>JAKEPQ010000670.1:10610000-11057500 GCA_024500445.1 Entomyzon cyanotis
GCACACACAACTGGCAGACAACTGCACAAGGGCAGTGAGGCACAGGCAGCTGGAGCTGCCATGCCCCCTATGAATCCAAGTTGTGCACATGGGCTGCCCCGTTCGCCCCACAAACACCATAGGGATGAACGGGGCAGCCCATGTGCAAGGAGATCCCTCTGGGTGGGTGGATGCATCCTCAAGCATCCTTGTTAAACCTGGGAACCGATTTGGTAGGAGTATCTCCAGTTTGCCACTCATTTACACCAAACTCTTGGGAATTGGTGACTTTTTCAGTCACTGAGGTGTTGCAGAGAATGAACCAGATTTTTTCTCATGGACAGGATCCTGGAGAAAAGGAGGCTCAGGGAAGACCTGAAGAAGTAGGAAGTGAGTGAGCCTTGCCTCACAGCATGTGGAGGTTCATCCTTGCTATGGAGTTCTTAAAAAGAATTAAGTCACCACAGGGTGACAATCTGGCCTGGAAGTCTTCAAGGCCAGGTTGGATGGTGCTTGGAGCAACCTGGCCTAGTAAAAGGTGTCTCTGCTCATGGCAGGTGGTTGGAGTTAGATGGTCTTCAAGGTCCCTTCCAACCCAAACCTCTCTAGGATCCTGTGCATTGGAGGCATTTCTGCCTGTAGGAAGACGTAGTTTGATCCTGCAACTCCACTGCACAGTCCTGTGCCAGCTGGGACTGGCCCAGCTCTAATTTACCGCAACAAATCTGGGTTGAATCCACTGTTTGCTCTGCCCAAATACTCCGCAGGAAGGGATCCACAGCCTTGGATCTAAGCAAGACAGTTTGAAATTTGCTCCCCCATTTTGTCAGCTGATTATGGAGTTTAGGGAAAATTTTGCTTTCACACAAATTGAAGGTTTCTGCCTAATCATGGGAGTCTGGTCACTGAGGGAGGTGTATCTTTGCACATTTTGGGGTGCAGGGAAAGCCCTGCTGCTCTGTGCACTGCTGCCTCAGCTTATGGGGCTCCAAACTGGGAGGCAACAGCAGGTGTTAACCAAGAAGTGGGTTCAGAAATAGGCAGGAGCAGCATCCTGCAGGAGCCTTCCCTCTCCCCATCCTCCTGGGACAGGGGCTCTTCTTCCACCATGGAGCAGAATTTAACTCTTGCAAAGGACAGCTCTGCTGCACTGCTCCAAATACTGTTGTGGCCAGGACCCCGCTGCCTTCTCCAGTGTTCTGCATTCTCCAGGAACAGAAGAGGCCTGTCCCTGACACCGCTGAATCTGTTATTCAGGATTAATGCCCGTTTGCTTGTTGCACCTTCTGTCATGGAAATGATGCTGCAGCCTTGACTGGCTACCAGCAGTGCAATGGTGAGAGGAGAGTTAATGCTGTGCCAGAGCAGGGAGAGGCTTTTCTTGGACTAAGTAATGTATGCAAGGAGCTGGTGTCACCTAAAGCCCATTCAACACCCTGCTCCTCTGAATTGAATAAAGTGGCTGTGACTCATCCACTCGCAGTGCTGCAGCTGACATACGCCAATGTGCAAGCTGGAGCCTCACTGGAGGTTTTTGTACTATCTGTACTTGCAACATGAATATTTCAGCAAATCTGACATTTTGGAGGCTTGTGTCTTGCAGGTTTACTGATGCCACATATGTGGGTCAGGAGTGTGCAGGTTCACCTGCAGCATCCTGTCAGTAATTTGCCGCTGAGACGCTAAGCAGCGCAGGCCGTGGCACCGCAGGGTTTGTTGGCTCATTGAGCCCACACGGCTCTGAAGCAACAGAAAAACAGTTTTTGATCTCTTGCTGCTGGCCTCTGCCTGCACAGCATAAAGCAGGAGGCAACCCTGCAGCACCTTTTCTGCCAGTGTCACTGTAATATGGATGGTGTTTACTGTCACTTACAAGATGAAGAGAGCAATATGTGGGGCTGGATGGGAAGAGGCACTTCTCCTTCACTGGACTGTCACAGCAACACCCAATGGCCTCTGCCCTGCTGAGAAAAGGCACAGGTCATCACACCTGTGGGACATGCAGGGTTTGTGGGAAGCTCCAGCCAGAACCAAGGGCAATAACTGTCCTAACATCCCTGACCAGCCCCCCCCCCCACACACGAAGACCCCATTTCTGAGCTTGTACCCCTCTCTCTGGCCATAAGAAATTGAAATTCCTTGGCTATGGGATTGGTATGGCTGGTTCCTGCCCTTGCCCAAGAGTGTTGTGATGCCCTTGGGACAGTGACCTTCTGTTTGGGGACAGCCAGATGAGAATGGGGAACCTCTTGCTGTTCCTGATGAGCCTTCATTAAGGATGTTTAAATTGCAATTTTTCTGGTCTCCCAGTGACACAATAATTGCCCAGTCATGACTGACTTTGGCATTGTTATCCACACCAGGCCCTGTCAGATGGATGGGGAGATTGCTGGGGTGCTAAAATGCGCAAGCTGCAGTAGCCAAGGAGCCAAGCAGCAGTGTCTAAAGCTGGAAGCTAGCCTGGGAAGTGCCATGGAGGGAGCTGATGGGCTCTTGAAGGAGGGGATGGGGCCCATGGCATTTTCTCGTGCTGCTGCACAGGGGGACAGCTTGGGGCTACATATGGGTGCAAAATCCCTGGCTGCAGCAGTTTAACCAGTTAATTACTTCTTTTGGTTTAAGAGAAGCAAGGGGTGCTGCCTGTGGCCCTGCTTTCAGGAGCGGGAAGACCAGAGCAGTGGTTTTGGGACCCTGCGTGCCTAAATGGAGAAGGAGCTGCACCCAGACAAACTCTTGCAAAGGCAGCTGAACTGTGACTAACTTCCCTGTACCACTGCCAAATGGTTACCTATTAACTGACTCCCTGGCATTCCCTTGTGCAAACACCCGGCATGCCATTGGAATGCCAGCGCATTCCTGGGACAGCAGCCTTGCAGCCACATGCATGGCTGTCCCCTGCACATATCCCCAGGGAAGGCCATGGACTGGCAGTAAGCAGTGTGCTGCTCCATCTGGCTCTCTCAGCCCCACCGGCAGCAGTGGGTGGTTGGGCTATGTGGGCAGCACCCACCCCGAGCGAGAAAGCAAAGCAAGCAGCAGCATTTCATCAGAGGAGGCCTGCAAAGAAAACATTATTTCCTCAAATGTGTTCATCATTCAAAATTATTCAAGCAAAGGTTTCCATCGTGCTGTGGCCATTACTCATAATCTGAGGATCTGGATGCGTGGCTCTCCTTGGTAATTAGCCGCATGGCGTTCTCTCTGCCCTCCAGTTGGTGGAACAGCAGTTGTGCCTTAGTCCTGCGGTGTCTCCGTAGAACAAACAGGGCTGGTCCTGGCTGTGAGGCCTTGAAACAGGACTCATGAGGCCAGATTTCACCCCTTGGCCACTAAACGGTGCCAGTGCCTGTGCACCCTGAGCCAGAGGCTCCCTGTGACCCTGGCAGGTCATGGGATTCTTTGGGCCCTTCTTCCTTCGTCATGAAGGCCCATGCTATGCTCAGTGGAAGAGCGCAATGGGGCTTTTCCCAGCCTCCAAACCTGCTGAGGTTTAAAGGTGCCCGTGGGCTCAGGTGCCACAACTTGCCCTGAGCTGTGCTGCCACCCAGCTGCAGTCACTCTGAGGGCAGCAGCTAAACCATGCTGGGAAGTGACTGTCTCTTTGGAACATGTTATTGCAGATCATGCCACAAACACATTGAAACATATGTCTGCAGTGAATCTTGGAATATTTTGTGGATACTAAGCAGCAATTAGAATTTTCCTTTGGAATCAATTCATTTCCTACCACCATGGTAGCAGGGAGGATCTTATTGAAACTCTCGGATTTTTAACATTATTACACTAAAGACTCTCTCAGTATCAGCATCTCCATGGGGGAGCATTACCACACTGTAATGTGTAACAACTTCTCCAGTTCAGGAAATCTTCTTGTATTTCTAATAGGACATTTGGGGCATATATTATGTATGGGACATATATTTCTCATTTCCACCAGGCATCATCTTTTCTTCTCTCTAAATTACTTTCAAAATAAAAAAAAATGCATTGTATTCCTTATCACTCAAAAATATATATATATTTTTTAATCTTTGGATGCAGAATCCACTAGCAGTCATCAGAGCTGTACACAGTAGGAGCCAGAGAGCCTTGGTCAAACAGGGCGGGAACGGAGCTGCCATTCAAAACACTCCGTTATTACCACGGTTCAGCAAGCACCAGACTAAAATGCTTTACTAGAGAGAAGCACCAGTCAGGACAGGAGGAAGGTTTGGTTCCAGCCCACAGTTGTGTCCAGGATGAAGCAGGACACCAGTTTCTGTTGTTTGCTTTATGGACAGGAACACAAAACCACTAATGTGTATGTTGCCTTCCAGACAAGCCTCTCAAACACCAACTAATCAAAGCTCATAGTGTTTTGCTTGGTAGTAAGTCTGACCACACCAGGATGAAGAGCAAGGAGCTGGAAAAGGCCTGAGGATCAAAGTCAGGAGCTCCTCTGGTCCTCAGCTCTGCAGGCACATCAGCACCTACAGCCCGGTCATGGTTGGGCCAGTGGGAAATGCGTGGTTAGCCAAGCTCCTGCCTACCTCAGAGAGAGGTGCAAAACCAGCCTGGAGACAGAGCTTTTGGGAGGCCTTTCGACTTGGCCAGGAAAAAAATTCTGCAAGCTGTTCTTCACTCTTTGGTATTGTAGTTTTTTACCATATCTTCACTGAATCTCTTGCTGCACTACATACCCATCACTTCTCAGCCTCTCACAAAGGGGAACAGTTTTCTGCCCGTCTCTTTAATTTACATACACATTAACATGTTTCCTTCCCTCCCTTATTTCATTCTTAACCCCAGGACTTTTTTCTTTTGCTTTAGATTAGCAACTCCAACTCTGTCTTGCATCAAAGCCTGCTGATGTCAGCCCCTACACCCATCTTGCTACTCTCCAGACATTTGTTGTTGATATTGCTTCAGGTAAGGTGCTCAAAATCCAATGCAGGACAGCTGCAGGATTAGTTCATGTAATGACAGCTATGGATCATGCTCCTGTCCCATGTTATGCTGCGATTCACATCATCTGCTAATTCAATGAGTGTCTTTGACAGTTTCAACACTGGCATGTGATAACGTTGAGCAGAACCAGACCTCTGCAGACCCTTCATTCAGGATGTCTTCTGTGCTGAGTGGACCCGAAGGCTGCTGATCATCCAGCTAGCCAGGCAAACTCTGACTGCTTTGCCGTATCTGTTTGTTTTTCAGGTCATGGTGAGACAGGGCATCAAATATCCTAATGAATTCAAGGTAGCTCCTGAAACCGCTCACTCCCCTAACCCCACGGACTTCTTGAAAAGACAACCAGCTTGTTTGTTTATATACCCTTTGCCCTTCCTCAGCCCACAGCAGCTGCTGTCCATCTTCTGGATGCAGGCTGTTTCAGAAGGAAGAAGGCGGTTACATTGACCAAATCACGACTATTCAGCTATTTCTACCTGGCACCTCCCGTCTGCTCGGGCCCGGGGGGTGTTCGAAGCGTGCTGGGGAGCTCGGGCGGCCACAGCCCTGTTCGCGGGGAAGGAAGGTTTTCGCAAGGTGTCGCCCCGGGCCCTGCGGGGCCAAGCCCGGCTGCTCGTGGGCGCGGGCGGGGCTGGGCCGGGCCGGACCGGGCGGAGCGGCGAGAAGCAGCGCTGCGCGGCAGTCGCGGTGAGTGTCCCGTGGGACGGGCCGGGCCAAGCGCACTGAACCGGACCGGACCGGACCGCACCGCACCGCACGGCACCGCACCGCACCGCGGGGCTCGGGGCGGGGGTCGTGGGGCGGCGCGGGGGCCGGGCCGGGCCAGGCGGGGCGGGATCTGGGCCCTGCGTGCCGCGGTCCGGCCGCGGTGGGCGCGGAGCGGCAGCGGGAGGCCGAGCCCCGCCGTGAGCCTCGGGCCCGGGGCCGTCTCGAGGCCTGCCCGGCGACCGCTCCGCTCCCTTCCCTTCCCTTCCCTTCCCTTCCCCGCCCCGCTCCGCTCCGCTCCGCCCGGGCCCGCAGGCCGCTCCCCCGCCGCCGCTCCTCCCGCCGGGCCGCGCCGCGCCGGGCCGGCTCCGCCGGGCGATGAGGAGCTGCTTCTGCCTGCGCCGGGGGAGCCGCGACCCGCCGCCCGCCGCACGGGCAACAGTTAAGTGTCCCTGCAGCCGCCGCGGCCCCGCCGCCGGCCCGGGCCCGAGCCCCGCGAGCTCTCGCGGCTCCTGCGAGTGGGCCCGGCCGGCACGGCGCGGCGCGGCGGGAGGAGCGGCGGGGGAGCTCACACGGCCGCGGCACCGGGCGAGGCGGGCGGGCTGGCTGAGTCCCCCGGGGCGGCGGCGGGAGCTCCTCGGGCCGGGGCTGCCGGGGCTGCCGGGGCCGGGCGTCGCGGGGCCCTAGCGCCTGGGCCCGGGTAGGAGCTCCCCGATGGCCTCTGTGAGGCCCGGCGGCTCCTCCGAGGCTGGGATGGCTGCCGGAACGGCCTCGGGAACCGGCCGTGGGGTAGAGCCCCGGTGACCTTGACCTGCTCTAGAATTTACTGTAAATTCTTCTTGGTGACGGTTAGAGAAAATAACAAAACCTCCCTCTGTTTCATGGTCTTTTGCTGCGTTTGCAGCATGGGTCTGCCCGACTGCCCGTGTCTCACCTGCGCTCAGTGCATGGCCGGAGGTGTGACACTGGCTGACTTACAGCGCTGGCCGGAGCAGCGACACTGAGTTACCTGTGTCTTAAGTACTCGGGTCTTGCATCACCGAGCTTTGCAGGCTTTCTCTGAGGTTTCTGGAGAGATTTTCAAAGGTCCATCAAGCTTTGGTGTTCTGTGCACGTTGCCAGAGCTGGGACATTCTCGGCTTGGTCACACTAACACAGAAACCAGACAGGCGGGATATCAGCAGGTGTGCCGCTGCTTGGGCTGAAGCTTGGGTTTTTCCGTTTTGTGTTTTATTTTAACTGAGTGATAACATGCTTGTCTATTCTTTAGGAGGCGTGTGTGTTGTGTGGCAGGTTGGCAGTGTCATCCCTATAATTTTTAGCTAAGATGGCCTTCCCTACTAGACGGAGGCTTAGCTTGAGCTTCTGGAGGTGTGAAATAAAACACACAATATCTCACTCTTGTATCATGTGCTTCTCTGACAAAGTGAATCCCAGGCTCAAGGGTGACTGTAGCCCACAGTTAACTGTTCATACCTCTGCCAAGATAGAAATAAATGAAGTGAATGTCATTTCAGTTTTGTTGCCCTGGTGCAAGGTCATCTGTGTATGGAAACCTATTTTGGTTTGAAACAGGACACTTTAGAAATGTGTGTCCATAGTTAGAAGAGCTGTGAAGCAATACAGGGTCTCAGTTTTGCTCATTCTGTCATTTAAGTTCCTGTTTCCATGCCATTCAGTCACAAAGTGTAGATTTTGCAGCTGGTGCAGGGCAGCTGTCTCCTATGGGAGCCTGTGTGCAGGGGTGATTACAGGCGTGCCTTCCACGGGGGTGAAATGTGACACTGAAACTCTTCCTGTTTGTGGTGGTGGCCTCCAAGGCCCTGACTCCGATTGCCACTGCGGGTTCCTGTTTTTTGATTAAAACTATGTACTGTTTCTTGAACAGAAAGAGTAAGTTGGCTGGGGCCATGTCCTGTTTCTGGACACGGTGGGAGGTGTGGGCATGCGGAGCAGTGCAGCAGTGTGACTCTGAAGCAGCACACCTTGGGCCAGCAGTGCTGCCCACCTTCGTAAAGGGATGGACCAGGTGGGCAAGGGTTTGACCAGCGTATCTGCTTTGTTTTATGGGACTGTTTCCCACAGACTGCAGGGACTCAGTGAGGTAGTTGATTTTTTTTTTCCAGTTGATATTTTTTTTCCAGTTTTGCCTTAGCTCATACTTCTCTGCCTGTGGGAAGAGCAAGTCAGTGTCAAAGTTCAGGGCTCGTAGTTGGAGGAAGAAACAATAAGACCATTCTCCCTCCAAGTCCCTGGCTATTTAACTTGAGAGCTTGACCTGCTTTGCTGGCAGCATGATGTTTCTGTCGCAAATAGTTTGAAAGGCCTGATCTGGTCTTGTACCCACCAGCTCTTGAACTTGTTGAACTTGTTGAAAAGGAACACTGAGAGCAAGAAATGCTCTAGGAGCTCACAATAATGCATTCATTTCTGAAAGTGGGTTCTTCTGCTGTGTATGTCCCAGACAGAGCCCAGCAGTGTGTGTGGTCAGTCACCTCAATGGAGCCAGCAGAAAAGTATGCCTAGGATAAACTAATAAAGGCAGATGAGCTAACAAGGAAATGGGAGAGAACTAGTGAAAAGGATATAAACAAACTTGGGAGTGCTGGCAGAAGGGGAGGTGTGTGTGACTGTGGGCATGGCCTGTGGGAGAACGGCTATGCCAGGAACTGGCAGAGTCCCAGAAGGCCTCTCCTACAGCTGGGATGCCTGGGACCCTAAGCCTTCTGCCTTGAGGCATGGCTGGTTCAAGGGTTGGGAAGCATTCAGGATAGAGCTAGAAGTGTGGTGGCTGCTTGTCCAAGAGTGCATTCTGTCCATCTCATCCTGCAGCCATCCCACCCTGCTCTGCTGTGTGCTTCTTGAGTGTGCTGGCAGGATGCACAGGGGCTTTTTCTGTTAGAGACATATTGTTTCCCGGCTGGCTTTGTCTGAGTGGCCCCACAGTGTTCTGAAGCTTCTTCCTGCCCCAGAGCTCACATCCGGCTTCCCTTGGCTGCTGGGGTGTGCTGGGGACTGGATGTGGCCCCACAGCTGAGAACAACCTTCAGGGAGCATGCGCCCAACTCATCGGAAAAATGTTCTTCTCGTTGTTTTGTCCTGTTCCCAGAATAACCCTGCAGTGAGTGGTTCAGCACAGGCAGCTTACTGCAGGATGCTGACGGGCTGTCCCCTAAGCTGAGTGCTCAGCCACTGTGATGGTAGGTGGGCATGCAGGTCAAACTCATGTTGCTAAAAAGAATTAAAATAACAAGCTGCCTAATAGGAGTATTTACAGAATTCTGCTCCTTAATTTAATCTCCTCTTTCACTGTTTGTTTTTTTATTTTTAAGTTTAAAAGTGCAGTAGAGAAGAAACCAGACTTTGTTGACACCCTTGAGGAGAGGTGCAGTGTAACTAATGGTCAGTGCGATTGCCCAGCCCCTCTGACCTGTGCAGAGTTCACAAAAACATTTATTGCAGTGTGTAAACCAATTGCTTCTGCTCCATGTCTGTTCCAGATGCATCCTCAGTGCCACCCGCACAGCGAGGAGCTGCCCAGAGTGACTGGCCTGGTGTGGCAGAGCCTGGCCATGCTGCAGCAATGCCAGCAGGTTCACTCGTGGGCAGGTGCTCTGCCGGCCCTCCCTGCCAGCCGTGGGCATGGGGAAGAGGAAGGGACTGGGCTCCGTGGGCACGGGGAGCTTGGTCAGCCCTTGTGGCAGCAGGTGCCGCTGGGGCCCCAGGCCGGTGCTGCGCCACACTAGCCCACGGCGAGGCGGAAAGCCCCGCGCCCAGCGCCGCTGCCATAGAGGGGCTTTGTGTGAGGCGGCACAAAGTGGGGATTGATGCTGTTTCCCCTCCCCCTGCCGTGCCGAGCAGGGCCGCAAGTGGCTCCCACAAAGGTGCCCTTCTTTCTTCACTGAGGACTGGCTGAGGGGGACCGCTCTGCTCTGCAGCACCGTGCTGCGGGCAGGAGCACTCAGCCTTGCCTCCATGCTGGTGCCAGGGACCCCCTTGGTCTCGGCCTTGCCCAGGCTGACCTGGCAGCTGCTCTGGTTCGTGGGCCTCCCCGCAGCAGGCCCCAGCACGGTGAGACAGAGCCTGGGCAGCGTTCAGCAGCAGGCGCTTCGTCAGGGCGCCTTTGGTGAAGGCCAGAGGCACCGGGTGAACAGATCTGCTTCCCTGCAGTGCAGCTGCAGTTGTGTTGGAGCCTGCCGTGTGGTATTCTTAACGAGCTGGGCAATATCATCGCTTACCTGGATTTGAGTTCAGAATGGCCTAAGAGAAGCTTATGTCAGCATTCATTATCTCCCAGCTCCTCCCAATGTGTAGTAACATGTCACCATGCTATTGAGAGTGACTTGAAAAAGTTTCAGAAAACGTTCATGAAGAACAGACTGTAAGCTCTTTGTTAAATTCGTATTTTGTTTGTTCTGTGCTGTATGTTTGAGGCTCTGCATTATTTGCAAGGCATCTGGCTGAGCCGGTGGTGTGGTGTGCGGTCTGTCATGTCTGTGCCAGTGCCTTCAGCGCTCTGCAGCAGGGTCCTGTGCTCCTTGCCTGCCCTGAGGACAGGGAGCCTGCTGGGAGAGGAGGGTGAGTCTCTGCGGCTCAGGCTGCGCTTCCCATCATGCTTTGGAGATTTGAGCTGCTTTGGGAGCAAAGAGGGTTCACTTTGCTCCATTTGTGCTGGATGCATCTCCCAGTACTAAAGCAGAGCTCTCTCCTCAGTTTGATTTATCCACAATAGCGATTGAACCGTTACTGGTCACTAGCATCTGTTGTTTTGGACTCCTCAAATAGTCTGGCTGTTCATGTGACGTTATTATTATTTACATAGGGCCCAGACTTGCTCTTTTTTATTGCCTGCAGCACGATGTTTGTTCAGACTGGGCATTGTGAAGTGTAAACCCAGGTCCCACTGGCACCAGTACTCACCTCTGCCTTTTCTAGAAGCAGTAAGTAACCAGCCGTCTAAATGGCCTAGAAACGCTGGGGTTTGATTGCTCTGAGGAGGGAATTGAATTAGGCAGCTCTGGTTCACGGCTTGTCTGGCTGTGCAACAGTGATGCTTGTTTACACAAAGCACTGCCCTTTTATCTTGGGGTGCGTGGGGGGTGGTTTCCTGGGGCATTCCTGCCTGAAAGCCAGAGAAGACTTGCTTTAACTGGCTGCCTCTGCAGGACACCACATGCTGAGGCAGTGGCACCTTTCCCCATCCTCCACCTCGGTTGTTTCAACCCCTTTCTTGTCCTCTCCTCCTGCTTCCTGCAGCAGCATCTCTCCGAAATTGGTTGGTCTTACCTGCTTCTGTCCCTTTTGCATATCTCCCTCCCTGACGTTCTCGGTGATGTATCTCTTCTGGAAGATGCTCAGGCCTCCTCAAGGCCTCTCTGCTTTGCACCAGCCCACCCTGTGCTTCCTCTGTGTTCCCTGGTGTTGAGGCTCCCTGCAGCCAGTGCGGTTCTGCATCCAGCGCCAGAGACATCTGTGCTGCTCCTTGAAAACGGTCTGGCTCGGGGGTGTGATGGGACAGAAGACTCATGGGGGAACCCCCAGCATGTCTTAACATCCGTAGTGGATGGGGAACCCCCTCTGAAGCCATTAGGAGCAGATTTCTTGCTGTTTAAAATGACAGAGCTGCTTCAACCAGCCTGACTTGGGGATGAAATTTGTTCTCTTTTTGGGAGGGAAGGGATCGAGCTTTGGTTTTCCTGTCATTGCTAGCTGGAGACCAGCCCATGGAAGGAACAAAATGAGTTTCAGAGGCTGACAGCCCAAATTTCAAACCTATTTGGCATTGCACAAGTGTACCCTCTTATCAAAAGCAAATGAAAGTGCAGAAGGTGTGTCTGGCCTAATCCTGTGTTTACCTTGGCCGTCTGTGGTGTGTCAGCACAGGCACTGTGGCATGCATGCGTGCTCTCGGTTCTCTGGCTTCTGCTGGGGTGTGCTGCCCAGCAGCTCTTTAATCCTGCTCCTTTCTTCCAGGATCAGTCCATAATGCCTGAGGTGCGAGACCTCACCGATGCCTTGCCCGACCTGCCGATGGATCCCATCACAGGCGTTGGTGTGGTGGCATCCCGGAGCCGAGCACCGACTGGATATGATGTCGTAAGTAGAGCTGTTTGAGCTGCTGCAGCTAATGCTTTGGTTCTGCACTAATGAAGCTTTACTTTGCTGGGAACAGCCTTTGAACTGTGCTGTGAGGAGTCATTTGGTAGCCAGCTGCCCACCTTTCAGCCCACAGCACTTAGTGCTTTCCTTCAGCACAGGGCTGTGGGTGCAAATGTGCCACTTCATCTGTGCCACTCCAGAGGAGCTTATTTTCCTGGAGGAGGCGTTTTCAGAAATAGCTGGCCACTGTGGCATGCAAATTTAATAATCCTAGTAACATTCATCCTGAAGGAGTCCTAAGTATTGTACAAATTATATCTCTAAATAAATGGATCCCGCATCAGCTGTTTAATCCCACATATCAGCACTGCACAATGATGATGAGAAGCTCCAGAATGGGAATCAAAGAGTTTTGCATCCAGCTGAAATTGCAAGGATGATTTTGATGGGCAGAATGCAAATCTCTAAATTAAGGTTTGGTTTCCTGGCAGCAGGAAAAGGCAGCTGGATGCAGCAGAGATTAATGTGTGAATAGATAAAGGGAGGTCACTGTTCAACAGCTGCTTGTTCCTTGAATTAGTTGCTGTGTAACCAATAGCAGGATGTTTCTTCTCAAGATTAGTGTCCTAAACTGTGAAATATAAAATACTGACCTTGCAGAGCTCTGTAGAGGAAGATTTGCCCCATAGTTCATCTGTTCACCTTTCTGTGTGTCCTGCTCCAACTGTGCTACATCACACCTTGGTTTCCAGAGCCACACAGGTTTTGTGGTGGGAGTGGAAGCCAGCTGACTTGAGGCTTTGCTCACACCTCTTCAGCTCTGGAGCATTGCATACCTTGTTCAGTGTGAAGAAAGAAAATGGATCAGGCTGAGGTAAGGATGCAAGGGAGAGAATTGTGAAAAGGCTCCTTAAAGACCTGGGAGGTTTTTTACATTTATTGTGTTTTTCCAAGTGCTCATTACCTGTGTGAGCCAGGCTGTGTAATTAGCTTCTTGCCCTGATAAAGAAGCACGGGACAGTGTGAGACTTGTGATAACAGAATTGCATTTTGCCTAAATGGCTGGGCAGAGAGAGCGCTCACCCCAGATAGCCTGTCTGTGGCTTAATAGGGAGTTGCAGCGCTAACGCAGTTTAAACTAAACAAGATAAAAGAGTCTTCCTGTGGCTTAATCCAATTATGGTGGTGGTGTAATGCTGGTGAATGTGGGTCGCTCTCTCCTCAGGGCACAGTGAGGAGCTGCCTTTGCTCTGGTTCTGCTGCCTCACTGTTCACAAAGAGCACTCTGTGCCCACGGAGCAGTGGGGCAGTGCCTGCTGTCTGCTGTCCTTCCCCTGAGCACAGCTGCCACATGCTTGCTGCGTCAGCCCAGCAGTGCACCTGGGGGCTGCCAGCCACCCTTGGTGTCCTGTCCCCCATGCAGCACCTGCTGTGAAGGGGCCATGCTGAGTGCCACCCTGATGTGACAGGACAGTGGCATTCAGGACTGTGGTGCTCTTGCCTGAGTTTTTGTGAAGGTGGCTCATCTGTGAGTCAGTGCACTACTGGGATTTGTAATGACTGGCCAGGCCTTTTCACAGCTGAAGCACCAAAGACTTGATTTTGCCAAAATATACAGAGTGTGTCTGAACTTAGATTCCTGAAAATCCAACCAAACTGGCAAGACTGAGTGTCTGGGTGGGGAGGAGAGGTGGGAGGCAGGAGCCTGGGATGGAAGAGGGGTGTGGTTCCCATGCAGCTGTGTTCTTTGCTGCAGGCTGAACACCAGTTCCATGGTGGGGTTTGTTCAGGGGCAGCCCTGACTCTGCCAGAGAGGCAGATCACCCTGCATGGGGCAGGAAGTTTAAAGGACCTGCTTGCCAAAGGCCTGACTGTGGTAGCAGTAACCCCATTCTGTCTGCTGTGTAGCAGGTAGATCACCCCTGTACTTCCTGGGGTGTCACTTCCTTATTGGGTGTCGCTCTGTCAAGTCTGTTTGTAGCACATGGGTGAGGAGTGTCTTCCCCCAGCTCCATGAGGAGAAGGACCATTTCTTGTGCCTGGGGAGCTGGGTGCTCAGTCCCAGGTGCCAGATCCTCCGTCTTGCACATTCCTTGCCTCTCAGCCAAGGAAGAACTGGGCAAGATGGGGCTGCAGAGTGCTTGTCCTGCTGGCCAGGTCTGCTGCAGCCTCTCCTGCTTGGCTCCTGTCCCGAGGGCATACTGCTCAGGCACAGCTCTGCTTTGAGAGGTGCTGGGTCTTTTCCTTCCTTGCAGGAGCCCAGCACGTGATGCAAAAAGTTTGCCATTTATATTGCTATGTTTTCTTTCCCCATGAGTTTCCTGACAAGTTCATGCATGATTACATTCTCCAGGCTTGAAAAAGTCCTCAGCGAGATTTTGTGAAGGCAGAGTAGAGTACTCAGGGTGTATTGCTGGGGATGTTGAATTTGAATGAGCAAAAAAATTCACCAAAATCCTATTGTAAAATGTGCCTGTTTAAAAATCGGGCATGTTTCTTTGTAGGGTGTGAACACAAAAGCTGTGTGTGTTGTACAATGGCTTGAGCTGAGCTGGGGCTTGTGAACAGCAGTTGCCAAAATTCGGGGAGCAGTCAGTGCACTTTGCTGCTTTGATCAGACTGTAAACATGTGTCTGTGCTGCACTTGGGATAATTGGAGGCCTTGTCAGCACACAGCTCTTGCTTCCTGCACCCTGCACAGTCTCCGCTGAAATAAACATGGGTGTGAACAGGGACAACAAGTGTCAGCTCTTTGTTATCAGGCTGCTCTGGGGCCAAGGGCTCACTCGGTATGATCAGACTCACAAGAGCTGCAGTGGAGCAGTTTGCCCCATCTGAGAGGCATTAGGCAGAAGTTCAGCTGTGCTGTGGAGCCTCAGACTGCTCTGGAGTCTCCTGTTGGAGGCATCAGTTGTGTGTTAGTCTGATGGGGTAATCTTGTTTCTGCTACCCTTCGCTTTGTGATTGCCTTCTTGCCTCCTCTCAACAACAAATGTTTTGGGGCCAGGGCTCTTACCAGCTTGCTCTGTGCATGCAGGACTGCTGCTAAAATCCACCAGTGACCAGGGATTTCCCCACCTGCTGGAAGCAGCTTTTTGACTTGGGAGCCAGCATTCCTTGATGAATGAAAATAGTCCCCAGATGGGTCAGTTTCAGTGCTCTGTCTTCCTGGACCCTCCCAGCATGTCAAATGTGCCCTTGCATGTAGGGTGGTAATGAATGCCTCAATGTGCTGACTTTTCCAAACTTGTTTGGAGACTGCAACCTAAGTTGCAGTTTCCTCATTAGAGTAGCCTTTGTCAGAGAACCTTTAATCAAGGGTCTCCCAAGGGACAGCATTTTTAGAACTTCTTTTTATACCTGCTCTTGAAAGTTCTTTGCACTGCACCTTGTGAAGAAACTAATGAGATGCTGTGAAAGTTCGGGCTGCTGTTAATTAGGAGAGGTCTGAGGAAGAAGTACTACACATGTATTAACTTTATCTTGGCTCACATGTCTCCTCTCTCCCTCTGTGTCTTCTTTGCAGGTTGCACAAACAGCAGATGGCTTGGATGCTGACCTGTGGAAAGATGGCTTATTTAAATCCAAGGTCACACGGTTCCTGTGCTTCACCAGATCATTTTCAAAAGAAAACGTAAGTCCGTTTGCTGAGTGTCTGCATGATTTGCGTCTATGCCTGGTATGCTCTTACCCATAAGATGATTCATTTTATGGAGCCAATTATAATTGAAGCAGGCGTTTCGCTGAGTTCGAGTGAGTAAGGAGGCAAACTGCAATGGCAGGATATTTGCATTTGGTCTGTATTTCTCATGGAAAGAAATTGCTGACAAAATCTTCTGCAAAAAAAGAAGCAGAAAATGGAATGTTTGCATTTCAGCAGCCTCTCACATTTGCTTTCTGCTGCAGTGAGGGGTGCCGCACACTCATGGTCCCCATTTATTTCTAACCCAAATTACCTCAAGAAACAAACACTTGTGGTAGTGTTCGTGAAGGAAATGTTGGTTTCTGAATCCAGGGCATCACGGATATTTTATTGCAGGATTAGCTTGCTTTCTTTGTTGGTTTTGGTGCTGATTCTTGAAAACATGCCCACATTGTGCATATGCTACCACGTCCTTGTAATTTGGTCTGACTATTAAGTATAAGCTACTTTGTGATTAGCAGCAGTTGTCTGCCCACACTTTCTGTGGAAGAGAGGAGACTGTGTGCAGCAAGAGCTTCGTGCATTCTGCTGTGGTTTTGGTTGAGGCTACTGTGAAAACTTTCTTTTTCTGGAGGAGCTGTTGACTTCTGCAATGAATGCACTCCATCTAGTGGGTAATCCTGCTTTTGGTCGCACTTTGGATATTCACGGCAGCTCCACTGGCAGGGTCTGGAGGTACCATTTTGTACTTGTGCTTTCACCGTGACGGGAACAGAAAAGTGATGGCAGCTTCAGAGGCTGCTCACTGGTTGTTGCAGGAGAGCTGGGGCTTGCCAGTTCCCAGCATTTGACCTTTATTCCATCCACTTCCCTGCCTGCCTCTTGATTAAAGGAAAACTCCAGAGCTATTGGGAAATACCACTTCCTCAGGTGGATGGGCAGTAATTGTGCTTTTCATCCTGGAGTATGTGCAGTTACAGGAATAGCAGCCCTAGAATAGGCAGGGAGGCTGTTAAATAGGTTTGTGCTGACTTGAATATTAGGTTTATCTGTGGCTACTTGAAATGGTGAAGTTGTCAGAAATAATTACAGGACAGTAGCATCTGCTGGCTGCAGGGATGGTGTAAATACCCTCAGCTGGTGCCTGTTGGACTTTAGGCAGGAACCCTGGGCTCAGCATGGTTTGGGAGTACCTTCTTCATATTGATGACGCATGAATTAAAGCAAACGCATCCTGTTCCCTCAGTCCTCTTGGCCACATGGGATATATGATGTGCTGTCCTGTTGGGGACTTCTGAGGGCTAAAGGGCCTCAGTTCCCTTATCTGGGAAGAAGGGAGGTGAGAGGCTCCTCTCTCTCCCCTGGACGCTGATGTGTTGCTGCACTTTGGGTTGGAAGTTTTACCATTCAGGGGTTTCTTTTGTGTTCAGCAAAACACTGGGAACACTTTGTCCTCAAGAACATGTTGTAGTTAGCTGAGTTAATGCACCTCAGCTATCTGGGTTATAGCAGTCAGTCTGCAGTGTCTATTTAGCAGAGTCACCATTCTCAACAATTTACAGTATTGGACATTTACAAGGACATTGCTGTATCTGAGTGTGGGGGGGCTGTGGATGGTGTGTCTCACAAACGGGGGGGCTTTGTCCCCTTTTCTCCTGTGCACGTGACAGAGCTGACTCCCAGGGTTCCAGCAGCTAATGGACTCACCACAGGCACCTATCCTACCTGTCTGCTGCTGATGGAGCAGTGGTCTGTGGTTCAGCAGGAAGTTGACACTGACGTAACATACAGACAACTTAAATAAATAAAACATGAAAGATGAATCAGCAGCAACTGCTTCGTCTGCTGTTTGTTGTGCCAGCACCATGTTAACTGACATATTCCGGCTTGGCAGCATCCAGCGTTGCTTACTCCAAGATGCCCTGGACATGGTGGGTCAGAGGCACATGGGGGCTGCCTGGCTTTGGCTTCTTTGTGTAAGTGAAGGATATCTGCCACACTTGTGTCTGGTGGGACAGGGCTGCAGGCGTGCTGACCCTTCTGGTGAGGAGCTGACCTAAAATGCAGAATCTCCAAAAAATAAACTCAGACCTGACTTCCGCTTATTTCAGAGCCTGCAAATTTAAATATTTTTTAAGCAGTTCAGCAAAATAATCAGAGTACAGGTTTGTCTGAAAAACTTGCCAGATAAAAACTAAAGGAGGTACTTAGCAACCAGTAACAGTAAAACTCACTGACATGGTTTGGTGGCTTGGGATGAAATTTTAATTGTTCTGTATTGTGTTTCTGTTTATAAATGCTGTGTAGTACCTAAAACGTGTTCTTCTTTCATATGTGAACCCAGATTGTTGGCAGCAGTGCTGGCTTCATCAAAAACTGCAAAGAAAATCTGGTCGCTAAACCGTTGTGGAGGCTGTCACTCTGAATTGTGCTCTGAGCTCTTGAGAGCCTTGATTAATAGGACAAGGCATGAGTTCAGAATTCATATGGACTCCAAATGAAGTTCTTTGTTCCAAATGGCCTGTGCTTCTGGAGTGCACTGCATTTGGAGCTAGAACCCTGTCTATTCAGTACCAATTAGCTAATGCATGTAATAACTTTGGCTATGTGTGCATAAACCATCATCCTGTAGTTTTTTCTGCTGTTACTGTCATGGAAATGTGTTTCTGTTGTAGATGTAGAGTGTGTAAGAGCTGAGGTGACCTGCTCAGCGGTGAGCCGGTGAAAGTAGTACTTTGAACTGCTGAGCTTTCAAAGGGAAGAATTTGGTTGTGCTTTCAAGGATCTGGTAGTATGGCAGTGGATGACATGTTACAATTTTGAATGCTGGAAGTTGTCCAATATCTCCTACTCTGTCATTGTTTTGTTCCTGCAGAGGGGACAATTGCACAGGTTGGCTTGGTGTCTTCTCACCATTTTAAAAGTTGTGACAATGACAAGGCATCTCAGGGTTCAGCAGGTGGGAAGATCTGGGGTTTAATTTGGTGACATTGTCATAATCAACTGTTTCTTTTCTCTCTCCAAAGAGTCATTTAGGCAATGTCTTGGTTGATATGAAGCTCATTGATATCAAGGACACTTTACCTGTGGGCTTCATCCCCATCCAGGAGACCATTGATACACGTAAGTTGATGTCAGCTCTGGGCTGCAGTAAAACAGCCTTTGGTTTTCCTGTGCTCCCCAGGCTGTTTAATGGGGCTGGCTGGGGCAGGAAGGCAGAGTTTATTTTTTCATTTTGAAGGGTAGACTGGGCCTAGCAGGAGCAGAGCTGCTGTGCTCAGGGGTGTTCACAAATGCACTGAAAGGAGGTGCTTAGGGCGCTGGGCTTATGCCTGCCTGCTGTATACCTCTCACTGTGAACAAACAAGGGCTCATGTCGTGCCAGGTAGTTCTGAGGGGTTGAGATATGTTTGTGCTTGCTGAGATGAGGCACAAATGCAGTGTCCAGGGGAAATACCATCCTCATTTCTGCAAGGTAGAATTGCTTCACTGCAGCATTTAAGTGAGCAGTTCCCAAACAGTGTGTTCAGCTCCCCTGGGACTCGTGCCAGCAGCAGCTGGAGCCATGTCTGGTGGTAGCCCTGTGCTGTGCAGCTGGCACCAAGGGCACTGGGCTGGCAGGGGGCAAGCCCTGTGGGAGTGGAGTGTGAGAGGATGGCAGGACTGGTGCTGATGCTCAGTGTACAGCTGCTGATCAGGAGAAGACTAGACTGCAGGGATGCAGGTATTTACCATCTCTAAAAGCAGCACTGTAACTGCAAGCTGCATGCACAGATGTTGTATTGGCACACCTCACACTGTCTGTATGGTGCTGGTGCAGCAGGACATTCCAGAGGCTGGGATGGATTGCTGTTTCCCAAGGTGTGGATTACGAAACAGGAGGAGCCTACGGACACAGGGCTGCTTGCCATCTGTTGAAGTGAGAGCATATTTTAAGTTGGAAGTTATTTATTCATATTAAGCTGAAGGGTTTTTATTTTGCAGGCACTTGTTTGCAGTTGTTGGTTGTTTCCAGATTTTCATTCAGCGTCTGCTCTTTACATTTTTGGTATATCAGTAGACTTCTGTCCTGCTTTTCAAGTGCCTGCAATCCAAACAGGAGCCTTGCCTTGCTCGCCCTGAGCCTCTGTAGGGTGAGATGGAGCATTGTTTTCCAAGCAGTGCAAATCTGTGTCTGTGTGCCAGTGCCGGCTGTGGTCACAGACAGCATCAGGGCTGGCTGTGGATTGTGTCTGCATGCTGGTAAACAGCCCAAAGATCTGTGAATTTGTACAGATAAGCCTTAACTCTGGTGGGCTCGACTTTTTCATGATGGATAATATGGAAACAAGTGGAATTGCTCTGTGACACACAGCAGAAAAGGCCGTGCAGTGCATTCATCCACCCTCAGAGCACTGGTCAGAGCAGTGCAGCTGCCTCGTCCTGGCAGATCCTACTTTTTCCCCTTGTCCTGGGGAGGTCCTGGCAGTTACTGCTTTGTGAATCTGGTTTGTCCTTACAAAGAACCAGGGCAAACATGGTGGGAGTATCATTTCTGTGCCTGCTCACTGGATCAGGAGATGTCACTAACACTTGGGATATACGAGATTTGGACAGAAAGCTCTTAGAATCAACCTCTCTGCATGGCAGGCTCTGCCTGCTCCTCCTCACAGTGAGTTGGAAGTGGCTGGTTGGAATCACTTAGCAGAATGAGCTGACCGGTTGTATCACATGCTTCCAGGTACATTCCTAGAGGCAGTGCTTGTGGGAGGAATGTTTACCTATGTCCAGGCCAGTGAGGCAAACATTACGTGGGAAAGAGCAAGGGAATGCGAGAGGCATGCAGATCTTGCAGCTGTTCTGTGCTGTGGGGCAGCACTGGGGCACACATGGGAGCTGATCTCTGCAGCAGGCAGGCAGGAGATCTGGTTATTGCAGTGTCAATAACACATCTAATAAAACATTCCTCACTGAATGGCACTGCACTGAATGGTTTGTTGACATATGCCTGTTCCTTGGCATCAGTTCTTCCATAATTATCTGCCTGATATCTGGAGAGACTATAAATAACATTTATATCATAATCTTGCTTAAAACCCACCCTGGGTTGTTTCTGGGTTGTTTTTGCAGAAGAAATAGCTTTCAGAAAGAAGAGGCTGTGCATTAAATTCATCCCTCGAGATTCTACAGAGGCAGCAATCTGTGATATCCGAATCCTGGGGAGATCTAAGCAAGCCCCTCCTCAGTACACATTCATAGGGTAAGTATCCCTCACTCCAAAGCTGTTGTTGTGAATGCAGTTATACGAAAGCAAGGCACCCTATGCTCCTATAATTACCAAGTAGTAGCTCGTTACAGCTGAAGCTTGTCATTAGAGAAGTCCAGGTAAGTACAAGTGTTAATGAGTTTGATGTAGGAATTAACCCCTCTTTTTTTTAAATTACACTTGTTCTCACTGACCAAGGTGTTTGTGAAACACGTCAGTGCCTGATGTTTGCGTGTGTGTGCAGCATTTGTTTGTAGCATTGATGCTTTCTGTATTGGTTCCCCAGGGAGCTGAACAGCATGGGCATTTGGTATCGGATGGGCAAAGTGCCACGTAATCATGACTCCACACAGCCTGCGGCTCCTCCTGCCCAAGCACCAGCTTCAGCTTCAACACCTGCTCCCAACCTGCCAAGGTAGGTTTTCTGCATTCCAGCCCTTTCTGCTTGATGCTGCATGTTGTGTTGTTACTGACCTTGCCTGGGAGACCAAGGCCAGGGTGCTGCATTGGTATGGAATGACTGCATCACAGTCTGATGAGGGAATGTATTATTTGTTGAAGTATTTGCCTGCTGGAAGTTCCTTTGCTTGTTGTGTAAAGACAAATGGGTGAAGAAGCCAGAAGAAAGAAAAAAAACCTTCAGAGGAAGGAAAACAGCAAACTGTACCTTTCCTTTGCTTCAAACTCTGCAGGATGTTGTGTTCTCCAACACCTACGTGTGGGTCAGCTAAGGAGGGTGAGCCAGAGCTGCAGCCAGGCTGATTGCTCTGCTTGACCAGAGGGAGGGAGAAGTGTCCATACAGACTTTAGAATCGAAAAAGGTTTTGCTCATCTCTGGGATCAGCCCACTCATGGTTTGAGCTACTGGCTCTTGGTTTTTTATTTTCTTGAACCCAGTTGCTGAGCTCTGTACTGTCAGGTGTGCTGCAGGCAGAGATGCTGTCATGCTTCTCAGAGATGGAGAAAAAATACATGAAAAGCCAGCAGTTTTCTGGAGATTCCAGCCTATCCCTCTAGGACCTGAGATGCTATTCTAAAGCTATGCTGAACATAAACTAGATGCCAGCCCAGGCCACGTGAGATCAGATAGAAAGATGTCTTGATTTTAGAGCACAGATCTCCATATTCTTTCTGCAAGAAATTTCTGTCTGGGTAGATTTCCACAATAAATTTAAAAAAAAATTATCATAGCAAGAGAATGTCAATGGCGGTGCTTAATCACTGAGTGTGGAAGGGTCACTTTATGGCTGACCAGAGAAGGCTGCAGAACAGTGTCAGAGCTGTTGGGAACAGGGCCAAAATTAGAGCTCAAAGCATCAGTGACAGTCTGAAAAGAAGTGTTTACAAGGCTTATATATTTTATAACCTCTTGTGCAGTTTATGGTTTACAATGGCTGCAAGGAAATTGGATCAGTTTTGTTTTACTTGCTAAATAAAGCAAATGTCAAAATAGTCAATATAAAATGTATTCTAATTTGGCTGAGTTAAACCAGCCAGTATGCAGTGGAATAATTGAATGTTACATTAATGCCTCCTAGTAAAACCCACCTGTCTGTAGCCAGCTCTACTCTCACACCCTGTGTGTGATTTAAAGGTAACTTTTACACCACCAGCCTGATCACTCAAAGCATCTGTCATGTCTGTTTTTTTACTCTGGTTATTTATTATCCAATATATTCTTTAAGAAATAGAAATGTATATAAAGATGCATCCTGCAAATATTTAATTATTACAGGGAGCACAGACAACTTGAAGGGCTCTTGTAATACTATCAGCAATGTGGTGAGTTACTCAACACAGTGTTTGTAGAAGATTGTAGTCACAAGTAACCTCTTATTTTCACGTCACCATAGAGTAGATTACACTGGCAGCCAGTCTGCTGTTTCATTCCATGTGGATATAACCTGACAGGAGTAGCAGTGAGTTGTTCTGAAGCTGCCTCAGTGCTGAGGGCGAATTGGTGAGCAGTGCTGCATGGAGCACTGTGGAGAGTCTGCTGTTGGGCTGGTCAGGTATCTCGGCTGCTCTCTTCAGTTGCTGTCTAGCATTGTAGAATAATTGTGAATCAAGAGGGTATGTCTGGGTGCTTCAGGTCAATTGTTAATGCTGGATATAAACTAAACCCTTCTGTACAACTAAACCTTCTAAAATGGAAGGACTTTTTACTGTGGGGTATATTTATTTCTGCACTAGCCCCTCTGCTCTGTGGTGCAAGGTGCTGATGGCAGGGGACGGTGGCCCATCAGAGTTTTGTCATGTGTCAGAGGTATGACCTCCCCAGGTTGGTGCACATCAGCAGTGCTGCTTCTGCCGCTCGTGTCACAGGGTTATGGCTCACAGTCAGGGCTGCACAAGAGGAGGCTTTGTTTGATAGTTGTGCTGGACTGCATATGGTATTTTTCAGCTGTTTTTTCTCCTTCATGTGTTCTACTGCAGGCATCTGGCTAAATGGCCTCTAACAGCAGCCCTGGCATGTCCCGGTGAGGGTGACATGCTGTGCCGTGGAGCATGGCCGTGCCATTGTGCAGGGCATCAAGCTGCTTTACTGTCTTTCCTCTCCAACTCCTGCGACAGCTTCTTGGCACTAATGGCAGTCTGAAGAAATGCTCTTGCAGGTTCCCATCCTGCTGCTGAAGGATGTCTTTTGTAGGCTCGAGTTACAGGAGGGAGCTTGATGTAACTTTCCTCGGTACCTCTGCTCTGTGCACGAGGTTTGTGCTGTATGCCAACATCGTTTCAGGGAGCAGGGAGGTAATCCTCCCCCTAAAGAGGTTCTGATAATAGGTAACTCACATGACCTTCGGCACAGTCTTGCTTCACCCGCCCTGTGCATTACTGATTGCCAGTTCATGGGCAGGGGACTTGGAGAACAGCACGTCACAGGTTTTTGAGCAGTGTCTCAGGGCTCATCTCTGCCATGCCTCAGACTCTGTTGGAGTAGGCTGGAGTGGGATTTGTGGGTGACATTCTCATCTTCGAGTCTGGTTCCAGCATTTTGGGAGCAAGTCCTTGACTGCCGTGAGCATGCGCAGAATCAGCTGCGAGCCGGTTTGCCTTGCAGCTGCCTAGGTGGTGGCTCCATCCGTGCTGGGATGCTCTGTGTGCACGGGTGGCTTCTGTGGCTTGGGAGCACGTTCCACATCCCTCCCCGAGGTGCAGCAGGAGCCTGTGCCACTGTCACTCAAACAGCCCGCTCACAGTTTGTCAGCTGCAAGCAAGGTGTCACTCAGTGCTGCTGAAGTGTGTTTTACAGTGACAGACATAATTGCACTTAACTTTTTGCGTGGATGTTATCAATCTGTGATGGATACTTTGGGAAAAGGAGCACTCTGATTGCAGATGATGTGTCACAGGCATTTAATCTTCCTCTTGGAGAGACTGGGATTCAGTTACAACGTTCACTTGTTGATGTGAGGTTTTGAAAACGTAGCTTCGCACTGACCCTGGGAATCTTTCAGTCATTTGGTTTGTAAGGCTGTCATCTGAAAAGTTAATGATTTACCTGGAGAGGGAAGATCTGGCTGCAATCCACTTGCATTCCTGTCGTGTTAGCGCAGCAGTTGATGTGCAGGTTCAGACGGGCAGAGCTCCTCTGGCTGCCTTCCTGGGCTGTGTGTGCAGCGTGTGCTCCATACTGCCCTGGCTGGAGAGGTTCCAGTTCCACAGCAGCTCCTGCACGGCCACAGGGCCCCGTGCTGGCTTTGATACACAGATAGCCATTGCTCTGATTGAACCCCTGGAATAAGAGCAAGATGCGTGAATTTTCCTCCCAAGCTCCTAGTTACCTTTTCACTAGTTAAGCTGCCCCCTCCTTAGGAAAAGGAAACAATTTGTTCTGTTGTCTGCTCCCAGTGGAGCTTCATGTTGAGGAATGTAAGATTTTCTTTGCTGGGCAGAGGAGTCTGATTTTTCAAATTGATTTATTAACGGTGTTTGAAGTTGGTGGTGTAAGCTTGGGAAGGGATCAGTCTGTGCCTTTCTTCTGCAGGCCAATGATGTGCAATCGAGGCAGGTCATAAAGCAGCACCAACATGCCGATGTGGAGACCCAAGCTGGAGCTGGGAGGTGCCAGCCTGACTCTGTGCAGTGTGGTAAAGGAAGGGAAGCCTTCTGCCTTTCCTGTTTTTTAAGTAGCTACCCTGTTATTTAGAAATAGCTATAATAATTTTTTCTTTAAGTCATTTAAAATGGATTTTTATGAAGCATCTGTAAGGGAAAAGGTTCCAGAGCTTCAGTGCTTTTCTGCTATGGTGTAGAGAGAAGCCAAGTCCTGAGAAAGCTGCCATTGCCTGGGGGCAGCCACTGCTGGTGGCCTGAGGGCCAGGATGCTTCCACAGAGCAGTGGGGATCTGTCTTAAATCCCTCAGCTGAACCAAATGCTGCCAGATAAGGAGTACTTAAGAAAGGATGTTTCTGGTGTGACTGGAAACTGTTGCGAGAAATGTCGCCAGTGGGATCCTTTCTGCAAAGTGCTGCTTTTTTGATGGAGTTGCGTTTTTTAATCTGTTTCATCAGGGGAGCTCTCTAAAGTAAAACCACCTTTTGACTTGCAACTAATCGTAGAATCTTTTGCTTTGGAAAATACTTACAAGATCAAGTAAAAAATGCATTTATTATTATGTTTTGAAAATATTATGTGGCTTGAATGCTCAAATCACTTGCATCATGAAACATTGCACAGTATTCCTAGTTTTTAAATTATATACTTAGCGGAAGCCAAGGATGTCATAAGGGCTGAGGTTGCATCTCAGCAGCAATGGATTAAAAAATCCTGTGAGACTAAAAGAGTAAGTTGAAGGCTGGAGGGAGTTTCCGTGGATCCTGTCTGGTGGGGATGGTAAGAAACAAAATGTAAGGATGAAAAGTCCGTGATGCGTACAGGCTGTGCAGATCTGAACATGATGGTTTGGGTGGGTAAGGGGGGCTGGCACGTGTTTCTCCAGAGTCTGGTTCCCATAAAGGATTTGTTATGAAATGACACTGACCTCGTGTGGCTTGCGTCCAGCTCAGCTGGATGAAGACGTGCAAAAATTGGTCACAGTCCAGTATATTTTAGTGGTGGAAAATGATGATTGGGAAAAAATGTTTAAACAATATGGTTTGTTTCCAGGCACAAGAGTCTGTTGCAGCAGCCGAGAAGGAAAGCCATGAACTGTAATTAGAAGTAGCCTGATGGATTTGGCTGATTTTAAGGATGAAAAATTTGTGGAGTGGCCTGAGTGAAGTGGTTTCAATCTTCTTAGAGTAATTTTTCTTTATAGAGAGCCCTGTTCCTGCTATAGCAGTATTCCTGGAGGCATGTTTTCTTTAGGGTATAGCATAAGGTTGTTAAGTCCAAACCGGAGGTATCCATTTGGAGAAGCTGTGCTCTGGGTTGTTAAATAAGCCCTGCAGGGAAATTGAGCTTTTTTCCCTAAAACTTGTGTGTTGTCTGCTGTTTAATATGATCTCTGCCACTGCTGATTTGCAATCTGTGCTTTCACCCCGAAGTGCATGCGGTTGCATTCGGATATTTCCTTCTTTAAATCAATCACTTTCACCATTTTCCAAAACACTTCTTGGGTTTATTGCTTTTAGTAAAGTGTTTGGACTGTCATTATTTATTACTGGCAAAGTGCTGACAATGTGCTCTTCCCAAATGAGTCTTTATGTGGAATATTTGTTTAACAGGTTTTGCAGGGGAGGTGTCAATGTTTTTGTGAGCTGGGCTGTGCCTGCAGCACCCCAGGGCTGTGGGGTCAGCCTGGGCAGCTGCCCGCCATGATCCCAGCACGGGGCTTGTCGCTGAGAGGGGTTTTGCATCTGGCTTGTGAGCCTGGGCTTCTACCTGAGTCAGACCCCATACAGCTGATTAATTTGACAGAATTTAAAATCGTAACCAAGGAAGCTTACACCATGTGTAATTTATCTTTTTGGAGTATTTCTGCTGTTTGGCAATTTTTCCCCACTGCTTCATTATCTGAAAACTCCTGACTCTGGAGAGCAGCTCGTGAAGGATGTGAAAGCCGTGTGCTTGGCGCTGCAGCCTCCCGAGACACGGCGCTGCTCAGCTGAGACAGCCACTTCATAAGCACTTCATGCTTGCAGTGCGAGGTCTCAGTTCTTTGATGCAGCCTCTGCCTGTAAGGATTTAATGGGCTACAGCTCTGACTTCCAAGTGGCGTAAATTAAACTTGTTGGGTTTTTTCCTGTTGTTTGGTAGCTGCTTTGTCCTAGTTACTCAAGTCCTCTGATCTCAATTAATCCCCATGTAGAGGAAGCTGCAGGAGCTTCATTCTGCATTAGGCCTTACATTGTGGGTTGCTGGTCTGCAGTGGATTACACACCCTCATGAGTATCATTGGGGGTTGTGTGTTCAGCCATTGAGTGCTCTCATTCCACAGAGGGGTGCAACATCACATCCCCATCGTCATAGTGTGGCCAGCTGGGGAGGGACCTGGCTGACGCACCCTCTGGGTGCAGGGCATGCAGTGTGTGCTGCCTTCCTCCCTTCCTGCAGCTGGGAAAGTTAAATGGGGAGATCTGAATGTGGAAAGAATCGCTCCCTCTCTTTTTCATTCTCTCCTGAGGTTGGGCTTTTATAAAATCTGAATCTGGCACCCCCAGTTCTCATTGACTTTTAGGAAACAGGATATTTTAGTAGCTTGGAATGAGATGAAATGCTTGCAAAGCCCATATGTTGCTTGTTTTAGGGAAAGGGTCAGGAAGGTTTTAGAAAGTATTTAAATATTTGGTTTACACGATTAGAATAGATTGTCTGGAATGAAGTCCATTACCCGAGGTGATTCTTGCCTCACAGTTTAGGTTTTCACTGCAGTTCTTTGGAGTATGAGGTAGGTGTTCTGGCATCTCAGTGCCCCAACGCAGTCAAAGTTAAGGGCTGTGAATAAATACTGTAGCTGGGATCAAGCCACTGCTGGAACCTGCTGTGGCAGTGGCTGCAAGCTGCAGCCTGGGAGATGCCTCCTGGTAGAGGGGTGGTTGCCAAGTCCTCTGATGCCTGTTCATAGAACCCCAGCAGCTTCTTTCTTGGAAATGTGCCTTTTCCAGTCTCCATCAGCAAAACTTTCATGTTGGATTACATTTCTTGAGAGCTGCAGCCTGATATTAACTAATTTTAAGTGGGTTCTTAGCTTTCTACAGCTTGAAATTTAATTGTTCTGTTCTCAATTTTTCATGACGAATGATCTTTGCATGATCTTTGATTATGGAAAATAAGGTTTTGGTTTTTTTGTTTTTTTTTTTTTTAAAGGTATTCCCATCAGACTGCAGGTTTTGCAGCACTGTTCTGAAGGTCATTGTAAAATAAACAAACTTTACTGCCTGATGGTTCAGATGCTGCTCTGAGTGTCACACTTGTCCCACCCCAAACTGTCACTGCTGGGTCCGAAGCTCAGCTTACTATTGGGCTTTTGCTGTGCATTGTTGATATTTTTATATGAATTATGAAGCATCCTTTGATATCTAGCACTTCCCCTTGTGATCCTCTGTTCCTTTTTATGAGTATTTGCCCCCTCACTTCAAAAGCAGTTCATCACCTTCCTGCAGACAGTTCTTAATAACTGGTTTCGAGCTCTCAGGCATTCCTGGGCCTGTTTTATGTGAGTTTCTCTCCAAAAATGTTCAAAAAGTGGCCATAATGTGCACAGACCTCAAATCCCCTTCACCTGCATGTGAAGGATCTCCTCATCACATGCTGACTTGTTCTATGGATTTTCAGAATAAAAGAGCAACTGAAGTGAAGAGAGTGATTAAATTTGCCCTAAATTGTCTTGAAATTACCATATACTGGGGAAAAATATGTTTGGTATTGGAGCAGTTCTGGAGCAATGTGGATTTGACTTCAGCTGTGGAAGGAAAGGCTGGAGTCCTGAGCCTGGCCTTGCCAGGACTGTCCATCCTTCTGCTGCACCAAACCACCTCATTGCTTCTTTTTGGGGAAGAGGAAAGCTGCTTCTGGTAGTGGTTCAAAAGGACGATAATTGGCATGGGGATAGTCTTTGTGAGTTGCCATTCCTTAACATCAGAGGTTCACTAAAGTACTAATAATTACTGTTAATTTCTTTCAGTGGAAACTTTCTGAGTAAACGAGTGCTGGTTGAGGCAGAATTTAACGGCCGCTGCTGGCATGATCGGAATGCAAATAAGTGTTATTAGCCTAATGATTTTGCTGTCACCACGGTGTGCAGCAGTAGTGTTGTGAATATGTCATTCAGTACCCGTGAATTTGGAAAGTGTGTCAAAACACAACTTCAATTAGTTTGCTCTAATTATGGCTCTAGAGAGTTCACAAGTATATCACTCCTCATTAAAAGAGATTTTCTTATATGGATTAATACAGCACATAAAGGGGTGTTTGAGCGATTGGAGGCAGGGCTGTGCGGAGGGAGGATGCCCGGGGTGCTGGGAGGTACAGCAGGTCTGGAGCAGCACTGGGGTCCAACCCCATCCCGTGAGCTCCTGCTGCAGTGACAGGGCTGGGAAATGTCCCAGGCAGCAGTCACTGGGGAGGTCAGCTGTGGACAGCAGGAGCCTGGTGGATGGCTCTGGACAGGCTCTTCAATTGAAAATAGCCAAACCAACAACAAACCCCAAATCACAAAAGCCCTGGGAGGAGCCACACTTGATGCTAAAATAGAGATGTGGCCCAAAAGCTTTGCTCTGGTAAAGGTCAAGGATTGCAAGCAGTCAGAAGCCTGTGCCAGCCTGGCCTCTCCAGAGGAGCCATTCAAGATGCTGGGTGTCTGTTCCCCTTTCCCAGGATATTTGCAGTGCATTTTACATACTGTCTTGTCACATTGCCTGATCATGTTCCAGCTTTGCAGAACAGGAAGGGATTGTTGTGCTCACAGGTAAGCAGTTGGGTAAGGGTTAAAGTAGTAATTGTTTAAATCTTTTAGGCTTTTCTCCCAGTTCTGTGATAATTTGATGAAGAACTTCACCCTAATTAAATATTCAAATTAGGAATAAGTGTCAATATGGCTTCCCATTGCCTGGAATGATGATTAATTGTATTCAAAACTCTAGTGGCCGCTGTAATCTAAACCAAACCGTTGTTCTTGATTATTTGTGCAACACATTTACCATGTTTTTGTTTTAAAATTTAAACTGGTAATTGATTTGCCATATGCTGCAGAACTGCACATGCTTTCACGATATGTGTTTAGGAACTTGGGGACTTTGTAATTGGGATTTTCTTGCTTTTCAATGGCAGCCTCTTTTTTTTGTCTTCTACAATGCAAAATGATTTGGCTCTCACAACACATAAGGAAAATGCATTATGCAATCAACTTTGTAGGTATAAGCTATATTGATCCTGGCCAAAGTTTACATTAATTTAAAATAAATTAAGCTTTGTTTCCCATTTCTCCCTACAATGTTATCTTTTATAAAAGGAAAGGGGGAAGGGGAGAGCTGATTTCCATCCAGCAGTCACTGCCCTGTGGTATTGCAGCTAGTGTTCTTCTTGGAGACGTCTCTCTGGCTGTCTGCATGCCGCTTGGTGGGAGTGTCCCATTGTCCTACCTCAGGTGCTCACCTCCAGGCTGCCTTTGCCATCCAGCTGCCACAGCGGGACTCCTTGCGGTGTCTTAGCGTTGATAGGTGTGAAAGGGACAGCAGTTGGGCTTCCCTGTGCAGTTAGGCAGCAAGGGCTGGGCTGCCACCGTGTTGGTGCCTGTGTGGTCAGTCCCTTGGCAGGCCAGTGACACATTCTCATTGCACACATGGCAGTTGCACACCTTCCAGCCTCTGGCACATGTGTGAGCTGCCTGGCTCGCCAGGACTCGTGGGGATCGTGGTGCAAACTTCTAAAAAATTCTCCTTAAAAATGGGCCTTTTAAGTAGACCTGCTTTATTTACCTACAGAGCAATTTCTGCTGTGAAGAAAGCAGTTCCCCATAGAGGGCAGAGAAATTCGGTCTTTCTGGTGGCTGCCTTGATGCCTTGGAAAATATTTTTCAAGACTTCAGTTGAAAATCAAATGAGAAGCATGTCATGCCCACAGGCAGTGGTCTCCTGTTTTAAAGTGTGTTCGTAAGAAACATGCCTCTGCTCCAGACACTCTAATGTGGATTGTGTTTTAAACAGCAAACCAGTAGCCAAATTCAAATGTATTTTCACTGTCATTTTTGGTTAAAAATAGCTTTGCAAAGTGCAAACAAACTCAGACTGATGTTTGCTTTTTCTTATTTTATCTGTGCTGTTCACCATCGACTGCATCAAGGGCTAAAAATACACTGTTCTTAAAGGCAGATAACTTCCACATGATTTGTGTGGTAGATAAAACCTGCTGGCTGAGGACATGGGTTTGATGCACTGCTGGAGAATACGCAGGGCCCTGTCTCACACACAGAGTATCCAAGAGGACACAAAGGCTGCCTGGTTCTCCTGGCAGGAGGGTGATGCTGAGTGTCTGCCCATGTCCAGGAGCTCTCCCTCAGGTGCAGTGGGAGCTCCCTCTGCCTTATTCTGCACTGAGCACCTCTGTGAAGAGGAAACATCTTTATTAGGCATGGCAATGCGGTCTAGAAGATTAATGATAACATTTTATTAAAATTCACACAGACCTGGGATCTGCATTAGAAAAATACAGACCTGAATTAAAGGGGAGAAGCTGTCCTGGTTGTCCATGGGTGCTGACTCTGTGGAGCTGCTGGGCCCAGGTGGGGATGAATGCCCTGCTGGGGGTGGATGGCCATGGCTGCAGTCCTTGGTTGTTGGCTGAGCCCAGTGCTCAGAGGGGTTCGACGGGGCTGATGCTGGGTATAGACAGTTTGTAAACAGTTTTGGAAGCAATATTAAAATCTGTGTTAGCTGCTTAAGCTGACTGCAGTTGTCAGACTGGAGTGAGCTGACAGGAGCAGCATTTTCCGCTCTGTAGTAGCATCCTCCTGATTTCCTCTCTTTCCCTCAGGCATATCTCGCTGACGCTTCCAGCCAGTTTTCGGGGGAAGAGTCACAGCACCCGCCTGGACCTGGAGCACCAGCACTCCAACCTGTACGCCATCTCAGGTGAGCTGCCACGCCATGGCTTCTCTGCTCTTGTGTCATCACAAGTGTAACCAAGTACAGCAAACCTGCACATGCAAACAGCCAGCTGTGTGGTACCCACAAAGCAACATCCAGCTTCTCATCAGTGCCATTAATAGCTGAGAGCAGCTGAGGTGCAGAGAGACACCAGGAAATGCCCAGGAACACTTGTTGCCAGCAGCAGGTGTTACTGACCCCCAGGGAGAGCTTGCTGCTGCCTGCCGAGGTGCTGGGTGGGAGCTCTGATGCAGAGCGGCACTGACACATATATTTATTCTGATCTTATTCATGGTCTTCACAGGTGAGTCACAAGAGACATCTTTGCAAGTTTCACAGGAGACTTATTCTTGCCCAGCAAGGATGAGTTTCAAACACATTGGTCTTTACTACCCTCAACATGCATATTAGAAACAGATGGGACCTTTACTCCTTCTCATTTCTATATTCCCTGTACTGGCCAAGCATATATCTGTTTCCCGGTTTTAAGGAAAATTTGGAGTTAGATGTTAGAAAATGGGGGTTCTGTGCTGATTTGTGAGAACCACATGCTTGCACATGCACACTTGGTCTCTCTAGCTGCAGCTTTCCCTCTGTTCATCATTCCAACACAGTATACAAGTGCTAGAGCCAGTAATAATTTCCAGATGTTAAAATGGAAAAAACCTTCCAATGAATATTTTAGCCAGTTTTTATTTTTAGCTAGTACTAATCTGTAGGGAGTTGTTTGTTGAAATAGAGTGGGGAGGATCAAGTCTGTTCCTTCCCCCATGCAGGTAGAGGCACCTGTTACTGTGCCTCAGGACTGCACATGAGTTGGTTTGGAGTTGGGGTCCCTTTGAGCTGTCCCTGGCTGCTCTGTTCTTCGGGAGGAGGTCCTGGCTCTGCTCACTTTCTTGAAGGAGGAGTGAGCTCAAAAGAAGCATAGCCAGATTCTCTGGGCCCAGGAAAAACTGGCTGTGGAAACAAGAGGCTGTGATATTTTAGAGTTGTACTTCATGGACTCTGTCACTCTGGGAGGTGCTCAGAGCTGTGTGGTCTGGGAGTTGTTCATGGATCACTGCAAAGGGAGTTTTGATTCTGCAGAGTAAAAAGTGCTTGGCGCAGCTGTGGTGCAGAGTGTGTTTCACCCAGCCCTTCTCCTAGGGGCTAATTGGTGCTCTCTGCTTCCGCTCAGTAGTGCTGGGGTGCAGCAGTTTGTCTTGGGAGGTGGTTTTTTTTTTAGTATTATCATACCTAAACAAATACTGTCAGAGGCACGGTAGAACAACACACTTAGCACAAGTTTCACTCTGTTATGTTGATTTTACAAGAGATAAAAGATAGTGGCTTTAAACCTGACTCTATCAAAGTCTAATGAAAGTCTAGTCACTTCATCTGGCTGAAGGAGATTTTAGGACAGTTTGGAAATCCAGCAGTGAATTCAGTGGGCTGTGCAGTCGAAACTGCTTGCATATAATCAGGGAAGAGAAGATGGCAAAAATGTACCATTCACAGGTTCTTGCTATTAATAGTGAGTGACACTTGTAACATGGGAACATGGCATTAATTCATGTACCATAATCAAAGGGTTATTTAAAAGGTAATCTCTGCCTGAAACTGCAGCTTCAGGTTCCTAAAGAGATAGAACATAACAATTGCATAATCCATGTCAGTTCTCGTTTTTCTTGTTATTCTCCTGCCCTAATAGATTTGGAAATGTAAGGGAAGGTGTGTTCCTGTGTTTGCATGAGAAAATTCTGTGTGGGGATGGGAAGTTGTGCTTTCTGTCCTGGGAAAGCACCAAATGAACCAATTGCAGCAGCCCTGTGTGTGTTACTGGGACTGACCTTGCTACAGGATGTGCTGGCCTCTGCTTATAGTGTAGTCTGAGGAGGTGCCGGCTTTACAAAGAGCCTGAGCACTTTACCAGATCGTTACAGGCAAAGCACAAAACAAGGCCTGTGGAACTGGACAGGGCATTGGTTCTTCATGTTTGCTCAAGCATATTTTCATGTATATAATTCTTATTTTTCCTCCAATTGTACATTCTCCTCCAGAAATGCTGTAATATGAGTTGTGCATGTGTTGTAATGGCTATTGCAGCTGTGAGCTCTTTCCAAAGAAAGGGTCTTGTCATATGACACATCCTGTGCATTGACAGGATCTTCATGAACAGCTCCTGACCATGGCTACCTTGTCAGCAGCTGCAGTGAGGTGCCGTGACAATTCTCTTTGTGTGCTTAAACCTTGCCAAGGTGGGTTAGCCCCCCAGACGTGCTCTGGAAGCCATTCCCAAGTTTCCTGTTCCATTGGTGTCGTGTGCAGCCAGTCTGGACTATCTGCAGTGCTCACTGCAGTACCATGGCAACGAGAAATTTAGGAACATGCTGCCACCGCCAGCCTGAATTGTGCTGCCAGGGCGCACTTTGCTGTGGTGTGCCGGGAGGTGTGGGTGTGTGGAAGATGTCTGGGTCACAGTGACAAGTGACAGTGTGGTGGGTGAGGAGAGCTGGGCCTCGAGCAGACACAGGATCCCTCTGTGTGTGGACAGGCGTGTGGGCTCCCTCTCTTGGCTCCCAGATCAGAAGAGGGGATCCTGGGGCTGGTGAGGGAAACAAAAGCCATTATGAACAGTCTCTTCTCTTCCAGTTTTGCTATGGCCTCAGTCTGTGGTGGGCACAGGAGGAGCTGCTTGGGAAGGGAGGGCTGTAATGGGGGTAGAATGAAGAGCTGCAGCGTGGTCTTTCTTTGCTCTCTGGAGACACCCAAGATTTTCTCAGTATTCGATGAAAACAGCACTTCCAGCTGCAGTTTAGCATGTTTGTGGAAGATTAAATGAATTTTGGCTGTCGATCCTACTCTCTATTGCAAATATATTTTGGCAGAATGATCATATCCTCACTGGAACTGCTCGTTACCCCTTGGGCTGTGTAATGCAGTTGTTGTTTGCATAAAACTGGAGTCAAGGAGAAAATGGTCCTGAAAGCAGCAATTACAGTTTTTAACCAGTCTTTTTTCATTGCCAGTCTTGGCCATGACACATTGGGTGACCAGAAAGTTAAGGAGACTTCTCTTGGCACAGTAAGCTAGTAAGTCAGCCCCTGACAGGGTGCAGATAGGGAAGCACTACCCAGAGCTCACGGCAGGTGCCTGTCAGGTGCCATGGCAGCACAGCACTGGCACTGCTGGCATTATCCTTGTGCCCAGCAGCCTCCCTTTTCCCATCCCATGCCATGCACCCCAGACCAAAAGGCAGAATGAGTTGTAAGTTGATGTGCAGCATATGTGTGGGTGCTGCAGTGAGTAGGTTGCTGAGGAGCTGACAGGTTTAATGTGCATGCTGGGACAGGCAGCTGCTGGAAGAAGAATGCCTTGCTCCAGACAGACCTGTTGACAGACGTGGCTCAGTATTTTACAGCACAATCTTTCCTCATGGCCTTCAGTTTAATTAAGATGTTGTTGTGACTACATACTGCTTTCATTTCAGACCTGAGCATCTCCTGCCTGCATATTGCTTTGGCTTATCAGAGGCACAAGCACAGTGAGGGAGAGGCAGCCCTTGCAGGCAGGCACAGATAATAACATACAGGGAAAATTCCTCAATGAAGTGAAAAATTATTTATAATAATGGTACTCAAATAGAAGGGAAATAAGTCACTCTAAGGGTATATAAATTTTTATGATAGTGTATAAACAGCCATAGCTTGCCTTGTCTTCCATGTATTCCTGCAGAGAATGAGGGCAACATCTAGCATAAAGAAAAATACAATAAGAAAATGAAGAAATGAATGGGAAGAGCTGGAGGATTGATCACCTGGTGTATTTGTATATCCTGATGTAAAAGGTGCTGCTGACAGGTGGCCAGGTTTCTTCTGTATAAAACCATGTGTGTGCTGTCAGGGCAGTGTGAGCAGCCTTGTTTCGATTGATGAATTGCCTGCTTTCTTGATTAAACCTTCCGTCACTTACAAAACAAAAAGCCTGCGTTTCGATGGCAGAGTGGGACATGTCAAAAAAATCTGTCTGCTTTACCTTTGTGCAGATGTTGGGCACAGACTGTAACATGTATTATTAAAATGAATGTGGCATTTACTGTGCATTATTTCTTTCCTGGGAGAAGGGACCTGTAAATTATATGCTAATAATAAGCTTTAACCCTTTCAGGAACCAGGGGATTTAGGAGTTCGAATATTCTGTAGGCCTCACTAATTGGATGGGCTCTAGCACCACTGCAGCACTCTGGAGTTACTAAGCAGTGGGTTCCAGCCCTTGCTGCTGATGATCTGTGCATTCTGCTGAGCAGGGTAGTCTTTTTTTTTTCTCTGAAATTTTCCTGTAGCTGTCTTCAGCATTGTATTACAGATAGATGTGTTTTGGGGCAGCAGCAGCCAAGTTTATGTAATTTGACTCTAGGGCAATCTCATCCCTTCTCTTGGCCTATTCTCAGAGTAGGATAGCAATTGTGTTGCATGGGGTCTGTCAGTCTGTACAACCCCATCAGAATGGGTACACAAAGCAATTAAAGCCTCTTTGCACCAGTTTTGTGCAGGAGACAAGTGTATGAACTTCCAGATCCTGCTGCAGCTGACAGTGTGTAGTCAGAAACCCAGCTTCAGTCATATGAGCCTTTACAAGGCTATTTATTCTGGCAGAAATTTGGAGATAACAAGATGATCAGTTACCCTTGTGTAGGACTGACGTTCATCTTTTGAACACTTAACTGCTGGGAAAGCAGCAGAACAACAGCAGACCATACTCTGATATATGTTTGTTGGTAGTATTTTCAAGTAACACTTGCCAGCTGTGAGCCCCAAACAATTAAAACATTTGTGCAAGTACCTTAAGAAATTAATGATGTTAGCTAGACATACTAATGTGTCATCCCTAAGTTTGGGCATCCATCCTCAGGTCATGTTAATCCATAGAAATAAAACAGGATCCAGAAGCATAGAATCTCTCACCACTTGGAGCATTCTCAGTTCAGTTCCAGACCTTGCTGAGCTGCAGTGGAGGTTTTCATTCTCTTTCAGAGGAGAAAAACCATGTCCCTCTGGGTTGGAGCTTGGATGTCAGATCCTGGGAAACATCACACACTTTATCCACTGATAAGGCAATATCCATGCTGTGATGGAGGCTGCAGTATCTGCTGTTAGGTGCTGAGGAGTGATGGGTTTTTGAGCAGTCATGTGTTGCTGCAGTGCTTTTGCATGTTTCTTGCCTTAAAGGTTACTGTTTTGTGGTTGTCTTTGACCACATTATCAACACATATCAAGTTATATCATAACATATCAAGTTACTTGTGTGGAGTACTTTTCTGTGAGAAGCTGGGCTGAACATCAGGGAAGGAAAGTGTGGCTGGCTGCCAGTGCAGTGTTGTCTGGAGTGTGTGTGCCAGCATGCCATGGAGGAGGAGGTTTCTGTGTACAGCTTTCACAGGTGCCAGTTTCTCCACAGCTCTGGCTTGTTTATTTTGGAATCATGCACCAATATTTCTTACCTTAGGGAGGTAAATATTTACTTAAATGGGTATTTATTATGTTTGTGTATAATATTCATGCATCAATTTTAAAAATTATATTTAAATCTTTATTTTCCTCTTTAAAACACTTGCTGTGAAAGATCAGAGCAAGCTGTGGTCTGAAAGGTTTGAGAGAGAAACATTCGTGAGCAGAGGCTGCGTCCAAATTCGCCTGCTGGGTCACACAGGTGAGCATTCCTAGCAGGAAGCCCAGGGGCAGAGCCCCGTTGTGGAGAGGGCAGAGGGTCTCAGCCTGGTGCAGCCAAGCCCGGGCAAGATGACCAGGGTCTGCCATGGCACGAGGTGGAGCTGAGCTGGGGTTCATCTGCAGGATGATGGGCTGTTCTGCAGGCACTGCAGTGGCATTTGGTGTTCACTCTCCCCAAGTTTCTGGTCCAGCTCTCTGGAGGCAGCAGGGAGAGTGGAAGCTGATGTTAATGATCTGGAAAAGCATCAAAGCCAGTGGATTCCTGAAAAGGAAACCGAGTTGTTTTTCTGTACTGCAAGCTGTGGCTCTCAGTGGGGGCAGGTGTCATCTGTCTGGGCAGTGCTGTGGGAAGCATTTACTTCACACACTGCTCCTAAGGCAGCAGTTTGCTTCCTGATTCCTCCTGTTCAGGAGGGGCTAACCTGGGAACACATTGTGGCGTCTACCCCCTTTTTTTTTTTTTTTTTTTTTTTTTTTTGTAGTGACAAAAGAAATCTCTTTTAGAGGTCTTTCTAGATTTAGATTTTGTTATATTTCAGTATCCATATGGCAACTTCCTTGTTGGAAAATGCCAGGTTATCTGGCCACGTGTGCTGCTGCCTTCGATGTCTCTTTCCTTTTAAAAAAGACGCTGTAGCTCTTTTCTGTATTTAGGAGGACAGATGCTTTAATAAGAGGTTAATAATTGATTTTTACAAAGTATTGTTTTGCTTCATCATTTTTGTAGATAATTAAGTTATGTACTTGGCACAGCATGTCTGCTTTACTAAAACAGGTAATTTTGAAGAAAAGGGAGATGCTATTTTTTGGATCAGCGCACAAGGATTGCTTTTATCTTCATCTTCTAGCACAGCTCCTGGTGGTTCTGTGATCGCATCTGATATTCAAGGCGTTTGAGACTCCCAGTCTCGAAAGGGGAGGTCCTGTGCTACATCTTACTGTCACTCAGTCCCCCCCATCCCTTCACTTACATTCTTGGCGCTTCTTAAGAGTAGAAGCAGAACTAAATTTGTATTTTGTGACACTGAATTTTAATCAGGATGGTCCAAAAGCTAGACAAGTTGTGACACGAGCTTTATTCTGCATTGAGACCTTTCTACTGGAGCTGAGATTAAAGTCAGCCTGTTCTTTACCCTATTGCAATTTCCAGTCTTTGGACTAAGAGACCTGAATAATCTTCAAGCTATGAAAGGCTCTATTAATATCCAGCAATTCAGGGAGGCTGGAGTCTCATGTAAAATGCTGCAGCTACATATTTCAGAAGGGGAAGTGTGTTAATACTATACTTAATGAGATTCAAAAAGTCTGTTTCTTATTAAATTAGCCCATCCATGGTGTACAGACCCTAGGTGCCCTGTGTCAGCATGCCCCACGTTACCCAGGCTGTGCTGGGGCAGCAACCCCAAATGGGGATGATGGAGCCATGAGTTTTCCCACTGGTGACATTTTTAAGACAGACGATTTTTGGGAGAACCTGCTGTCACCCAAAGGGCCTTTTGTTGTTTTCCTGACCTCACTGTCATGTGCTGGGGTGGGAGGTGCTGCCCTGCCCTGGTGTTGCTCCCAGCTCCCTTCAGCATGGTAGGCAGGCGTGAGAGCTGTGTCCCTTCCTGCTCAGGCATGTGGGCTTCGCCTGTGTTCCTCAGCTCACACATCACTTTCAAAGGAGGCTGCTGAGTCTCTGCAGAGAGGATTATCCGGCTGTAACCTGGCTGGATCCTTGAATTATGTATGAGCAGGTGTAGCGGGAACAGCCTGGTGTGGGCATGCAGGGCACATGGGAAGGCTGGAGCGGGATGATGGAGGGAAGGGTGGTGGTGAGATGGAGGGAAGGGTGGTGGGGAGGTAATGGAGAGGTGATGGGGATCCCCCAGACAGGGCTGCTCTCGCTCCACACCCTGCAGCAGCAGTGGGAGAAGGCCAGAGGCTGATGGAGGAGGATGAGCTTGCAGGACTGGCGCCGTTCCCATGGAGCACAACCTTGGGGTGGCCTGCTCTGTGTTTATTTTGCTTTGCCAAGTGCCAGAGTTTAATTTTTTTTAAATAGGAAGCCGCTCAGAGGTTTGGATATTTAAACAGTTATTAACCGAATGACAATTAACAGATTGCAGAGACAGATTTTCTTTTCAAAACCTCCAAAATTGAGTACAGTTTGCGAAACTATCACAGCATAGTAATGACAATGAATTTTGATTTCCCGGAACTGATATTAGACTCGTTATTAAACTATGTGCATCTGCTTTTAATTTACTCCAAATAATTGGAAAATGCAATGAAGCTTTCCAATTAAAGCTTGGCTTTATGCTGTTTAATAATACCCCCATAATATTATAGCTTATGAAGTGACAGGTGAGTTGGTGTATGAATAAAACATAAAGGCAGCAATAAGGGACAGAAAACCAGAGACAGTTGTTGGGGATTTTAAATGCTGGATGTAATTTGCATATATTAATCTCTTCTTTTCAGCCTTATCAGGCGTTCTTCAGTATTTGAAGTTAAAATAGCATTGACAGGCGGGAGTACGCTTAGTTTTTTCAAGGATTTATTACTTGTATAATTTCTGATCTTTAATAAGCAGATATGACTGATCCTCATAGTTCTATAGAAATTGGTTAATTGTTCCAGATGGCGTGTACTGATTATGCAAAATTACTTTTCACACAATTTTTTTATTTTATGGAGTTTGGAGTAAAATTAAATTTTTTATAGCCTTCTTATCATGCTGTTTTACAGTGGGTTTTGCACAGAAGTTGAATTTAATCTACTATATTACATTGACCAGCAGAGTTATTCTAATGTAGCATTCTGTGATTTGACAAAGAATAATAGAACACGTTGCTCATTGCGCGTTTCTCTGCTGCTAATAAAAAGGAGTTGCAGTGCAGCAAACCAGGCTGTTATTTATGAAGAATGCTTAATTTGCACAGTTAAAAATGCAAAATTGTTACAATGAGATGTTCGCTCTTTTGAATAGAAGGCTTGGGCAGAATAAATGTAAATAGTCTTACTGCTACAGAGTTCATCAAATAAAGCGGGAGTTTTTAAATGCCTGGTGTGTCAGGGTGGGGTGGTGCTGGGAGGAGCAGCCATCCAGGCGGCATGTTCCAGCTCCGAGCAGGAGATGTCACTGGTGTTTTCCCTGATTATCGTCATCCAGATATCTCAATGGCATCATTTCATAATTGAAAACATTTGTAAAGGTTGTTGGGCTTCATTTATCTAATGAAAAGCTGTTTATACAAAATAAACCACACATAAAACCCTCTTGCTAATAAGTTTATTGCAGTTTGTTTTGGCAGTGACTCAGTTGTTTGGGGGAGGCGTCCCGTGGCCTCGCCGTCCTGGCTGTGCTGCGCCTGTCAGTGGGCATGCTGTGGGCAGGGGCTCCTGCCAGAGCAGGCAGGCCAGTGCTATGGACACTGCTGCAGGATTGTCCTGAAGTGCTGTCAGGCCCTGGGTAATTCTGGTAGCTCCCATGCCTCAACCTCTGTGCAGGGCCCAGAAGGCCATTGGACGCCAAGCCCAAGGCATCTTACTGATCCTTGAAAAGCAGAACAGCAAATGTTTAAAAAATGACCTTACAGTTAATGGATAACTGGGGGCACAGTAAATGGACTTTCATGAAGAGTGCATATTTTTAACTCAGTAGAAAAAAAGGGCAAGTAATTAACTCAGCCATTAGAAAGCTCAGAATATCTGTCATCTCCTCTTAAACTAGAAAATTGTTTTGTGTATGCTTTTATATATACATATAGATATGAATAATGTATATATGGAGACAACGAATGGCATAAATCAGAAATTATTAGGAAATATTTGTTCTAATGAAGTAATAATTTGGTGGTAATGCTTTTCATCAGTGTAGCTTAAGGCTACATTAAGTGGACAGACTATATGGATTCTCTAATTTTAATATTCAAAATGCTATCTAATGTCTCATTAAGACTTGCATATAATGTATCTTAAGTACAGTCATTAAATATAGTTTAGGGAGATGTATGTTCAGATATTGCTTAAACATGTTTTAATAGGCCCATTTACTCTGATGATATTAATGAGCTCTTAACACATATTAAGCTTTTAAAACTAGCAGTGTCCCCTTGCAGTGAACAAATCAACATAGGAATTGTGGAGGAATTGGATGCTTCAACAAAGCCAGTTTTCCACGGACTCTTGAAGCCCCAGCTGTATCCCTTTAGCTCTGTCAGCACGGGGTGGTGTCCCCACTCCTGGCACGTGCTTTGGGCAAACGGGGTCTTTGCTGTGTGTGTCATCGTGTCCATGCTTCAGACCTGCGGGTTGGGAACAGGCTGTGCCAGCCTCAGCATCCGTGACGTTACGCACATTTAGTTGCATATCTGTTAAAATAAACAAATCGGATAGTTTAAGGAAAGAGCCAAATACAGTCCCGTGTATAGATAAATTCTGCTTTTTGATCATCTAAAGTGAAGATGCAAGAGTCGTAATTCAGATGATAAAAATTGCTCATTCTCTGTTGTCACTTCGGTTCCAGCTCAGAAAGTTATTGCAAAGAAAATTCTCTGGTTTCATCACTCAGGTCTTCTTAACAAATCCTTCTGAGTTCAGAGACTTTTATAATTACTAAATTGGTTTGTTAGAGGGAGATAATAGCAAATTTCTTCTTTTCATAATTGGACATTTCTTCCCTGTAGGCTAATGCAGGCGCAGCACTCACATACACAATGAGCTGTGCTTTTGAAAAACCATAACTGGCTAATAAGTGGTGTGGTGTCATCGGAGAGTAATGGTGTGCTGATTAGCATAATTAATGACAAATGGTGGTGCAGAGTGGGTGGATTGGTTTAGCAGATGATGAATGCGCTGCGCCAGGGCCGAGCCCTGCCATGGTAGCTCAGCAGGCTGGCAGTGCCGCCACTTGCACCTGCTGTCACTGCCCACCACCCTGGGGCTTGGTGGCACCAGCCACGTGCTGGGCAGCTCCAGGTGCTCCTCGGCCTGGCCCAGTGGCACAGGGTGTCCCTGAGTGGGGCTGGTGGCTGTCCCCACCGTGCTGGGGCAGGGAGCTCTGCAGTGCCAGATCAGCGGAGAGGAGCTGGGCACTTCTGTGGGCCGTGAGTGTCCTCATGCTCCGAGGGCTGGAGGGCCACGCCACGCACTGGCCGTGCTACAGAATGGGCACATTTATCTGTGAGTTGATTAATCGGGGCTAATTTGCATTCACAAATGAGACTGATAAAAATGGTGTTACCTTTTCACCTTTAGCAGGGAGGAGGGATTATTTCTAGGTTGTCTCTTTTTTAAGTGATAAGCAACTCTTTTACCAATAAGGATGAAAATACTTAATTTGCATTAGCAAAAGAAGCTAATTATTATATAGTTAATTAGCATCTGGAAATGAGGATTATCTTAATTACAAAGCACAGTTTCCTTAATAGCTACAAAACTCTAAGTTTGATGTGTGTGGAGATTGGTGACTATTATTATGTAATTACTGATCATATTAATGGTGCGGTGTATTTAGATATTATTTGCATATGCAAATAAAATTTACCTCATAGAAATATATGGCTCTAGTAATGACTTTGAGCACTTAAAAATTAAATCCCATTAGAAGATCTGGATCCCGGGTGGCACAGTGGATCTCCTCCTGCAGCAGAGCTTATGGCTCAGCAGGGCTGTGCCTCTGAGACTGGCTGTTGGGAGGAGGAGAGCACCTCCCCTGACTTTTCCAGCCCCCGGACCATGGTGTCAGGGACATCCCCCTGCAGCTGGGCAGTGCTGAGTGCCTGTGCCCTGTGCCATCCTCTCAGCACTGAAGGCCTTAGCTTTGGGCCATATCAAGGCTCTTGTGGCTGGGTGAATGTTCACGGGGTGGTGGGAGCATGTTCTGTGCATCAGTGAGCTCCAGGGCAGAACATGGGTATCCCCACATCCTTCTAGCCATGCTCGTGATGAGTTTCTTTCCACTAACATGCAGGCATGCTTAGAGAATGGGGAGCACAGTGTTGTCAGGGCAGCTGATCCAGCTTCTTCCTTTTGCTTTTATTGGAAACTCAAAGCTGCCTGTGTGTTAAAAATAACTTGAGTCCCTTAAATCAAAACCATGTAAAGAGAGGGTTGTGCACTGTTGTCTCCCCTGGGAGCCCTGTGGGACAGATGTTGGTCATTTAGTGCTGGAGGATGTGGGGTGCTGCTGGCCAGGATCACAGTGTCACTGCAAATGTGAGCATCTGCCCTGGCTGGTGACCTGGCTGCTGTCCAGAGAGCCCAGGACTGTCGTGGTGGCAACAAATCCCACCTCACACCATAGGTGTCTCTGCAAAGGAAAAAACTTCCAGGGCCAGACACTGTAACAAAATGCAGCCTGTGGCTTTAATACCCTGCAGTACCCTCCTACCCTGCAGTACTGGAAGCCGTGTGAATGTTTCTCTCATCAAGCAGCAGAAATTTACAGCTGCCGGCCAGGGAACACTGCTGCCATTGTGGGGCTGCCCGAGATGCTTTTTGCAACTGCTGCTCCAGCCTGCACTGCCCGAGCCACAGCAGACAGACATTACTTGTTTAATGACTTGCAAGGAGTCTGTCATTACAGCCGGAGCTGAAAGGAATGGAAAAGCGTCTGGGTTTCTCTTCAACACGCAGCCGTGAGTGGACGCTGGAGGAGTGCCTGCCTTTGCCTCCCTTTGCCTTTGCTTCACCTCCCTATCCCTGAGCTGGCCCTGTCTCAGCTCAGCCTCAGCCCCATGTGAGTGCCCTGGTTTGTATCTGCTCTGCTCTAATTAATTAAGGGCTGTGGCTTGGAAATAGCACATGCTAAGGTGTGATCTTTGAAGTTTAGTGTGGTGCAGAGACTTCAAAGGGGACATTTTATTAAAAAATAATAAAATCAAGAGCTCCTAAACACTTGCAATTTGAAGAGCTTGTTTGAAGTCTCTCCATGTTCTCTGGTGCTGATGGAGCCGCAGTGCTGAGGTGCTCCTTAGGCGTCACCATGCAGTACTTAACCTTCACTTTATTTAAAAAAGAAAATAATCAAATCCAGGGGTATTTTTTCAAGTGTTTTCGTGGCTTGATCTTAGCAGTAAAGAACTAATTGTGCTATGTCATGGGCTATGCAGGAAATGGAGAAAATCAAGGCTGACAATCAAATTAGTAAAAATGAAAATTTAGTCCAGGTCTGTTTTTTTAATCAAAGTAATTTCAAGATGAACAGGAAAGCTATAAACCTTTCCCAAGGCGGAGGTTTCCTTCCCCAGCCCAGGAGGCCCCTGCACTCCCACTCACTGCAGCACTGGTTTGGTGCTGCTGCCATCCTGCTGCGTGGCCAGGCACTGGGCATAGGGCTGGGCATTCCCAGCTGCCTGTGCCCAAGCTCTGTGCCAGCTCCTGGGTCTCAACCCACTTTCAGATTCCTCTGGTGCCAAAGTCAGGTTTTCTCAAAGCAGGGGAGCTCTACTGGTTTTGTGGTGTTGCTGTAGGCTGGTTTATGAGATACTGTTCTTGGTAAAGGATGAACACTCTGTTAGCATTCAGGTCTGGGGAAAACGGGAACAGTTCTGCAGCATTAGAGAAAGCCCTTTCTGAAATTTAAGATCATTTAAATTTTAAACGTGGCAGTAGTGCATTCAGTGTTGGGTTTTTTGTTGGTTTGGATTAATAGTGCTTCATTTTCAAAGTCCTACAGGAAACCGTTTTGCAAGGGATTTATTTATTCAAATATTTTTAATATCAGAAGTTGAAAATTCAGGTGTAAAAGGTTATGCAAGAACAGCAGTAAAGAAATCCAAAGCTGTAAAAGCTTATGAGAGAATTTAATGCAGAAACAGCTGTTATTTCCTTGGGAGTTGAGGAATATAAACTCTTCTGTGGCTCTGTATCCCCACAATCGTGGTGTGAGGAATTAGCGCTCACTGCAGTGTGCAAACAGAGCCCGCCAGGCTCTGAGGCAGCGATTCATCTGTACCCAGGAGCTAAATATGACAATGTTAGCATTTTTCATTTCCCTGACGTTACTATTAATAAAGCAATGATCCAAAAGAAGCTTTGCTGAGTCTGTTCTTTATGCTTCCATCACTCACGACTAGATAATTTCACACAGGATCGTTTTAAAATTAAATGACGCTAAAAGCACTCTGCTGTCCCATGCTCACTAGTTCATAGAAGTCTATCAAGTCATTAATGTGTCATGACAAACTGTGAGTTGGATACAAGAGTAATTAATTATTTGCATAAATAACAGGTTGAACTTTGTGCTTTGAACCACAGTGACATGTGCATCACTTCGTGGACGTCCTGGAACCTCTGGCAGAGGTCACGGGAGGGTGAAGGCTGAGCTGGCGCGGGTGATCCCATTCTCACACGCTTCTCGTGGGCAGGAGCTTGGAAGCTTTTGTGTTCACTAGTTCCTCACTGATGGTTGCTTCAAGAGAGCATCTGATCTTTGGAGCTTTAGTGAACAATTATACAGATTTTCATAATCACCATTAATCACCACATATTTTTCAAGATAATTACAGCAACTATTATTTAGATTTCTCTTTTATGTGCACATTGTAGAAAAGAACAAGTGCTTATTACGCTGGGTAGTGTAGAGAACTACCGTCTGAAGTTCTTTGTCATCCAGAAACTCATTATGTTAGCTGATGCTGCCTGTGAAAGTTCGTCAGCATGTTTAAATTAGGGTAGCATTGGCAGGTCTGATTATTTAAATCTGGTAGCTTGGCTAAAAATATAGTTGTTCAAGAAAGATGAATTACTAATTTGACAACTGAGATTTGGTTGGAGTCTGCAGCACAGAAGGCAGCATCTCTTGAGTGCTTAGAAGACGGTGACAATACTTTTACAGATTAAAGAGAGGATTTCTAAGCAAGCTAGCAAGTTGGATTTATAGAGCATGCTTTGGTATATTCCCCATTAGAGCCTGAAAGCAAGTCTTGGTAAATTACAGTGAAGAAGGAGCCACCAAGTAGAAGTTGGTTGTGTGTTTCAGTGGTCCTGCACCGGGGAAGGGGCACATTCACTGCATCTCACCAAGGCATCTGTCCATTTCTGGCTGCTGTCAGAGATTCATGGGAACACTGTCTTTTGGGGCTGGGGTTTAGGAGGTTGATTTTGGCTGCTGGCTCCTTTCAACTCTTACCTATTTGCAGTGCTGGTGTTAATTAATGTGCTGTGACCCTCAGGAAGGAGCTGATCCTGGGAAGCAGCAAACAGCCACTGGAAATAGTTTTACTTCTGAAATGCCATTTTATTTTGTTCCATTTTGAGGGAGAAGAGCACAGGCACCTCCCTGACTTTTGCAGGTGCTATGGATATAGTGGCACAGAGAGAAGCTGCTGCCTCCTGTGCTCAGTCCCTGCGTGCAGGGCCCTGATGGGGAACCGTCCTGCTGGTGAGGCTTTGGAGGGGCAAGAGCAGCTTTGCCTGCCTGTGCAAGGAGGCTTTAATCTGCAAGGTGCAAACATTTTATACATCTTAAGAAATATTTTAAAGTCCCAACCTTTAATGAAGTTGAAGCCTGTGTGGGTCAATGCATGAGTTGCTTCTATGATAATATGAGTAATTCTGTAAAATTGGGACCTTGCCCACCATTTTTATTTGAATCAGCATGGGTACCTTTGGAAAGAGCTGTGCTTTATCATTTGCCAGAACCATTCCTTTATCCCCTGGTGTTACCGTCTGCTGGTCTCAATGTGGCACAGATTGGCATGAAGGAACCTGGTTTAGCTTTTGGCCAGACTGAAACGGGAACTGCAGATCAGGGCCAGGGCTCAGTGTGACACTGCCCATGGAGGTGGTGACACAGGACAGGATCTCAGCACAGCAGTCACTCTTCTGAGCCTGCCAGGAGTGTTTTAAAGGCAAGAGAGGGAAGAAAGAAAGGAAAAAGGGAGAAATCAGAGGCTGCTGCTGCTGTTTATTTACAGAACAACATCAAAACAAGGGATATGGAATTAAAATGCCCTCCTAGACTTCTGGTTTCATTTAATTTTATTACTGAATTAGCTGGCTACTATAGACAGCAGTTCTGTGTGCCTCGCAGTGTGTGACAGAAACAATAGCCCTTGCGCCCAGGCCGTGGTGCTGCACACCCCAGTGCTGGACAGCTGCTCAGGCTCCAGCACAGCCATGGGAGCTCTTTCCTGCTGTTGCTGGAGGTGCCTGGCCCTGCAGATCATTGTGAGTCTCCGTGAGCTTCTGTGGGAGGAGAGTGCCTCAGCCTTGAAGTCTTCATGAATGTGAAGAACCCATCCTGGGCAGCAGCAGCTGTGAGTGTCTCACCCTGTGATCAGGGCAGCTGGCAGCCCCCCGAAGGTAAGGTGGGGGCACTGAAGGGTTCTTCATCCACAGCATTTACTTCGTCTGGGGCATTTGCTCAGCCTGGGAGCAGAGGCAAGGGAGGAGCGCTGCTCCCCACACATTGTCCTGGGGGTTCCCCACTGCCTGCCTGCAGCCCCTTGGGTGGACAGAGGGCTCCTGGAGCCCAGCTGAGCCACAGGGGGAAGGGGTGAGGGCTGCTGCCTGCCTGATGCTGGGGCAGGTAGTGGCAGTAGCTGTCCAGGGCTTAGTTTCTGTAAAATTTCCAGAACTGGTGGTATTTAAACCCTCGTGACACCGGTGCCTGGCTGTGAAAGGAGACGCTGAATGAGCACCTTGTTTTCTGCTTTCTGCCTTTAATGCATTTTAGCAGCAGGCTGGTGACGGGCCTGACACGCCAGCTCCACACAGCTCCTGCGCTTGGGGAGTGCAGCATTAATAACACACTTCCATGCATCATGCCATTTTTAAGCATGATCGTTATGATAAAGGGCATATACTTAATTACAGGCCTGCTTAATTACAGCTCTGTTGAAGCTCGTTTGTTTAGGAGAGTGCTAATTGCGCTGCGGAGCCTTTGGCTCACCCTGCTTTTATCTGCTGCTTCGCTCTGTAGTTCCGAGCTCCGGGTGGGCTGGAGCACGTGGCGGAGGCACGGGGGGGCATCGGGGGCTGTGGGGACACGCACAGCACTCTGCACAGCTCAGGCTTTAGATTACTTTACAAAAGCTGGCGTGTGGCTGATCAAAGTGGGTTTCTGTCGGATAACAAATGCAGATGGTCTTTCAGGTTTAAAACTTCCTGGATTTGGTGATGCTGCTTTTCATCTGTTTCCTTTTGTTTCCCTTTGCGCTGTGGCTGCCACACGGCACCTTCGATAACAAAATTACTCCAGTGGAGAGCGTTTTTAAGTAAAAAATAGACAAAACATAAAATGCTGAGTATTCTTAAATTGCCCTTGTTTAATCACTAAAATGGTCACTCAGTGGTGCCGGTAGAAGTTAGAAGGAGCAAGAAGAGGAATGCTGGGTTTGTGGGTGCAGGTGCTTTCTGAAGGAAGACCCTACTTGAGGATCACTGGAGGGCATCTCAGGGCTTAAATTTGCTCTAATTTGAAGTTTTCATTTCTTTCAGAGCTGAAATTTAAAGACTTCAGATGTTAAAGGTGTAAGTGCAATAAAGGGGGTGTATCTGAGGTGTGCGCTGCCTTAGAAATGTGCCTTTTTCAGTCTTGTGTGCTAATTGCTGGATTACATGTTTTAAAAATAAGTGTCTCCCTTGTACTACCACATCTTGTGGGAGGCTTCCTGTGACATGGTGATAGCAAGATACAAATACTGAACATCATTGCACTAGGATGAATATACAAGGTGATGTAAAGGCAAACAGTGTTCTGAATACCATTAAGGTTGTACTACAGAGAACGCTGGGCCCAGTGACATGAGGCTGTGTCGTGTGGTGTCATGTCCTCATGTCTGTCCTCACGTTCCACTGGTTTACATCCTCCAGATGTGGTTTGCAAGTGTTTGAGCTCCACTGCTCACTGTTGAGTTTGCGCTGGCAACAGCCAGGCCAGGGAGGGTGCTTGGCCCCAGGTGTTTCTTGTTATTCTGCCCGGGTGGTGGCACTTACTGCCTGGTACACAGGTGGTGGCACTCACTGCTTTGGGGGATACAAGTCCCCTGAACCAGTTGTTCCTTATTCTCTTGCTCACGTACCACGAGTGTGCTGAACTGGTTTGGTGAGGAGGTTGTAAATAGAAGTGTCCTCCTTCCAGTTACTGTCCTGCTTTGCCAGCTGCACAAAATTGGAAAATGCAAAATTGAGGCCATGAAACTGTGTATGGATAGAGCAGGGAGAATTAATTGGATTTCTTGTTTGGTAGGGACTGACCCAGCTATGTCTTAAATGGAAAGAAACCAGTGGCAGTTTAGGGGGAGGCAAAGGCTGGCAGTAATGGCTAGGAGCAATCAGTCATGTGTCAGTGCTGTGAATACTTGATCTGTCACTGTGAATGTGTGAAGTTGCATGTCAGAAGTCAGCTGGAAACGTCACATGTGATGTCTTGTCCCTTTCAGCAATGGATGGAGTGCCTTTTATGATTTCGGAGAAGTTTGCCTGTGCTCCTGAAGGGGTAAGTTGCCTTTGTTGTTCTCCTGGTGTCTGAAATTTGTTTTTTCATGGAGAGCGATCACAAAACATCAAGACAACCTACCTGCTTCTCAGAGCTTTTCTGTTGGGGGGCCAAGTACATACCCAGTGCTTGAGATGGGCCAAGGTTGCATGTCACAATAGCTGCCCATTAGGTGGGAAAGGTTTTTTCCAGATTGCTTCTAAAATGGAATTGTCCTGCAATTTCAAGGTTTATTACCATCAAAAGTAGGAATGGCAATGGGACTCCCTGGTGCTGAAAGCATTTCCAATTTCTTAGCATAGATTGTAAAGAAAGCTGCAGATGTGGAGTTCTCCTGAATTTAACCTGCTGTGGGATGGTTTAGTGCTATCAGCTCTACTGCTTGCTGTTGGCACTCCAGACATTCAGGGCAGTGGTAATGGCACAGGGCACTGCAGTGCCAGCAGTGCCATGAGTGTCCTGCCTGGCTGTGGCGAGCTGGAGAGGACTTGGTGGTGCCTGCTCTGCACCAGGCACTGCAGGGCCATGCCAGCGGAGCGTGCTGCCAACAGAACGGCCAAGGCATGTCTGCTTCGCTGAAACAGAAATACTGCTACTGCTTCAGAATGACCTCGAGTGCCACTGGGCCACTACTTCTTAAAGTTGATGATCCAGAGCTCAAAGATTCACCATCCCAGTACCAGTTCCCGAATCCATTTGATCCTAAAGCAGCATCTCTTTAAAAATCAATTTACAAGAAGCTGTTAAGGCAAACACTGAGCCATCAGCTGTGTCTGATTTTTCAGCAGTGCTCCAGCTTTGGGCTTTCTTCTTCCTGCTGATAGGGGTTTTTCACAACTCTTGCTTTTTGAAAGGGTTGTTTATGGGCCGTTATTCCCAGAAAACTGGAGTCCCTGCTGCGAGGACAAATGCAGAGAGATTAGGTCGTGCTAATCTTCCCCGCGGATCCCTTAGACACCATTGCCACCATATGGTCAGTTTGGTCAGGGCTTCCCGCAGCTAGTGCTGCTCACACCTCCGTGCTGCAGCCATAGGATTCCATTCGGTGTTACAGACTGCGTCCTGCAGTGGAGAGGTGGTGGCAGAGCTACCTGAGCACAGCGACACGGAGGTGTCAGCAGTAGCGCTGAGGGAGAACAGTGTTGGAGCTGGTAGCCCTAACCCTCCGTCTGCTGCTTGGCTCTCCTAGTGGAATGAGGAACAGGATCATATATGTGTTTACAGATGGTGCCTCTAAATCTGCTGATAGTGTTTGCTGACTTCAAATAGAACAAAACAACAAACAAACAAACCCACCCCCCCCTACCCCCCAAACCCTGAATTTAATATTTTTGTTTCTTTCTTGCCAGATCCAGCCAGTTGATCTCTTGGGTATCACAATCAAAACCCTTGCAGAAATTGAAAAGGAGGTAAGTAGCCAGCCAGGCACTGAGCAAGTCACGAGGGCTGTGTTCACTTCTTTTTAAGATCCCTTCCCCTATGGAAAATGCTTTTCTTGTCTTTCCCAAATCACCAAGGATGGATAAAGTCAGGCTGGAGAGGGGTAGGCTGCACAGCCCTGCTTGTGCCCTTGCAGGCCTGTGGAGTGTGGGGACACCAGCACTGGAATCATTGTGTGGGCCAGGGAGGAGAGACTTGATACCTGCTGGCTCCCCCACAGCTCCTGCTCTGCTCTGTAGCAGGATGTGTATGTTCTAGCGTAATGAAAAGTATGATTATGCAGCCCATATTGCTTGATGAAGCATCTTGTCTGCTAGAGAGCTACACATATAAATATTGTGAATTTCGGCATGGCTTTATTTCCCTTGCAAGCAATAGCACCATTACAGCAAATCTTCTGGATATCCAAAGCAGCCAGAACATTCTCCCTGGAGCGAGATGCCTTGCAAAAAATATTCCCAAAGAATTCCAAGAATTACTGTTCTCTGTCAGCACATTTGCAGATGTATGCACCCATCCTCCAAGCTGCAGGCAACTGAATTTCACAACTATACCCTGTCAGGAAAATGATGGAAATAGGTGCAAATCCTGGACTGCACCTGAACTGCTCTTGTTGCCCCAGGATAGCATAGCTGTGCCTCGGGGAGTGCACAGAAAGCTGGGCTATGAAGAGGTGGTGAAGTGCAGGTGTAAGTAGCACATGCTGTCACTTCATGGCTAGTTTAGTGGATGTAGGATGGAAAGGAAAAGCAGAGTACTGGCAGTGCTGCTGCTAGGTCTCCCAGCAGGGCTGTGGGGCTTTGTCCTTGCTGCTCCTGCCTGTCCTGGGTAGGTGCACCTGGGCAGGTGCAGGTGATGGCAAAGGCGCTGGCACTGTCACTGTTCACAGCTCTGGCAGCTGCTGTGGTGGCTGCAGCAGAGAGGGCAGTGGTCTGGCCGCTAGCAGGGTGCACCCTTGTCTTCCTTTCAGCTTGGTGTGGTATAAAAAGTCTAGAGAGAGTCTAATTAGTAAAGGGAGCACCCAATATTAATCATTCGTTTTAAACTGATAAGGAAGGCAGATCATTTAAGCACTGCATTGCTACAAGTTTTCATGGACTGCTCATAGCAAATATATTTAATGAAGAAGTTGTAAATCTAGAAGAGCTTAAAATTTTAATTTTACACAGAAATATTTTTCCTTGTTTGCACGTTTGTAGTCAATTCTCCTGAGTGCAGTCACATGAAATGTTCTTTAAATGAACATATTTGCTAACTGGCATGATTTCAGATTTTAAAACATTGGTTCCAGCAATTAGGAGTTTCCTCAGTTCCCCAATGACTGGAGAGATTCGTCTTGATTATAATTGCTCTTAGCCACGCATATCTAATTTGTGTCTTTTTAAGTGTTAATTAGTAAACAGTTTGAGCTGACATCTTTATGCGTTTGGGTGTTGAAAAATGAGGCCTATTGCGTGCCGCCGGCTGCGGCATCGCGACAGGGAGGTGCGGCCTCGGCGCGGGTAAGGGATCCGGTACGGCTCCGGTACAGGTCTGGTACAGCTCCGCTACAGCCCCCGGCACAGCCCCCGGTACAGCCCCCGGCACAGCCCCGGTACAGCCCCGGTACAGCCCCCGGTACAGCCCCGGCACAGCCCCCGGTACAGTCCCGGCACAGCCCCCCCGGTACAGCCCCCGGTACAGCCCCGGCGCAGCCGCTCAGCCCGCGGTTCCCCATTCCCGCCCTGCCCGCCGCGCAGCCGCGGCGCCCCCTGCCGGCCCCACGCCGCGCCGCCTCCGGGGCCGTTACGCTCGGCAGGAGCGGCGCTGCCGCAGTCGCTGTCGCGCCGTGTCCTCCTGAGCCGCCGCCAAAAGGAAGGGAGGTCGGGTTTGGGTGGACGTAGCGCAGCCCTGGCACAGCCCTGGTCTAGGCACCAGCATGACTGATGGTTCCCGGGACCACCTCGGTGGCAGCGCGTCCCGTGTCCCAGTCCGGCTGGTGAGGAGCGCACAGCGGAATGTGTTTGTGACATTCCGAGAGCCACAAATGGGACCCTGGCAGATGCCTTGATGGAGAGTCTCTGTACGGGGCCGTTGCAGTGGGTGTGCCACGGTTGTGGGCGGCTCCTAGCCCGGTAGCCCCAACATACGGCGCTGCTCTGGCCACCCACCCGCCATGGGAGAGCCGCTGCTAGCCCAGCTTCTCCTGGAGTGCCCAGGCAGGACCAGGGTGGCCGCGGGCCGGCGGGGTGCGGCCACGAGATGGCACTGCGACAGTGCACGCCAGGCTGCGAGCGATGTCCCTCAGCTGCCGGGGTGTCCCTTGCCTGCAGTAACATCGTGGGGGCACAGGGATGTGTATATAGGGATTTTCACCCATCTTGCCAACCAAAAATGTTAATTCTGATGGTATCAGCTTGTGTAGACCTGCCAGGGGGAATTTTTCTCACTAGCTGCTTTATGGGCTGGATGAGTGTGGTCATGTTTGTGTTAATGCTGGGTTTTTGGGAAGGGAGTGAACTCTGTCTAGGGAGGCCACTGATGCTGGGTCAGTGGTGCCAGCAGGTTCACCTGGCATGGCCCCACCTGGGCCAGCTGCTGCTAGTCCCGTTTTTTCTCTCATTCTTCTGTTTCTTATATTGTCCCACCTCAGGCACTGAGCAATGTGGCTGTGTGGGTCAGTGCCTCACAGTTCCCCCTCTCTGCTTTGCCCCACAGTATGACTACAGCTTCCGGACGGAGCAGAGTGCAGCAGCCCGCCTGCCGCCCAGCCCCACCCGCTGCCCACCCGTGCCGCCGTCCTGAGGGGCCGCCAGCGCCGGGGCAGGTGTGTGCGTGCATACTACTGAGCAGGACACGGGACACAGCGCTGGAACCATCCTGGCAGACAGACAGACTCCACGTGTCCAGCCACCGCCACCACCCTGCGCTGCACCACCCCTGCATACGCCGCTCCTCGCGTTGGGACCGCTCGACCCTTCGGCAGCTGCCCCCCTACCCCCTACCCCCCTGCTGCTGCAGACTCCTCTCCACGTGAGTACAGGACTGGGAGCCTGACGCAGCCCCTTGGGCATCCCCACTTTGTAACCCTGCTGCAGGACAGACACAGAATCCAGAGCTGTAGCAAACCTCTGAGAACACAGCCAGGACCTTGTGGAGCATCGAGAAATCTCAGCCCTAAAAGGAATAATAAAAGGCATGGCTGGGTACTGCCACACGAGCTGCCGTGGAGCTGTTTGGCTCTCGATGCCTCGCAGCAGGCTCCTGCAGCACTCAGTCCAGTGTGGAACTGACCTGCAGTGAATGCCAATCCCTCTGCCAAGGTCTGGGTACAGAAGTTCTGCTGTGGCCAGGATTAGTCCCAGATCCACTGTGGTCACTGGATTTGCTGTAGGCTGGGGGAGCCAGGGCCCTTGGCTCTCCGTGGGCAGTGGCAGGGCAGGGCACTCAAGGTGCACTGCATGTCCTGAGATGAAGCACCTCTGCTTTGCACAGGGTGTCCATCTGTCCATATGGATCTAGAGACAAGCATCCTGTGTTTCTTTCTGGATGGATGCTGGCAGCAGCACCCTGGCAGACCCGGGCAGCACCCTGCTGACCCTGGCCAAGCTGCCCGTGGAGGTGGGGACTGCTGACAACTGGGATGTCATCACCTGCCCATCATTGAGACAGTTCTCTAACATGTTCCCCGCTAGCTGCTAAAACAAAAGAGATGTGCCTGTTTCCTGGGCACTCATGGGGAAGCACTGAACACTGACATGGCACAGGATGAGAGTGGGATGCATTAAACCCTGACCTCTGCATCCCTGTGATCGCTGACTCGGCTTGCTGCCAAGCCAAACGCATGTCTTGGAGAAGTCTGTTGCTGTAATAAGTTATTTACAAGTGCCCATCTGACTCTCTGCTGCTCTTTCAAGTCTCTGCTGAAGAACAAAGATACATCATGGCAGCAAAATGGCAATTTTTGAGTGTTAAAACATACAAATTTTTATATTGTAAAATACTGATTCCCTGACCCCACTGAGTTGCAATTACCATGGTAACAGTAACAGTGTTGTCACTCTCAGCCTGGGTCATACATGTGCCCTGACCTACTTTGCACTGCCTTGGATTGATCTGGCATTTGCTAGTTGCACAGAATGGTGACTAACAGCAGGTTTTGTACTGTTGGCTAATATTTTTTATTTGTACATAAGAAAGATAATTCTTGTCCAAAGATTCATTTCTGGTTTTAAGGCACCACACTCTACTGCTGGGATAAAGAGCACAAAATACCATGACGTTTGGGACAAACTGAGTCCAGATCTTTGCTTCAGCTTCTTCCAGTCAGGTAAATAATTTTCTGGAGCTGCTTCTGTAGAGTGGCCATGTGGTTGGAGAGCAGAGGCCAATTTGGTTGCATGTGTGTTGGCTTTGGGCAAGTGCACCAGCTCTGGAGCCTTGGATGACCCCCTGGAAGTGCTCATTTACTTGGAGGTTGCACCACCATTTTTAGTTGTTATTTACCCTGCAGTAAAGAAAAGCTAGACCTCACAAAGGCCAGATTGATGATGCCGACGTCGACAAATGAACATACCATGGCAGCTTGGTCATTCAGCTCTGGTTCACTTCAAGTTCAAATCCACTCTCTGCTGTAGTGCTGTGCCCATCTCATCCATCTTTTGTCTTCCTATTTTTCTGCTTGTAATTTGTTCTGTAGTTTTCTGTGACATCCATTTATAGCTTCTGTGGCGCAGTGGTCACGGCAGGTAGGCAGAAGCCATCTGCAGCAGTGCATTCCTCCTGGCTTTGAGATGAGAGCTGACCTTCCCTGTTCATGGTGGAGGAGCCAGGGCTGTGGGCTAGCACTGGGCAGCTAGCACAGTCTGCAGAGCTCCAGGGGCAGTGCTGGCCACTGGGAGACTGAGAGACAGTGCCCAGGGGGCTCGTCAAGGAGCAGCTTCCGAGAGCTGTCGAGCCCCACACTCAGTGCCACATTCCCTGGGTATGTCTGGGGAAATCATGCAGAACTTCAAGTTCCTTGTGCAAGAGAAAATCGGTGCTTTAATATTTATGTCAACTGCTAGGTTTGCTCAGCATTCTTGGAGATAAGGAGCTCAGCTTGCTCTGCAGTGACCTACAGGAAACACTGGATACTTGAAACACTGGCAGGACACGTGGCTGCGACAGGCATCTACATCTTCAGGATACATTTGTATAGTTATTTCTCCCTCTCTAACACTGGGCCAGCAAAGCTGCTTCAGGACTCACCTGCAAAGAACGTTGAGAGATGAGTTTGCCCTCCACAGTGCAGTCCTGCACCACGGCACTGCAGGGACAGCCTGTTCCAAATGCACAGACAGGACAGATGTGGTTCCTGTGAGGCAAATGTAATCAAGGTGTTTTGAACAAAAAGCTGCACCTGCTGAGAGCCAGCTAAGCTCTCAGCCCTGGTAGCTGCAGGCTGGAAAACAGGGCAATTCCAAAAGGGAGAGGGCTCAGAGCCAGTGCTTGGAAGCACACCAAGACACAGTGCTGGGTGTTTTACTGTGTCAACTTCTCAATCCGCTGATCAGAAGGAAGCTTTTTTTATTGCACTGCTGAATTCCTGAGATCTGGGGTGTCAGGTCAGCATTTCCACTGGTAGGTTTTATTGGCTGTTCCATAACTTTTGTACTCACGGCAGCTCATCGCAAGGCTGGTCCTTGCAACCTCACAGTGAATCCTCCATGCTGGCATGTGCCGTGGCCAGTACCAGCATCTCTCTGCATATTCCTCCTTGTCTGAAAGGTGACTGTGGAAGAATTGGCCCAGGCAATAAATGTTCAGGGAGTTTGATGCGGATGTTGTCTGGCTGTGGAGAAGTCTTATGGAGCATAAGCGGAGGGGATGAGTCAGTGGAAAGTAACAGAAGTGAATTTGCAGAGCTTTACCAGATGTTCTTGGCTACCTTGCCTGAATTTGTAGAACAAAACTGGTCTCTAGGTAGTTTATTCTTGTGGCTGATGGAGAGGTTAGTTTGCCAAATTATGATACATCTGCAACAGAGACAGAAAAGCAGCAGTGAGGGGTTTGCTTACTGTAAAATACACCTTCTGATGTGAATTCATAGTGACATGCTGCCTCCTGGATTCCTCACGGCAAGAAGCTGGTCATGTGCCGAGGTGACTTGTGGCCACCCAGGCCAGGCTGTGCTGTCTGCTGTGTTAATCATGGAATGGCAAGAAGTTAGTCCAGAAAGTGATGTAGAGTGTGAACTTCGTGACAAAATTCAAGTGTGAATAGTTGTAGCAGGTGTCTTCCCTTATGGAAGCACCTCATGTATGTAGTTCCATAGGAGTAAACTGTGTCAGACTTTTCCTGTGACTGTCCCTGCGTGTCCCCACGGTGTTTGTTAGAGGATCCCTGGGAGCCTCCTGTGCAGTGAGAGGTCGTTGGTAGTCTGTAGCATTGGGCTTGTTTGGTTTCACACCCAGCACTGTCCCCTCAGTGTCCTGAGCTCTCCAGACTGAACCCACACACTGCCAGCCTGGAGAGTTTCTGTCATGGGCACTGCACATGCCAGGTAGGTGCTAGTGGCAAGGACATGCATCCACAGGCCTTGGCACCTCCTCTTCTGTGGGGTCCTGAAATCTCCTGGGAGGAGGGAAACCGGGATAGAGCTGGCCAGTTCCATGTTGGCATTCACCTCCCTCTGCTCCCTGGGTGACATTGGGTCTGTCCCCCAGATGTGCCCACAGCCTCTCTCCCATGGCAGCCCCAGGAGCCTGGAGAGCTGTTCCTGCTCTTCCCCAGGGGCAGGCACATCTTGCTACATCCAAATAATTACCTCAGCCTTGGAGCCTTGATGAACAGCCAGGAATCCCTCCCAGCAGCAGCAGGGCAGCTGAGCATGCTGGTGTCACTCATCCCCAGCCTTATCGCCCAGGCTGTGGTACAGGAGGGAGGAGAGGCTGCTCTTGTGCTCACAAACAAGTTCAGTGAGGTGCTGCTTGGTTCATTCACCACAGGGAAACCAAACACTTTGGATATTCTGGTCATTTGTTGTGAAATTGTTTCATAACAGCAACAGATTTAAATGTCATCATACAAATGGCAGAGAGAAGCCTTTTATGCAGTTGCAAAGTGGTTTTCTTAAGATTGTTGGGTTACTGAAGGTGATTTTACTGTGCATTAATCTTATGAATGTTACTATGTTTTATATTTATTTTAGATGGCCCTCCTGTATTTTACAAAGGGAAATTTCATTGTGTGATAACTCAGTCTGTATTCTTAATATAATTTGTTAAATGAAACTTGTTTTAATCAGATAATTCTGTGTGCTTTTGTGTTTTAATTTTCTGACTGAAGCAACTACCTGGATCAGAAGGGTAAACTACAGAGGTGGCAGCACAATCCCCTGTAGCGAGCATGCTTTTGTTTCTGGGTATTTTTCCTTGGAAATTGGATATAAAAAGCCTTGGAAAATGTGTCCAAAATGTCTTGCTCCACAGGTATGCTGCAAAGTCAAAACAAACTCAAATTACGTGTTTTCCGGGGCAGGATTGGGCAAAGCCTGGCAGAAGCAATACTCAGCGCAGCAATGGTACCAGCGGCAGTGAGGGCAGCGCTTGGCTCGGGGCAGTAATGCTGCCTTGGCTCAGCCTGTGGCCACTGGGTTTGGGCTGCAGTGGCCACACCAGCAGCAGTGTGGGCAGGCAGGCACCTGCATGGCCAGCAGCAGCAAGCCCCAAGGGGAATGGGCTGTGCGGCCAGGGAGAGGCCAATACCACACCACACACTGAAAATTGTTATTCTTTCTGCTAAATTATTCTTCTGAACTTGACCCAAGCTAGTGGTGCACAATCTGACCTCTGGCATCTTCTCACCCCAGCCAGTATTTCTGTCTCGCTTATTTTGAGTGCTCTTTGAATTAAGGGAGATTAATACCCAAGTTCCCGACATTCTCTTCAGGCACATGTTTTTATAACCTTTTGAAAGCAATACCACTTGTTCCACAAAAAACTAAGAAGCAGCGTCTTGGAGCTGCCGTGGGAGCTGTCACCAGCACCTGATTGAATGTCCTGCCTGGGGAGGAGGTGGTGTGGGGAGGACATAAACCAGAGTGAGGCACCCCATGCCAGCCCATGGCTTCCCAGGACGCAGGCAGGCATGGAGCTACAGTCATGGCTGTGCTGGTAGGGCCTGCGAGCATCTCTGCCACCTCTGCCTGATCAGCTACTGCCACTGCATGTGGGCTCTCCTGTGGCACAGCACACTGCGTGGGGCTGAACCCTCAGTGCCTGGAAATGCAGCTGAGCTTCCAGGCATGCTGGCCAGGAGGATCCTCATCCCCCCAACACTGGGGTGCAACTGGAGCTGGCTTATGTCCATCATTCACGGAATTTGGTTTCTAAGGAAAATTTCTAATTTCTTGTGCTCTGCTTAGTGCTTTTAGATGTGGGAGCAGATGTTTCTCTCTGTTGAGGTGTTTTGTGGCCATGGCTGCCCCAAGGAAATCCTCCCAGTGCCTGAGGGGAGCAGCAGGCTGCAGGCGGCTGGTCCCTGTGTCGTCAGAGAGCTGCTTTGGGCTTTGTGTGCCGATGGCTTTGGTGGTGTTTTCTTTTCTCCTCTCCCTCCTACAGCTTTAAAAATTAACTTGCCTGGGGAGTTTCTCAAAATCCTTTCCTTTCTCTGGAATGATGGATAAGCCATGTAACTGATTGTCATGGCCCTAGAGAGGATAAACATCTTCTGCAGTTTAAAATAAAACCTCCTCACTCCTTGGTTAATAAGTGTTGAAAGAAGCACAAACAGAGCTAACACGGGATTTCCATGACTAACAAGATGACCACATCAGTGAATGTTGTTTGGGGTTAAAAATGACTCAGCTTTTGCTTCCCCTGGGTAAGATGTTTTATCCCAGTGCAGGAAAAGCTGCCAACAGCACTTTGAAGCTCTGGCAAACTCGAGGGAGCCTGGATTGTGAACTGGGAAGTGTTTGAATGCCGGGTTAAAAAAACCCTCATAAACTCCACTCCATGTGTGCGGATTTCTGGAAGATAAAGGAGCCCACAGCTTCATCCAGCTTGTGCTGACTCTTTTCTTTTCAAAAGCCTTTTCAGATGTTTTCACTTTTCTGCTTGCTTTGTTGAAAGATGTAAAAATTTAAGACAACCACAAAGTAAACATTTCAAAACTTTCTACTCTGAAAATTAGTGACATTTTCAAAATCCCTCAAATTCCATTTCAGCACTATCAGAAATTAAGATGTTTGGGGTTTTTTTGATTGGCAGATTTTCCAGGCAGGTTTTTGTTTATTGATAACTTCTATTTTTCAAAGAAAATAGATTTATTATTCAGTAGAAACACTAGATAAGTAGATGTCTTGTCAAAATCAAGCAGGTTTTCTTTATTAGAGTGAAATAGTAATGAACTCATCTGCTTCCAATATTTATAAAGAGTAGGGAAGGCCATTAATTCTGCTGCTTGTGAATAAAACCATCTGTGATTTCTTTCCATTTGATGTGTTTTGGTTTTAATATACATTTTTCACAAATAAGTGTAGGGATTTTTTGTGAAAATGTCACATTCAGAATCTCATAAAGAAGGAACACAAGGAGGGGGAAACGAAATGTTTTGTTAGCTCAGTAATTTCTCACCTTGCACAGAGAGTAAAATTCCTGCCAACTTTAACACATTAGGCGACAGAATTACATGTTCGGCTCTAATGCAATCCATGACATGGAACAAGGCAAACAGAGGATGTTTGGAAGTTTGTTTTCCTTTGGGAATCACACAGCACATTTAACTTAATCTGTCCTGACACTTGAATTATAACATGAGCTTCTTTAGGGAAGCAAAACGGTAGATGCCTCTTTTTAAAGCAAAGCAGAAGTTAATAAAATGGGCAGCATGTCGAGGAGGAAAAGCCCGAATGAACCATCATGCAATTCTCAGAGGAAACAGGCTCTAGGCTGGGGTTTTTCCACCAGAAATGCTGGAAATCTTGTGACATAGTTCTACTAAGGGTGAAATTTGACCCCTAGAATTTTACTTGATAAAAGCTACGACAATGCCCCAAGTGAGACCACTTTGTAGTTGGACTTGTGAGTGTTGGATCTTAAATTAAACTGAGTATTCATCCAGCTGGTCTGCCAGGGTTTATTTCACAGTCCTCCCACCAACTCATGTGCTGGAGTTGTACTGTGCTGCTCTCTGCTGAGCTGTACCTGCAGAGGTGAAGGAGTTGTCCCCTGCTCCCAGCACCCCACAGAGCATCTCTCTGAGGGCCTGGAATGGGAATGGGGCTGTAAATGGGATCTGCTCTACTGGGTGCTGCGTGAAAAGGTTGGCTCCGGTTACAGATTTTAAGGCCCAAATTTAATGTCCATTGTCCAACAGCATCAAAGCAGATCCTTGGAGGTTCCTCTGAGTGAAGAAACCTGAAATCAAATAGCAGATGTCCTCGCCCAAAGCCCAGAACTCCAGGTGCTGCAGAGCAGGGCCGGCACTCTCCTGGGGAGAGAAAGAAAATTACTGTTATCACGGGAAAAAAAAAGTAAACTGATTGTTTCTCAACTACCTGTTGGAGGAAATAGGAGAAGGCTATAATGAAAAACGAGTTCCCCTCTAGTCAGGGAAAGGCTGTCATGTCCATGGGCTGAGCCAAGGGCTGGCAAAACCCAAGCAGTACAAACTTCGGGATGTGTGAGGATCAGTTTCATGAGCTCTGGAGGCCACAGAGGTGGCTTCCTGCGACTGACTGTTCTCTGAATTACACAAAGATTTTCTGCTTTTCCCACTGGCACGTAATCCTGTTCCCACAGTCCTCAGCAATGACCTGTCATGGGTGGCAGAAGCCAGTCAATGGACTCAAAGCCCTTAATGCAAGCTTTTTCCCTGTTCTAACTCTAAATTCTTTTTTCTGTCCAAATTCCTACTTATATGAACCTTTTAGGAACTGAATTATCCTTGAGACTTCTACCTCTCTGTGAAATCTGGTTTAAATCAGTAAAGAAAAGAGTTCAAAGTTATTGAGCGGGACAGGCAGACAGACAAGCACACAGGGATCACAGGAACCTTGTTTTCATAGGAAACTAGATTAAAAAAATCCCACAGCAGTTGCCAGCCCCTTTGGTGGCACTCCTGCCTCAGTCCTGTGCAGGATGGTGGCTGGGGGATGCTGGGGCACAGGCAGCCTGGGTTTGTGCTCTCTGGAAAGGGGAGTGGGCTGCTGACAGATCCTGCCTCCTCCAGCCAGCGCTTGCTGGGCAGTGCTGGTGGCAGCAGCGATTCCACAGCCTGTCTGCTTTTCCCAGCTGGATGCAGATTCATGACATCCCTGCTTGCTTTGGCATGCAAACCTGTACCTAATTTCTTTTGAAACGGGCCCTGAGGAAGTCAGCAGATGTTATTATCAAAGCATTGAGCATCAGCAGCTCCCAAGATATTGTCAGTCTGTTAATGAGCTGATCAAACTGGGGAAGGCAAGGGCTTTCCCAACTTCTTAATAAGGAAAATAAGACCTCCAAGGTTAAAAGACTTCTTTTAAGCTGCACCAAGTTTATAGGTTGCAAAATGTTCTTTAATCAGTTTATTCTTAGAAGGCCCTAACTGCCTCTGAACATTATCTTAAATGATCCCACAAGGACACGGCAGCTCTGTCTTGGTGGGGTTTGCTGGCATTTTGCTCTCTTAGTCTCCTTAACTGCCTTTTCCATGCACCTTCTGTAATTCTTTTGTGAACATTTTGTGCATCATTACTCACAGCTCTGCCCCAAGACTCGTGTTGATTTGTGAATTATTAGGTTTTGCTGTTTGAAACTTAAACTGATTTTCTTATCAATATATTTCTATTTGCAGTTTTGCAAATCTTAAATCTCAGCAGTTTCCCAAGGCTGCAGGAGACACAAATCATACAAGTCAGCCAGAAATATCCTGAATTAGGTATCTCCCCACACCTCTCCTTGTCCTCCCTCACTCTGAACCTGTCCCTGTACCTGGGCACCCCTCTAGATACTGTTCTCCTAAATGTAGTGGCTAATTGGCAACCCAATTTTTTGGTTTTTCTCTTAATCCCATGCTATGTACTTTGGGTTTTCCACATGCAGGGATGTTTAGAATTTGGACAACAGTGATAATGATACAAGAGTAAATTGGTAACAGCTAAAAGATTAGAAAGAAAATATTTATTATTTCTAAAGGAACCCAGGAACATGACATGCCTTAATGGTGCCTTACCATCCCTATCACTCAGCTGAGGTAGGTCCAAGAGCAAGCTGAAGAACCATTGTCTTGGGGAACTTCATTATATCCAAACTGCAAACTGGTAAACAGCTACCAAGGAATGATCAGAGAAGGAGAATACAGAGAAGGCCCCTTTAATTCTCTCCATCTGCTCCTTGGTGCAATACGAAGGAGAACACAAAGGGGAGTCCCCAGTGCCCATGTCCTGCAGTCCCTCCAGCAGGAGTTGGCCTCGTGCAGTGCTGGGCAAACTACCCCATGCCCAAGGGGGACCCCCAGGTGCTCAGCAACACTTCCTCCTCACCATGGATCACTGAGCTCACACCCATGCCATGATTTATTCCAGCATGGACATATTTACACCATCTGATAAGCAGTCCTGCTATAAATATGTCCATGTCCATATAAATATCTCCCTTTTGCTATGCACCGCTGAGGAAGGGGCATGTTGTAACAAATTGACCCTGAAATTTGGTGTAAGTACATAGTTTTAAAGACAGCAAGGATTGGGTCAGTTTGGTGTCTCTCTGTTGTGGTTCAATTAATTATTTTAAAGCCATCTGCTGAACTGTGGCTTCCAGGGAACATTTCCAACATTACCGATATTTTTAATCCTAACGTGTGTCACTTGGCGAAACTTTATGGACACTAATAAACAAAAAGGCCCTGAATCTCAGCATCAAAGCAGGACTGTTCTTCCCCTGCTCTTCCAGCCCCTGCCCTGCTGTAGGCAGTGAAGGCAGGGCTCTGCCCTAGAAGGGGAGACGTGGGCTCAGCATTCACCTGGCACTCACTGCTTCCCCCACAGAGCAGCATCCTGGCAGCCAAGCCTGGAGTCCCCCAGCACTTCTGCATCCCCTGCTCAAAACCTCCAGGTAAGGCACAGCCTTTCTCACCACGACCACTCACATCTGAGGTCTGTGAGCTCCCTTTCACAATCCTGGGTCATTTCTGGTGTCTTCAAATGATAATGTAGAACAGAGAAATAATGAACCTGAAAGAAGTTACTGGGAAACAACTCCCAGTGGTTCAGACAACAGTCTAGAATTGGGTCTGCTGTGGAGGAAGATGAAGAGCACTGACACCCAACATGCCTGGGAGTCACGCTGAAGGCAGTGTGACCAGATGCAGCTGGCCAGGTGCCAAGCTGCATGGTCAGGTCCCTGATGATGCTAAGAGGAGGCACCTGTGTGGTAGCCCTTGCTCATCATTTCCCTCACATGTGGGGCTCAAGAGCAGCCTTTGGCAGAATGGCTGCCTTTGAGCTGCTGCTGCCTGTCTCTTCTCCTAAACTGTGAGTATCAGCTATATTTTTTCATTTTTCAGAGGAAGTTTATAATTAAGCTGGAATTCTTCAGGCAGAGGCAAAGGCCATGCTGGTTTGGGTTAGATTGTTTTGTTAAATCTTGAGAAAAACTGTTCTTCGTTAAAGAATGTGTGCTGGTTTCCGGAGGAATGGCTGAGACATTCCCCTTTCTACTACCCAGTCTTGTGCAGTTCCAAATTTGAATTTCTTTCTATTTAAATATTTAAGGCTTGTCTTTGCTTTTGCTTTCACAAAACTTGAACTGATCTGGAGGGGAGCCACAGGCTGTGGGAGCAGAAGTTGGGTCAGCTCCATCTGAACTGGCTATGGCTGTATGAGCACTGGCCATGTGCATGGCAGGGGCTGAGCAGAACAGGAAGGGTTATCAAAAATGTTAGGAAAAGGAGGTTCATTTTCCTAGGAGATTTTTAATGGTTGGTTGTCTCTGCACAGGGCAGAGTGAGAATCTCAGTGGGTGAATTGGGTGAGTTGGGCTCTGCTGCCTCACGTGTGTGGAGAGTTAGCTGCCTTTTCTCTGCTACACCATTGTCTGTTTGGCCTGGGTCTGAGTTGTGTTTGAGCAACGACACTCTGGTGTCTGTGGCCAGATAGTTACCAGTTTGGATGTGTGTTTTAATTTTATTTTGTAAAATGTCTTTCAACTTGAGCAGTGTTACTCCTCCATTTCAGCTGGGTGAAAGAGCTGCACCTGGCTCTGCAATGACAAGAGGGCAGTGAGCCATGTGTGTAGCAGAATCAGCTGTTTGTGGTGTGTGAAACGAGCCAAGGATGGTGTTTTTTCACCCAGCCTATCCCTGTTATGTAAGATGTGCTACTATGGACTGCAATGAGAGCTGGGAAGGAAGAAGTTCACAGAGTGGATTTAGACACAGAAACCACAGGTGTCTTAGGGGACTCCTTGGCACGGGAGCATCAGAGGTTCATCCCCAGGGTGCATCACTCTGCTCCGGGTGCTTGCTTCTGGCCTGTGTTAGTCTGGGTCCGGCAGCCCTTGCTTTCTCTTCTGGTGGTTCCTTTCATGGTTTCTATTAGCAGGTCATAGATTTTAGGTGGAAAGCTTTCCTGCAAACTCTGCATCATTAAAGAGGCAAGAGCAGGAGAGAGGTAGGAATGTTGTTGTTTCTGTAAGTAGTAAAATATCCTTCCCATGTCTGGCTGGACAGATCTGGCAGCACAGTGAGACCCTGCCTGGCCAGGGCTCATTGTCAGAGGTGTCCCTGTGCTGCTGCAGCCCTGCAGGGTGAGGAGGAAGCTGGTGCTGGAGCTGGGGCTAAACACCTCTGCAGCTGCTGCCATGCCAGCCCCATTTGTGTGCCCCCAAAACAGTGCAGCTGTGAAGGCTCCAGGCATGAATTCATTACAAGTGTTTTCACCTAAAAGCATCTGAAAGGGTTAAAGCAGCCATTCTGCACTCTTCTGGTAAAACCCCACATCGTGTGGTGCTGGTGGGTTGCAGGTTTGTTTGTTGAGTCACCAAAACTTTAGAAAACGTGAAAGTACTTCATGTAACCAAAAAGGACACTAGATACAGGCTTATTTCTGTGTTTACATAACTATTTTGGAATTAAAAAAAAATATCATTAAAAAAAATCAAGATAGAGTATTTTTTCATAGCATAACACCAAAAGGAAAGTAGTGCAGCCTCAGACAAATTAGAAACAGGCTTGAGTATTAGACTTTACATGGATGGTACTCGGGTATTAATCCATTAAAGTAATCAAAAGAGCTTAAATAAGAATCTGAAGGCTGCAATATATATGTCAATGAACAAGCTGTAAAACTTCCTGAAAAGGTGATTTCAAAGCCATATTGTCCAAGCTTGGCAAATTGCATATTTAATTATTTTGTCAGTCCCTCTTTCTACTCTAATCTTTTGGTGAAATACCTTTAGACATATGAAATCAGTTAAGATAATTAGGGTATGATGGAATTAGGTGTTACTTGATTTTTAAGAAAGATATCATCCTCTGCCTTGGTATAAAATGTGTGCAGACCCCAAAAGCTGGACTGTATTGTAATGTGTGCTTTTCTATAAAGATCAAAGGTCTCTAGCCCCTTTCAAGATGTTTGCAGAATTTGTTTCCTAATTATCCCACATTTACTTATTTGTGTGCTGGGACATCAGAGTTAACTCTTTGACTGTAAAGATGAGATGGGACCTTCCTCCAGATGACTGTGGCCAGCAAAGCCTTGCATCTCAAAATTGTTTTTTAGATTACATGGCTGCTCAAATTGTAAGGTTCTGGTGTGGTTTAGGATAGATGAGGTGTTGTGTTTGCTTGATTTTAATACCCCAGTCCTCTACAGCAAAGATTTGGTTTTCCGCAGTAAGAGTTTACACCTTCATTAATATCCCTTACAAGTTTACAAACTCTTGGTAAGCAACAGTAAACTATTTAGGCTTTGATTTGTCTGGCAGTTGGAACTGTTTTCACCAAACCTTTATGGTCTTTCCATGATGTGGTGCCTGAGTTTCTTCAGCAGAATTTTCTATAAAGGTTTTGAAATTAGAATTTCTTGGCTCACTTCATTGACTTTATTTTTTCCCCATCTAGAGAGATATAAAAGACTGACAGGACACCCCAGAAATGTGAAAACAGGCTGTAAGTTTTGCAGTTTCAGTTGTGAAGCTACAAAAATAAAGTTGATTAGAATAGCATGAAATCTATAAAATAAAAAGTAAAATGTTTATAGGGGAAGTCTAATATGAAACATTTTTAAACAATGTGTTTTATTTACTTTTTATGCATTTCCTTTCTCATATTCTTTTGAACTTTTTTGAATCTTCTCATATGTTTCCTAATTACATTTGCCTCTCTGACTCCTGTCCGTATTTCCCTCAGCACAGAGGGGCTGAGTGTTTGTCTTGGTTTATGTTTGGTTTTTTCCTTTGAAAAATCAAGACACTGCATCAAGTTTTTCTGAGGGAATATTTGCAATGGCAACCCTGGGGTTCAGTGCTCACAGGGAGATAATGACTGTTGTGATAACAAATGAAGGATGTCCCTGCCTGCCCAGAGCTCTGCCTGGGACCTGGCAGCACCTACAAATACTCTCTTTGAATAGGATCATTCCTACTGTTTGAGCCTTTTAAAGAGCAGCACAGTTGGAGCTGCAGGAGCACCATGGTCTCTCCTGCAGGACTTTTTGCCTCTGCCCTTTCCCCCAGCCCCAGACCCAAGCTGGAGCTGCAGCATTGCTTCACTCTTGGGCTGCCACAACCTGCAGCAGGTCTCGGCACAGGACACAGCGCAGGCTGAGCAGGACCCCTCAAAGCCAGTGAGGAAGAGGAGGGCAGTGAGCTCTGCTGCTCACCATGTTGGTGTCCATCCCCCCCTCAGTGGGACAGGGATCCCTGTCCATGTTGGTCTCTTGTTGTGCCCAGAATGAGCACCTGCTGACCATGGCTGCAGCTCTGGGATCTTATCTCACCTCTCTCCCATACAGGTTGGGGCCAGCAGGGTCCCCCCTGCATGTCCTGCTGCACCACACAGCCCCCAGCACCCATCCTCTCCCAGAGGAGAGATGGACATCCTGACTGCCCTTCCCTGGCTAGAAGCCCCCCAAAAGCCTCCTCCTGTTAGCTCTCTCTCCCTCATCCTGATGAAGCTGGACAGGAGGGACAGCCCTGCCCAGGCAGGGTGGGATGTGTGCCCCCATGTCAGGGTGTGGAGGGAAAGCCCTTGCACTGCTTCTCGTGGCTCTGCACCAGCATCCCCTGCTGCAGGACACCCCAAAGACCCTTGGCATCCCCACAGCCTTCCCCGGCTGCTCACTTGGACCCTGCCATCCCCCAGCCCAGGGAAATATTCCTAATGATCCCCATGGATGCTGTGTCATCCATCAGGCTCCCCGGACAGATGGTGTTCTGGCAGGGTCAGAGCCTGGCTGTGTGCAGCCCCTCTGAGCCTAATGGGGCTGTGTATGGCTGACTGATGTCCTTAAATACTTTCCTGACTTTTGCAGGGCTATTTATTTCTTTGCCATCTTAGCTCAGGTGTGAGGTTACTTATTGTGGGGGTTTTTTTTTCCCCTCTGCTTAGTAAATTCAGGGCGATTTTCTTTAGAATTCACCATTTCAGTCTTTGCTCTTAGATTGTTTTTTGTTCATTTTTTCCCCCTAGTATTTATTATTTAACCACATAGGATTCCAAATTTGTCTCTTTCATACACTTTGATGGGAATAGTTTTCTTCCTCAGTAATCAGGATATTACTCACCTCCTTACCACCCCCACAAGAAGTCAGTATTCATTTCAGTATTAGTTTGTTGTAATTCTTAACATCAGTAGCATCACAGCTTTTTTTACTTTATATACCCAGCTCAGAAAGGTGTTGGTGAAAAGGTGGGTTTTTATTTTAATTAAACATGCAGTAAAATACATCTCAGATTCCAACAGCCATTAATAAATATTTCAGGTGATGCTCTGGACTGAGTGTATATCCTTCTCTCTGGGCTGGGCAAAACATTTAAGTTCTTAGTTTTGCATAAATATAATTTTTTTTTTAAATGCCCAAATTTGAAATGAAAAGGCATCTTGGGTGTTTAAGTGATAGGCTTGTTAAAGATCAAGAAGTCTCCTATGCACTTAGGTAAAAATTTTAACTAAACTTGAACTTTAAAGTGTCACAGGAGCTTTTCAAACAGTTTACCCAGTGTTTCAACCAGGAGCTTATTGAGGGGATGTGGGGCTGCCCTTGGCAGCTGCTCCTGGTGCCTGCAGAAAAAACACGGAGGGGTTTCAGACCAATTTGATCCAGTCTCATCTTTGAGATCTCTAACCTGAGCTGCTTGAGATATTCAGAACCATTTATTTGGCTCCTGGCTACAATTTTGCCTTGATACCCATTTACTGGAAAACCATGTTTAGAAAGGGGAGGGCATGTGGGAGAGGAAGGAAATACAGAGAGATTTTACTGAAGAACTTGTGTAAGTTCTGGATTTTGAAACTAAAGTCAGAAATTCCTCAAAGACGCAGCTCTGTTGTATCGCCATGAATAGTGACACAGAACATGAACTCCCAGCTCCTGAGTGAACACAGGGATTTGGCAAAAGCAAAGCCACTGCTCGAACAACAAACAGCTGCAGCACATAGGCAATGCTGCTGCTGGATGGGGAGGATTCACTCGTGTTAGTTACTGTGATGAGCAGAATAGTCCTCTGCAATCAGCATCCTTGGGAAACTGGAGATACAGCTCTGTTCAGATGGCTTTAAAAAAATAATTTTCAAAGCTATCCTCACTGAAAAATCTAAGGTATATTATTACTGGTAAGAATTAAGTTAAACTTTGGTTTTACTTAATTCTAAACAGATTAATAAACTATATTAATAACATATATTAATAACACATATTAATTCCATGAAGAGTCTTACGCAGATAGCAGATAACTCTCTATTGAGGAGAAGGAGATGCTATGCTCTGTTCCCTGTCCTTTAGCGTGCTTTTAATTAATTGCAATTTATGCTGCAGTTTTAGCCAAAACAGCAATAAATCTATTTGAATATATATCTTAAATTCACCTCACGTTTCTTGGTTAAGCTGGTTAAACACAAAAAATGCAAGCATTTACCTTGCTGTGCTTAGAGGCAGCGCTGCCCTAGCTGGAGGCTCCGAGTGCTGTCTGGGTGCTGTTGAAGAAGCCCGTGGAGGATTAGGGTGTGCTCAGCCTCTCCTCAGACAGGTGCACAAACACTTCCCCCTTTTAGGTGCTACCTGCTCTTTACTGGACGTTTATTACAAGTCGATGCAATTTCACAAAGCACCTGCATGCAATAAAACCCTATTACATGTGTGAGGCCTTAAGGAAATTAACGGTTCCTCCCTAGGGATGCATATTTTGTTAAGATGTTTATTACAGATGAAGTGGTCCTGGGGTAAAACATTAACAAGTTGTAGAGTGATAAAAGGAATTTTATCATTTCTCAGTGACATAAATAGGAAGAAACCTTTAACTAAATCTATAAAATTCCTGTTTCCTAATGAATTTGCTTTAACTATTTATTAACTGGATGAACTCATACAGGCCGCAATTTGGATTTTTTCATCCTCATCCCCTCCCCTTCCTCCCCTGCTCCCCCTCCCAAAACCCAAGCAGAAGGCATTATCTATCAATTGATGTGAGGTCTGGTGCTCAAAAAAGGAACTTTAGATCAATAATATATTTTTTTTAATCAATTATTTTTCTCTGTGGGTTTAAGGCAGGACCCTAAAACTTAGATCACCCTTGTAATTTTAGAATTTAGAATTTAATTTTAGAATTAAATGCAACATTAAAATTATGTGTTATAATAATGCTAACCCATATCACTGAGATTACACCTTATATTTTCAGGTTGAGTCCCAGGAATTTATTTTTGGTTGCCATTCCTTTTTTTAGCACCATATTAATGAAGCTTGCTCTTTACCGTTATTAGAGATGAAAGCAGGAGCACTGGCTTTGGACTGAGAATGCTCCATCTAATTGAATTATATGAATGTAGTTAAATGTCTACTTCAGAAAGGCCATATTCACTTTCAAGATTAGTTACTCCAAGAGTTAATGGCCTATTTAAGCAACATAGTCCAAGAGCCAAACACAGGTGGGCTGTGTTAATAACTTTATTTAAACCGTTTTTTCCCCTTTTGAGAGGCACAAGCCATCCATTAATGCATTCATTAGAGTTTATGGCATAGTTCTGCTTTTCTCCTAATGACACTATCCAGATTCAAACTTGCTTGGCTAATTTAGCCCAGCTGCCCTTTGCCTCTCAGCAACAGGTCCCTTGTTCTTCGGTCGTACATGCTGAAGTGTCATGATGATTAGTTTTTGGTCATTGCTGCCCTTTGCAATATTGTTTTGTGTTCTCTCTGCATCAGAATTTACTTTTTCTTCAGACTTTTTGCTGAGGGTTTGTGTGCAGCAGCTGTTGGAAAGGGCATGGCACTGCAGAGGCATTGCTGCCTTGCTGCAGCCCTTGCATTCCAATGTGATTGAACATTGTGGTTTATGACTTGACTCTGACCAAACAAGCTCACAGGTTTTAATATCCAGCTCTGCCAAAGGTATTTGTGGCAGTTCCTCACAACTGCGGCATCTGAGTTTGCCTGGACCTTTCAGTTTTAAGTCTGATCCAAATATGCCTCTTACTGATGTCATTCCAGCTGTAAAATGTGTAACTGTGTACAGAAGTGCCTGTTTCCTCCAGTAGCTGCAGTGGGGGTGACCTGTGTGTGTTAAGTAATGAATTCCCCAGGTACTAATGAACATCACAACAAATCAGAATGACCAATGTGTCACTGGGAGAGGAAAAACCAGGCTGGGTCAGACTCCGCACCGGCAGCTCCTGACACTTGCAGGGTTTATTTTGGAATATTTTGTCGGTTTGGGTATGCGTGTCTGATGTTCCTGGGAGTCCTGTGTTAGCTGTTGGCTTCCAGGCTGGGATATCAATGGATAACATTGCACAAACAGTGGGGGTGGCCTTGACCATCATGAGATAGTGGACCAGCCAGTCCCCAGCAGCCCGCTGGGATCCTGGCCAGACCCACGATCACAGTGCCACTGAACCCCAGCGACCGCAGGGATGAGTGTTCTTAGGAGCTTACTAACAGATGGATTTCCAGGAAATAATGGCTTAGAGCATTTCTGTCCCTAGCGAGAAGCAGCACAACTTTAGCAGAATGGCAGTGATACTGCAGATATAACATTGTCACCTCTCCTGCACCAACTGCAGGAATTCTCACTGCACAATCTACGCTTGCAAACTGCGCATCTAGATGTTTCCTTTTACTGATCTCTTAGGCGACACGAATGCATCTAACAATAATCATCATCATCTGTTTCCTACTGATCGCTCTCTTCAACACGTGGTTGCGAGTGACGCTGTGGAGCACGTTCTGCCCGGTCGGGGCTGCAGTGCGCCGGCCCGTGCCCGGGGGCTGTGGGGGTGTTCCGTGCCGTGCCGTGCCGTGCCGTGCAGTGCCGCGCCGCTGAGCGGGGTCGGGCCGTGCTGTGCCGTGCGTGTCCCGGCGCGGCCGCCAGGGGGCGGTGCGGGCGGCTCTGCTGCAGCCCGTGGCGCCGCTGCGGTTCCGGCGGGGGTGTGCCGTGACAACCTGTCCGTGCCGTGCCAGCCTGGCCGTGCCGTGCCGGGCCCGTGCCACCCTGTCCGTGCTGTGCTGTGCTGTGCCGTGCCACCCTGTTTATGCTATCCGGGGCCCGTGCCACCCTGTCCGCTCTGTGCCGCCCGGGCGGTTCTGCCCTGTGCAGGTAACGAGGTCGTCCCCGGACTGGGATTCCTGTTTCTGGCAATGGGAGACACTGGGTGACTCTAGTCCCTTTCGGAACTGCTGTGCGTTGTGCCGGGACGGTGATGCTGTCAGCTGCAGGGTGCAGGTGGTAGCGGTGAAGTCACCACACCGCAGTGATTTGGCCCTCGCAGCTGCCTCTGCACCCGTCTGTGCAGCAGCAGCACCGGTGCTCTTCAGAACTAGACATTATAAAATACTTAGCACTAAGGACAGACACGCAAGTCAAGTTCCCATTAAAACCCCCCTTTTCTCCACATCATGCAGCCCTCCCTGCAGTTGCAGAGGGACAGCAAATGTCTTCTGTGACATGGACACCTTCCCGGGCTGCCCTGGCTGTGAGCATCCTTCCCTTTCAGCTGCGGCTGTCCTGGGCAGTCCGACTGGAGTCCATTGTTAAACTCGCAAGATGAGCTCCAGCAGGTCAGAGATATCGAGAATAAACACTGTGGCAGGGATGGCACTGGATGGTCTGTTTCTCACTAAATTTCCTTTGTAAATGTTTGCTGTAAAGTGTACACGGCCCCAAATTAAAGAGTGTGTGAGGTGAAAACGTTGTTATTTACCGTTGCCATTAGGCTATTTCAACATTTAGCATTCTGGCGCAGCTGAAGGGTGGGTGGCAGGAGGAAGGTGCCTGCCCACTCCTCAGGCTTGCTGCTGGAGAAGTGGAGTGAATGGACTCAGCCTGAGGTTTGGTGCTCTCATAGATGTATTTATGCCTTTTTAAAATACATCTGAATTAAATTCAGTAAAGCTTCAATAATCTTTCTGCAGACAGTCATGCCCTCATTAATGAATATTCCTGAGGTCAGACATGCTGTCTGGTGTGCCATCTGGCAGTGGACCTACCTGACTGCCTTTGCTTGAATGGCTGCTCCAAGGAGGCAAGTTCTTCAGGGCAGGACAGCAGCCTGCCCTGGGAGTCTGACAAGGTTTCCAGCAGTGGGACATGAGCAGTCAGGTGAGGTCACCTCAGGAAGCACTCATCTGCTCATCTCAGCAGCATGTATAAAGACAACTTGGAGAGTACCTGAGGAGTCCTGTGACAGCACTGTTTGAGCAAAAAGCATTGAATCATTGTCATAGATGGTTACTTTTTTAGTCTCTGTGCAAGAATTGCATGTTGCAGGCTATGAGTCTTGTTATGAGAAATTACCAGTAATCCCTTTCCCTTTATCATGTCTTCTTTACTTGAAGTCTTTTGGCAGATTTTTTACATAGGCACATGAGTTCCCTGTGTCTTCTGCAATACCCTAACAATTAATTAACATTTTCAGCGGCTCTCAACATAAAATTTCACTCTGCAGAAGGGTTCTGACAAGCACCTACAATATTTCTGGATGAATTGGAGCAGGATGTTGAAATTGTAACATCTTGTGACCCCAATGCTTTTATCTGCAGGAGCAGTGAAAGAGCTAATGCATTAGTTAAAAAGATTTTTAGCATGGGTCTGAACTGAGGCCGACAATCCATTACTCATAACTCCTCAGAAACCTAGCCTAGTTCTTTTCTCTTTCTTTTGTGATTTACAGATTATTACACCAATTGTAAGCACTTTGCAGGTGGATTTTTATTATAAACTCCAAAGTGAAGAATTATGGTTTGGGATTGACAATGAGAAAAACATTCTGGTGTTTGTACACCCTTTTCATCTCCTGCATCCCCAGCTTGGCTCCGCTCAGAGCAGGAAGCTCCTGTGTCTGCAGGGGTGAGTGCTGCCTTGCCAGCTGTGCCAGGGTGTGAGAGGGACCAAGCATTTGGGGTACATCTGTCCTCCACAACCAGCAGGCCAGCTCTGGGCACAGCTGAGAGCCCCTTGCACATCACAGCAAGCAGGCAGGTGGGCTTGCAGGACCTTCCAGGGGAAACTTGGATTAGATAATAGGAAAAATGTCTTCAGGGAGAGGGTGGATCGTCAGGCACAGCTGCCCAGGGCAGTGGATGGATTTAAAAGTCATGTACATGTGGCACATGGGGACATGGGTTAGTGGTGGCCTTGGCAGTGCTGGGAGAACAATTAGACTCAATGGTCTTAGAAGGCTTTTCCAACCTAAACAATTCTGTGACCTGTTGGCAGTGCTGGAATGAAGATCCAGCACAGGGTTTTTACAGTTGTACTCTTGCCCAGGCTTTGAGTGCCTAGGCAGCCCTGAGCAGGCGTGACCCTCAGGTAGGAGTTGTTTGAGGTAAAAGTCCTGTTCTCAGTGAGGCACAGGCCTTGTGAGGAATGCATTTTGGGATTGGCTGGAGAGCAAAAAGCTCCTTCTTCTGCAGCAGCTGCACCAGGGCATGCTGCCAGCATCCTGCCCTGTGCCGGTATCAGATAGAGCAGCTGCTCACTGCTGCTCCCATCAGCTTCTGAAAGAAAATAAGTGAAAAGAAAGGTCTTGCAACTCCAGCAACATCTCTGTCCACAGCATTTGGTGGTATGTCTGTGGGCTGCTGGGCAAACATAGTTAAGGAGTGGCCCTTCTTCCAAAAAGTATTTGGGTGCAGTTTCAGCTCTCCTTGGCTCTGGAAGGACAACTGCAACCAGAGATAATTTTTCATTATGGACAAGAGAATTATGAGGTACAAACGAGTGTGCACAAGAAAGTTCATAAATTACTGGGGATTAGCATCAGTGATGGGTAGATCTGCTGTGTGCAGCCTTCGCCTGGCAGAACAGGCAGGATCCTGCACAGTGTTTGTCACAGATCAGAAACAACAACCCTTTGACAGATGCCACGTAGATCTTCATCTCCAAATTCACCCATCTGAGAAACATCTGTGTGCTTAGGCTGGCAAATCTCAAGGAATGCTCTGCCAAGCAGCCTCCTTCCGCTTTTATAGCTCTGTAATCCTCATTCCTCCTCTGAAAGGAGCAGGAGTGTGTGCGGCTCTTCAGGAAAACTGTGTGGGTCCAGGAGAAGCCTGCGAGGAAAAGATTCATGGCATGATCAAAAAGCACCCAGGCCTTTTACAGGCAAGGCTCAATAGGTGCTTTAAGCAGTTGTAAATAACAGTGAGGAGTGAGGGAGCAGATTAAAGAGCCGAGTGCTGAGGTCTGTGATGGGTTAGAGCAGGGACAGGCAGTACAGGCTGCTCCCACACGGCAGGAATACCCCAGCCCGTGTCTCTTGTGGCTCTTCAGGGTGTCCTTGAGGAAGGTCTCTGTGGATGCAGCACAGATGCTTCTCTTACTGGTTTTGTATCAGTTTGGTTCATTTTCTTCAGCAGCATTTATGTTGTTGGGAGATTAGACTCAGACTCCATCCTGCTGGCAGTGGAACCATGCAGATATATTCTCAAAAATGTCACAGAGGGCCAGGGGATGGACCTCCTCTTCCCAAAGCAGGGGGGATTGCCAATGCACCCATCCTTGTGTCCAGTGAAACAGAGAGAGAACTGAACCCACAACCAGGCATGAAGGCAGCCTCAGGTTTCCATTGGTGCCTTTTTTTTTTGGAAAGGTTGTTATGCAGCTCTGGCTGATGTACAAACACAAATAGGTCAGCAGAGGAACCTCATGGCAGCCAGGCATGTGTGAGCAAACTGTATGTGCAAAGGGGCTCAGGCAGGAGGGCAGGCTGAGCTGTGCTCACCAGGGAAGGAATTATTCAACCACAGGCGCATTTTCCAAGCTTCCTCCAATTTTGCTGCATAGCATTTTGGGAGTCCAAGGAGATTATCTTGGGTCCTTATTCCCAGCAATGCCAGCAGCACAAAGACCATTGTGCAAGAGTGCTGGGACAGCTGTGGGACTTGGGTGTTTCCTGTTTCAGAAGAGCAAGGGCATCTCCTGATATCCACCTCTTCTGTGGCAGCAGTTCTCTGGCCCCCAGAGAGGACACTGCCCCCAAGCCTGACCAGACCCTCTGCCCACATGCTGGCACAGTCCTGGGAGCTGCAGGGGTGGTGCCTGTGTGGAGGAGAGGCATAAGTATGGGCACAGGTTCTAGAGCAGGTCTGCTACAGCTTTTCTCCTCCCCATCACAGCCTGTGGGGAATTCCCTCAACACCAGCTCCCTTCTGTGCCTCCACCCTTTTGGAGTCACCAGCTCCTGCACTTGTTATAAAACAAGGCCCATTTCCCTAGGGAATTTTGAATTTGAAGTAATTCTGGGAAGTCGATGGATTTTTGCATAGAGTCTGCAGCAGTCACTAGGGATTTTTTTATGGTTTTGGTTTTTGTTTTATTTTGAGAGAAACCTTTGGAGAAGTATTACTTGCCTAGGGGCTGCCCCAATTTTTTCCATTTGTGCAGGCAAAAGAATATTGATGGGGAGGGGCACAGACACACACAGCACCCTCAGGGCTAAAGATGTTTCATAGGAAATTGTTGCTTTCAAACAGATGAAAGCAGATTTAATTTTTTGTTAGTGCACGCAAGGAACAAAGTGCTGCTCAGGTGTGCTGATGTTACCCCTTGGGTCCAGACTTGGTTTCCGTGGAGCTGACTTGCAGCTAGTCTGGAAATGAAATGTTAAAGGATAGCAGAAGTATTTTGTTTGTAAAGAAGTGTTCCCTGCAAGTGGGTCCCAGCAGGTTGAGGTCACAGCAGGGCTTTCAGCTGTCCTGGGGGGGGACATGGTGACAAAGCACGGCAGCTCTGGCCCCTCTGATGGCTAGTGGCTGCCTGGCAGTGGCTCACTTGGAGCTGCTGCCCAGTGCTGAGGTCACAGCACCTCACCTTCCCTCCAGACCAGAAGCTCTGGCCTGAGCCACTCTGCCCCAGCTCCAGGGAGCTCTCACCTGCTCACTGCCCACACTCATGCTGGCCCTCTTCTCCCTTCCTGCCAACAAGGAAGGCTGCATGTTTGCTTAACATTTGAGGGCATGATTTATAAACAACGCTTAATGCACCTTTTAACCTCTTTTTTTCATTGTTTAAATTTCAGATTTTTTGGATGCAAACTCCTTAAATCAGTTCAATATGCTCTGAAGGGCTTTGCTAGAATTTGGGCTGAATTGCTTCCAAATGGAAATACAGCTCCAAAAAAAAAAGCATGTCAGTGATTTTAATTGACTCTCCACTGTGTATGTACCCTTAAATAATTGAAGTGTTTCCAATACTCATAGATGCCTCGATTTGACAGCTCTTTGGTTATAGGCATTAAAAAAGGCAGAATATGGAAGTATTATACCTAGGGCTTCACAAGGGATTCCCTCTGGATTTAATTGAGATTCCTGTAAAGCTGTGCAGAACATTGCCAGTGAAACTGGAAGCCAGGTGAGCTCTTGGTGAACCTGTGTGAAGTTTGGTGTGACCCAAGTGTCTGCGAGGCTTTGGATGAGAACCAGGCAAAATTCACTGATTTCACCTGACCCTTCTTTGTAATTTTGTTGTTTTCTTTACTTGATACACAAAACTAAATCTGAGGGTCCTCAATTTCCCTGTCTGGGGCTTTCTTGAACAAGGCAGATTGAGAACCCTTTGAGATTTGAGGATTAGGCTGTTTCTCCCTGGAGGATCTGTGATGTTCTCTGCTGGCTTGAGCTGCCCCAAGTTGGCTTCTGCACCCAGTCACACCAGGCTGGTGACTTATTCCTGCACTGTCCTGTGTCAGCTCAGCACAGGCCTGAGCTCTGGTTGCAAACAAGAAAAAAGTCATCAAGAGGATGGAAAATTCACACCTAAACACCATAACACTGCAAAATTTGATCTCATCAAGTTTTATTGAAATGAATTCCTCTTAATCCATGAAGTATAACATTTAATAGCCATGATTTTTAACTACTGGCATAGTTGGTTGGGTTTCTTGGGTAACAAAGTTACAAAGTACTCTCAGCCGAACAGGTGCCTGTTCCTCTTGTCTTGCTGCTGACCTTCCTTCTCCTTTTTCAGAGGCACCTTCCTCTCCACCCTGCAAGGAAAGACCCTTCCCCAGGTCAAAAACTCTGGGCTTGACAGTGTGTAAAATCAGTTTCCAGCTTACGTGCTGCTGCATCATGGCATGTGTACTGCACTGCAGGGAACAAAGGTATCCTGTAGATTCTTCCATCATTCCTTGCTGGAAGGGAAAGCACACTAGATGTGCCATACCAGAGCAAAACATACACCCACGCATATTTTGCAGACCAAAGTCCAAAGCATCACCTGTTCCCGCAGCAGTCTGTTCTTTGGATTTCATGGTGCATTGGTACATATTGTTCAATCTTTTCATGTCCAGGAGCTTTCATCAGGAAAGCATCTGGCCATAGCAGCTCATCCCCTGGCATGCAAACTATGCACATGGGGAAAAATGCTGAGGAAAAAGCAAAAAAACTCCTGGAATTTCTAGTGGCTGCAAGTCATGTCACCAGAAGCAGTCTCAGAAGATGAGTGGTCTAACGAAGAACAGAGCAGGCAGCCTGTTCTGGGGCTCTCACAGTTATCCCATCCCCTTGCCCAAATATTGTCTGCACAGCATCATCTGAGGCTGCATCAACAGGGTGTCCAAGGCAGAAAAACTTGGGGGATATGCTCCTTCTATTTCCTGTTGTTCCCTTCCCTGTGACCTTGAGTGTTTTGTCTCCTCCTAGTCTTGTGGTTGGATCTTAACAGGTCTCAGGTGGCCAAAGGGCCCAATTCAGTCATGCTGGAGCAGCATTAACCAAACCAGTTACAGATGTCCCCTCTCTGTGGTGTGGTAAAGCAAACTGGAGGCAAATAAAGACAAACTTTCTTTCAAGCCTCAGAAGGTAATCACCTCTGAGGCCTGGGAACATCCCACAGGCATTTGTGTGGCAGGAGGCTCCTACCCCACCACAGGCACTCTTGTGGTCTTGTGCTGTCCCAGGCAGGGTTGGAAGGAGAGGCAGCCAAAGCCTTTGCTGTTCTGGCTTCCAGTCATGCTCTCGGTGATTTGCCTGTTCCCTGTTACTGCCCACTGCACCAGGAGCTTTTTCCTACAGTTTAGTTGCCTTCCTACATTTTCCTGTACCCTGAGCTTCAGGAATAGAGGAACAGTCTGATCTAGGCCAGGAATTCATAGATAGTAGAGCTTCTTTGCTTGGCTGCTGACTTGTTTCCAACCTGGAATAATTAAGAAGTATGAAGCATCTTGGAAAGCAGTTGACTCCCATGAGATTTCCTGCCTGTTCTCCAAGCCAAAGGAATCAGATAAGACGTGGTGATGTTGGGGAATGTTTATACAAACCAGACTCGCCCTTCTCACATGCTGCATACATGAATGCATTACAGCCCCAGTCTTTCAGCAGACATCTCAATAAGTATCCTCTAATGTGTAAAATAATTAAATCCTCCTCATCTCCCTGTTAAATCCTTCCTGTGTGTTTTCTCCACTGTGCTGTTACTTTCCTTCTGAGCTGTCTCGCTGACCCCAGCAGGATTTCTGAGCGATCACAGTCCTTTGTGCATGTGGTGGGACTGGGTGTGGGTGTGCACGTGTGACCTTCTCCGTGTGCTGTCACCGCCCTGCTCTGCCTGTACATAGGTGTTGGATGTCTCTGGGCAAGGGGCTGGGTGGCAGCAGCAGGAGCTGTGACCCCAGGAGTCCCGGGGTGCTGAAAGATCCCTGGACTGCGCTCTGGGCTCTGTATCCTTGTGCTCTGGGTGCTGTATCCATGTGCTCTGGGCACTGTATCTGCTCTCTGGGCACTGTATCCATGTGCAGTGCCTGCCCACGAAGCTGTGGGGATGGCAGCAGGTTGTTAAGCTGTTGCTGAGGCCGTTTGCCAGGTTCTGGGCAATGCCGACAGCCAGCACACACTGCAGGTGCTCAGCTGCAAGAAGTCTTGTGCTTGGTTCTTCACAGGCAGCAGGACCCATTGCACAGCCTTGGTGCAAGGCAGGAGCTCCACGCTGTGCAGAGGTGGCTATGGGTTGTGGCCAAAGTGTCCCAAGCTCTGGACAGTCTCCTCTTCCTTCGTTGTGTCTGTGCACCCGAGGCACAGAAGTGCAGAGCCAGGTTCACTCTCTCCCCAGGTCTGTTGCAGCATACCTGGAGGCAGCCCAGCATGGTTCTCACACCTTTTAGGTTGTGACAAGAAATACAAGTGTTTTGAGGTTTCTCTCTGTCACACGTATAGGACATTTGCATGATATAATGAATTGCACCCACAGTGCAAATATCCAAGAGGAAATAAATAGTTTTAAAGGTGCATAATGTCTGGGAAGCGTGTGCTGATCTCTGGGGAGCAGCTTGATTTCCTGAATGCATTTTGAAACTACCACTTCTGACAGGTCTCAGTGTTTCTACAAGCCATTTTCCCATCAGTTACAGAACCCACTTCAAGCCCGAAATAAGGTTACCAATGTTTTCTAGTATTTTTTTATTAACCACCTCCACCATCTTGTAATTTAAAGCACCTGTCCATTTAAATTTTCCTCCTGACCTACTAAATAACCCTACATGATACATACAATGAAACTAATGGCTTTTGGATGATGTTGTTGAAAACTAGCTTATGAAAAGTGAGTTGAATGAACCACACTGCAGGAAATCCTTTTCATACCCTTTGGAAAACTGAGCTGGAACACCTTTCTGGTTCAGCATACGGGGCTGAATTCTTAAACAGTTATCACTCACTTTGCACTTGAAAAATGAGGACTGTTTTGTGATTTCTTGTGTTGTTGGTGTCACTGTGCAGCCCTTCCCATGGCATTTGTGAGGAATGCCAGAGGCATGGCACACCCAGGAGTGCTTGCCCACTAAAGGCAGCCATGCAATGAGACTGTCTGCTGCCTTCTGCTTCACTTACTCGTGTTCTTACAAAAATAGAAAGCTTTGGCTTTTGTTGAGGAGTGCTGAGTAGATTTTCTTCCAGCCAGAAAAAGGCCAGCTTTGTGCCATCACTCCAGTTACCACTTTAGTGTTTGTGAATCCTGAAGCATGAGCCTGGTGAGTCCATGAGGGGATGTGGGCAGCATGGCAGTGAGATAGCAAGTGGTTGGAGTGTTCCAAATGCTTGAAAAGGAGGTTTCTTGGGTCTCTTGAAGCTGGGAATGGCAGTGACAGCACAGGTGTGTGGAAGGCATAACTACAGACTCATCCAGGAGGCCCTTCTGTGGCCCATGCCTGGGGTAGAGGGTGCTTGGGTCTGGCTCTGGGGGCAAGCCGGGTGTTGCCGCTGATGCTGGTGAGGCCCTCAGTCTCTCAGAACATTCTGCTGAGCAGGGTGCCTGTGTCAGCCCTGGCTGTGAGTGGCTTTGCAGGTGTGCCCCTGGCCAGTGTCACTGCATGGACACACAGCCCTGGCAGCAGCCCTGCTCTTCCCTGGCAGCCAACCTTCCCTTCCCACAAGCAGCTGGACATGGCCAAGCCTTGAGAGTGCTGACACTACACTGGAGCTGCAGTGGGGGCCAGGAGTGACAGCTGATCGTGGCCAATTGACAGGGGCAGAATTACCAGAGAGAGGGGAAAACCCTTCTTTTCAGAGTGAGTGTGCAAATGAAGTGTCAGAAAGATAAAGTTTCGTGTCACCAACACAGAGTGACATGAGGTTTCTGCTGCTGCCAGGCCCACAGTGTTCCCATGCCGTCCCCACGGCCACTGCCAGCTCTGAGTGTGTTGTGCACTCTGTGAGTTCCCCTGTGACCCTGCAACCTCAGGCACCTCAGAAAGTGCTGCCTCCTGTCAGTGGCAGGCAGGTGCAAATACAAGCATGAAAAGGAACTTGTTTCCAGAATGCTTCTTGTCTTTTCAATTCACAATTTACTCTGAGAAAAGATAAAGTATTTATGCTGAAATTAAAATAATGAATATTTTCTTTCTTAACTGCAAAAAAAAATTTGGCTGATTTCTAGCTATTTGAGGTGCTATCCAGGACCTTTGCTGTACAACAGCCCAGAATAGATTAAGACTTTACAGACAAGTCACATAAAACAGACGTAATTTGGGATTTTTACTTTATACACCTTTAGAGTAACTTTCATGTAGGGGTTCTTTATTTATTCATGTTTTTCATAGGGAAAATTGGACACAGGGAGGAGTAGAGATTTGATCTCTTCCAATCCAGAAGAGTTTTACTTGGACAGAGGAGAGATGCACACTAGAGGTGTTTTCTGAACTGGCCACACCCTGTTTCATTTCATTTTCTTATTTGGCCCCTGGTCTTTGCCACCAGTGCCCAGCAGTGCCACACTCAGCACAGGCTCCTGGGCAGTGTCAGAGCCTAGAAGGGCTGTAAGAGCTGGGACAGGGAGATTAGCACTCCTCTGAGATGGGAGAGGCCCTGGAGGCTGTGGTTTGGTTGTGCGTTGAGAAGCTATTCTTGGTAAGAGTGTATGATAATGCTATCCGTATTTAGTTACTGACTGGGGTTGTGTGGTGCTCTGTGGTATTGTCTATTGATCATTAGTGACATCCGTGTTTGAATTAAATGCAGCATGAAATGCAAGTAAATAAGCCAGATATTAAGGTGATTATAGGTAGTGCACCATATGGGAAAACATAAAGGAAAAAGCCTGGGAGAAAAATTATAATCTCGAAAGTGCAGAGAAAGCTAAAGCAGACACCTCAAATGAATTATCACAAGCAAATGCTCACACTCAGAGAGCTCACAGAGCCATAAGGAACAGCCTGGTTGGTACTGTATATCATTTGATGGGCTTTTCTCTGTTTAAACATGGTCTTCTCATCTCTGAAGGCTCCAGCACAGCCTTCAGAGCCCCCTGAGAGCCCTGCTGCTCCACAGGGCAGTGGATCAGACCCCACACCCCCAACCTGGGAAACCAGGGAGAGAATCAGGCATCTGTGAAGGGGCACAACTGCTTTGCTGGCCTCAGCAGCCACCAGCACATACTGGAAAAAGGGATCAGGGTTCTGCACAGTGGGCCATACAGACTCTGCTCAAGTGTGGCAGGGCACCTTGTGCTCAGAGAGTGCTGAGCTCCACAGATAGTTGGCAGCCATCCACATCTACAGCTGAAGCCACAAAAGCAGGGACTTCATTTTTTCGTGGAAAGCCACCTCTCCTGATGGCCAGTCAGGCATCATTATCTACATCCTGCAAGGGCTTGCCACAGGCCTCCAAGATTTGTCATAGCGAGTAAGAAAAAGATAGTTCAAGAGTTAGGTAATGATGTGTGCTGAGAATTGGAGACTGCAGAGATAAAAGGCAACTAGTAGCAAAGCATAAAGACTGACACCACTTAAAAGGGCAGGAGAAGTAAAATGGCTAGACACATCATAGCCCTAATGGGAAACACATGAGAGATGCTGATCAGAGAATACTGGCAAACAGATGAGGTCTCTGACAGAAAAAAAAGGAAAAAAAAGGAGGAAACAGAAAACAAGATGGAAAGATAAAATTTCAAAGCAAGCCCTAAATGGATAGCAGTTCCAACTAATAGGAAGACCTGTAGTGATTTTGCCAAGTAGTACACAGAGAAGCTGATGATAATTAATATCTTGATAAATTTATTATCAGACAATTCAGTCCTGTCAATGTCAATTCCCTCCAAGAGGCTAGAGGTGGTTAATGCGGGTAAAAGCAAGTGAATCCCTAAAACCACTGATCCTTATTGTCTGCATCTCCATATACTAAACACTCAGGAGTTGATAGTTAAGCACAAGAGCAGCCACCACCAACATCAGACCTGCAGCTCTGTCACCTCCCTCCACCTTGTCCCAGCATCTCCTACGTCCCCTCATGAGATTGCCTACTGCCTTCTGGCACAGATGGAGAGTTACAGAGAGAGTCTCTGCTCAGCGGCACAGCTTCCTACCTGCTGCACAGCTTCTGGGGAAAGCCCTTTTTAACATCTGCCCTGTGCACATGGGACTGGAGGGATACATCTGTATCCCCAGTATTGCTGTGGGGAGATGTCAGCAGGGCTCAGGGAAGGTTCCCACTGGGAACACACTGGCTGTGTGTGCATGTGGTGCTGGCAGGGGTTATGCATGCAAAAACTGCATCTTCACGGCCCCAGCTGAGCAGGGAGAGTAGCCACTCTCCACACACAGAGCCACTGAGCCTCATGGAGAGAGAGAAAACTGAATTTCAACAGTCCTGTCTGCTCCTGCCACCACCTGGAGAGCTGCTCCTGCATTTCCCCCTTCGCTTTCTGAAGGGAAAGCTCTGTGGGCTTTAACCCTATGGTGAAGTCGTTCACAGGGCATGGAGTCACTAACTTTTAACTCACTGTTAGTAAGACAATGAAAGCACAGAAGTTCAACGAGAGCCAAAGAATTGGCTGTCCCACAGGCTGTGACACCATGCTCTGCACACCAGATACATCACAGCCAAGGCAGAGCTCTGCAGAGGATTCCTACATTTGCTTAATGGAGCTTGATATACCTTGATTTTTTTTAAAGTTAGTTACTCATGCCTCACACCATGTTTTGCAGCAAGGCTCTGACACATTTTAAAACTAAAAATAATCTTCTTACATTTTTAATCAGACTTCATTATGAACGGCAGATGCTTGAAACTAAAGTGAAAATCATCGTCAGTTGTATTTATTGGTTAAATTTTTGCAACATTCAAAGCTCGAGAAAAATCAAACATGTTTGACAGCTGGTAGAATGAAAGGAAAGAATAAATCTTACCCTGACAGCGTGCACTGTATTTATCATAAGCTGTTAAACTCAGAGAAGCATCAGCCTTCCACTAGAATACCATCACTGCTATAAGAGGGCCCCTGAGTTCCTGACCAGAAATTGGGGGGAGAGGTGTCTGGTCCTGCTTTGCCAGTGCATCTCTGCCCAGGTACTGTGCTGGGGGGCACAGCTGTGCTCACGAGGTGAGCAGGGGTCTGGGTGTCAGCTCTGGACCCCCAGCAGAGCTGCAGCTACCGCTGGACATGCTGGGGCAGCACTCCTGGCTTCATCTGCCCTTCCTGAGCATGCCTGGCTATCCTGCACTGACAGCATGGGGCTGGTGGAGACATGGAGAGCTCCTGACTTCTCCTTGTCTTCTTACTTGTCAGCAAGCTACTTGTTGTCTGCAGGTAAATGTCTGATAGACGTGATTGCTTAGGAGGCTTCAAGAGCAGAATTAGGTCTCCTCTTGCTCCAGCCCCACGTGTGTGAGGCAGAAGCAGCACACGGTGCAGTGTAGGCTGTGGAGGGGCTGCAGGCTCAGGGCAGCCACAGCTGCAGTGCCTGGTCATGGACAGTGGCCGACCCTGCAGCCTTGGGTAAACAGGGGATGATGGGTATCTCTTCCATCAGGGCAGCAGGATGATTTCCCAGTAATTTAAGTACAGAAAGATAAAGTTTCAGTTAACTTGTTAACCTGATTGGTGAGCACTAACTCCAGTGTCACATTTCACCTCCAAATAATTGGGGAATTGTGATTTGCGTTCATTCCCTCTTCACCTGTGGGTCAGAGGTCCATGGCATGTCCTACAGCATTTGAACAGCTGGTTTGAGGTAATGGTAATGTGTCAGTAGCTCAGAGTCACTCAGGCAGGTTATATCACTGTGGGCAACCTCTCCATCCCACCTCAAGATCATGGTGTGGCTCAGTGTTCATTTCTTATCACAAACAGTTATGTGAGTCTATAAAACGTTTGCAGGCTTTTTGTTGAATGTGTGTTATGGGCTTATATTGCTTGAAGACTGTCTGTCTGTAAAATATAATTCTAAAGAGAACACTGAAAAAAACTGACTAAAATAGAAATGTATGTGTTACAGAAAAATCCCATTTTACTACCAAAATTTTGCAGATTATTATTTAGGTCTTGTTTTCATTTGATTTTACATGTTGCAGATTTATTAGGCTACAAGTGAGATCAGGATTGATGGGTAGAGACTATGAGACCTGTTGGAGTCAATTACCTGCATTCTGGGCTGGGCTTGTGGTGTGCCTTCTGCCCACGGAGCAGTGCAGAGTGCCAGGGACAGGTGGACTGGGTGGCCCTGGGTCTCCCTGACGCTCTCCTGTTTGCAGAGTGGTGCTTTTTGCAGAGCCATAGCATAGACAATGTGTAAACTGTTGAGAAAGAAGAAAATTATTTTGGGTTGAGTGCCTTGTCTGAACTTTGTCCTTTTCTCAAGCAAAAGAAAATATTATTTCACCTTTTAAAGAGCCACACATAATAAGAGGCAAAATGTCAAGACCAGTGTTGATATAAACCCCCAAGGAAAACAAACATCTATGTGACTTCTCCAAAAGGTCTCACTTCCTCACCCCTCTCCCCTAGTTTAAACAGATTTAGTAACTGAGGAGGAAGGGGGAGGGAAGGTTCTCCTCTGGTCACTGCTGAAGGTGCTGTGCATGGACCCAGTTCTGCAGCATCCTTGGTGCAGGGCTCTGGCCCCACAGGCAGCATCTGGCAGGATGCATGTCCAGGGTGGGAAAATCTCTGACTGTCCCAAGGGAAGCTGGCTGCACAAAGCAGAGCAGGACGGAGCCACAGACCCATTTTAGCACATGGGACAATGCAGATGGTGCCACAGCAAGGACTCTGTGTTGTGCTCTGCTCATCCAGCCTTGCAGAGACCTCACCAGCACAGGTGGGTGCATGGACACCCTCAGGCTGTCACCTGTTTGGATCTGTTGGCTTCTTCAAGGAGTTACATAGGATTAAAGCTGTTGGCAACTGGCACTGAGGAATGAAAAATTGCTTGTATGTAGGGTCATCCTATTCTTGTATTACCTTTAGTAAAAGGTACAGTGAAGTCTGAGGCCACTGGAATGGTGAAAGCTTGCTGCATTTTTGCGGAGCAAGTTGCCCATCTGCTTCCACCATTTGTCTTCACAGTTTCTGTTGGTCTCACCTTCCCCCTTGGGCTCTGCCTTTCCCAGCATCCTGATCCTGCAAAGGATCTTGTTTTAAATGGCACATCCCCTTGCTGGGGACAGGTTAAAGTTCTTCCAAAGCCATTCAGCAGTTAGCCTGAAATATGAAACTCCCAATGACAATGTTGTTACCAGGGAACACAGACACAGTAATTCCTACCCACAGCCACAATAACTGTCATGTGGTGCAACACGAAGTACAGAAATTAATAATTAATACCCTTGAAGAGGCTTCGGAAGAGCTGGGTTATTATGTGCATCAGAACCAGGATAAATCACAAGCAATTCAGAAGTATATTCCCAGGTTCACTCATAACCATCATGGTATTTGGCGTCGCTTTGGGAGCAATAAATGACAGAGAGTCCATATTATAAAAATAAACATGAACTTAAGTGGCAAGGATTCATTTAAACCAAAAGGGAAAAGACTTCTCTACTTGCACTATCAGTTTAACATAAGTAGAGCAAGTTTTACCTTGGAGTATCTGCCCCATGCTGGGAGGAGGAGACCAGAGTGGTGGGAGCTGGTTAACGCTGGCTGTTTTACCTCAAAGTTTTTAAACTAAATTCTCAAAAATATGAGCCTTAAAATGCTGTTCCAAAGTGAAAATAAAAGACAAAATGCAGCTGTTTGTCTCATGGCACTTTTACTCAGTCTTTTCTTAAATGATCCCCCCTATATATAATATTGGTGTTTTATCACAGGTGTCACAGGATTCAATATTGCCTTTAGAACTGCTGCTCCAGAAAACCTCAGTGAGATTCCCTGCACTGACATTCCAGTCCTTGCAGTCACAGCCAGAGCTGACAGTGCCACTCATGCTGCTCTGAAGGCGGGGGAACTCAAACTTTATTTATTGATATTAAAGGTATTAAGCCACCCGAGTGAATTTTAAGAACCTGGTTTGAAGACTTTTTCTGAATAAGGATTTCAGCATTTTGCCCACAAATGCTTGTTGAAGTTATATGATGCCAGGCTTTTCCAATCTGACATACCTTTTTTTTCCTTTGGTAAAAACAATCTTACAATGTCCTCCAGCACAGACTGAAAAAATGCCAATTCAACAATCCCAATCATTTATTCAGTCAAACCAAATGTGAAACACCACCAGCCCTGTGCTTGGTGGTGCATGGGTGGTGCATGGCATGGCTCTGCAGTCACAACAGAGAATGCACTGGGAAGAGGCAGGAGCGGATGGAGTGCCAGCACTGGTGGAAGCAGAGCTGTATCACTGCTCAGGGAAATTACCCAGAGGCTTGAGCGAACAAGCCTTCCCCTGACAAACCAGCTCCTGACGGCAGCCCACCCCACCCAGTGGGAACGCTGCCTGGCTGAGGACTACCAGCCTTGGCCTCGCTGTTCCCTCCTTCTGCCCGCAAACACCGCCCGCTCTCTGATCTTAACTGCATCTCGCTTCTGATGTTGACTCCTCCTTACAGGCTCCGTTTCAATTAGCTCCCTAAATAAATACAATTTTGATGTGTGGTCTCATAGTGGGTTATTAAACTGGCTCCAAAATGCTTTTCAGCAAGAAGCAGATCACTTTCTTCTGGGTTATCCTACTTTACACTTCTGATGTAAAAACCCCGCGGGGTAAACACGCACAAGCACTCGTCTTTTCCTTCAGAGCGGATTTTTTCACAATCTCTTGAAGAATTAGCCTTTAAACGATTCGTGGTGCCAAGCAGAGCAGTGCCGGTGCCTCATCCGTGTGCAATCTGCGGTGGCAGCAGTAGATGGAGCCAAGCGAGAAAATAAAGGTTTGAGGATTGCTGCATTTCTCCCACGGTGCAGGTTTAGCGCTTGACTTAACCCGATTAAGAAAAAAATTTTCATTTAGTTCCTGATGCTTTGAAGGTAATACAGGGAATAATTATATGTGGCTCTGCCAGTACAATACCCAGTGGAAAATGGTGACTTTTGGAAAAGTAACAAGTTGGAGGCAGTTTATCTCGAGGGATGAAGTATATATTGGAAGGGAGAACGGATAGTTGTATTATTTTTTTGCAAAGTGAGAGACGAGGAGAGTAATCTGGGAGGGTGTCAACAGGGTTTTGAGCATGGAAATATTCCTTCCTCTTCTGTGCATCCTGGAAAGTTACTCAGCTGGGCAGGAATTATCCTTGGTACTCCCAAGGATGCACTCGGAATGTTTTTACCTGGGCAAACTCTACTGCAGTGGATGTTGGAACAATAACATTTTGCCCAAGTTGCATGCTGGAATATGGTGTAAGATAGCTTATACCCACGTTTTTGGGAAAAAAAAAACTTTATTAACCAGGAGAAATGGAAAAAAAAATCAAGCTAAAAGCTCACAACATGTTCTGGTTTTGGTGCAGGACAGTTACTAACTGGTCTGATGATTCTTCAGAGCTGTGCTGCTTGGGCTGTGGGGGTTGCCTTACTGAGGGGGCAGAATTGCTCCCCCACCCAGAACTGTGCTGTCCTGTGCAGCCTGCTCTGTCTTGGCTAACTCCAGAGCTCCAGGACTGGGGCAGGTGAATGTCCAGGTGAGAGCTCAGCAAAACCAAGGAGAGCCTTTACCACACTGTCTCAGTGACCCTGTGCCAAGCAGAATTTGTCTCGGCCCTGGGAGCAGGGGATGGCTGGTCAGAGCAGGGCAGGGACAATCAGCACCTGCAAGCCTCAAGCTATTCAAGCAGCTTGTGTCAGGGGAAGTTACTGGAGCTGAAACAGGAAAAGATGAATGAGAGTGAATTGAACCCTCCCTGCAACTCTCAGAAATTATTTCTTTGTTTAATGTCTTTCATTGGGTTTAACTTCTGCTGAATGTTGCTGTATGAAGATGCTGTTTATTTGGAAGTTGCTGCATTCTAGTGGTCAATGAATACATTTCTGTGCTCCAAGTTCTATTAAATATCACATGGAGAAAGTTGATAGAGAATGACAAGATGTAATTTAGTCCAGTTTTTTCTGTTTCTGTATTTGTTTTATTTTCAGCATCTGAGGTTTAAATCCCCACCAGGAATACTTTGTATGGGAAGAACTAAGAAAGACAAATCACTTAACATTATTTCCATCTTCCTCAGCCATTACCTGTCTTTGTCTCTTCCCGAGGCTGCACTGGGTGTGACAAGCCCAGCACAGCTCCACAGGCAGAACAAAGGTTGGCAGGCAGCTCTGAATTCTCACACAACAGTTTTAGGAATTGTCCAGAGGTACCAACAGATCCAAAGGAGATGAATTAGATGTTTTGAAGAGGTACAGAGAGTACAGAATCTGCAGTTTAATAAATACTTGAAGCAGTATTTGGGGAGTATGTGGGGCCCCTTGGTTTCAGGAGATCTGGTGGAGGAGGAGCATGGCAGCAGGAGGATGGAAGTTCTCTCTTCACAGACCTCTGGGCAGGTGGCTGGGAAGGGCTGGCCAGGCCTCCTCCTTCCCATGCCAATTCTCCATGTGTTGTGACCATGCAGAGACAGAAACAAATGTGTAAGATCTTTCCATGCAAACAGAAAAAAAAAAATCTGAAAATATTCTGTTCCTCTAAAAGTATTCAGAAAGTGAATAAAAAGCATAGAAGGGTGATTAAAAAAATATTTTAAACTCCAGAATTTTTTACAGTCCACTACTGCAAACACATTGTGCCTGTGGTGCTCCAATACTGGCAAAAAAAGCGGTACTTTACAGTTGTAATTATCCAAATGTTCTACACTTAGCACATAAATATTAAATCCTCATAAATAATGTTGTCAGAACTATTTGATTTCAACTGTATTGTGTTGTTGTTAAGTGAAATGAACACTGTATTTAAATTTATTCCCCTTCCCATTCGATTGTTCAGCTTTATTTTGATTTCTTTTAAAAGACATAAAGAAAAGCACATCCATCCTATGAAGAAGGCTACAGCCAAAACAAATGCACATCAAGTAACTTTATTTAAGCAGATGTGCTCATAAAATGTTAACAAGACACCAAATAATTACAGGAAAAGGCTAAAATCCAACTCAGTACTGAGTCCAAAGGCCTGAGTTTTATTTAAGACAGAGATCAAATAAAATATGAACTGACAATGTAACACCAAGTCTTCTATCAGTAGTGATGCAGCAATTGTTTTCAAGGCTAATAAACTTTAATGTAGCCGTGGAGTTGTGTCCAAATCGCATAAAACGCCTAGCCATAGCACATGTAGAATAGACGAAAATGGGGGTTACAGTTCAAAATATTATCCTAGTGCAGATTTATTTGTTCCAACTCCTATTTTGACACAGCGGTTGTTTCTTGCATCAAGATGGTGCTTCAAATGTTGGTGTTTCTACTCCAAACACACCTTTGTTCTTTGCAAACTGATTGTCTTCACTTACCTATATCAGCCCACGGGTGATGCAGATCCCTTGAGCTCTCACCCAGGATTCCTCATCAGGCAGCTGACAGACTGTTGGCTCCCTGGATGTGACCTGTCATGGTCTTGGTGACATGCATGCAGCCCCAGGACAAGCAGGGATACTCAGTGAAGGGAAGGTTGGCTTTTCCCTGCACACAGACACATCCTGAGCAATGCTTTAAAGTTAAGAAAATTCTTTTTCTGGCTGCAAAGAAAACTTACAAATGTGATCAGAAAGGACCCTCCACTTTCACCAGTAGGAATGAAAAGAAAGGATGATTTAAGACCCCATGCTTTTAAACTGTTTGTATAAGCTCTCTTAAGTTAAGTGATGGATTTTGAGCACCTTGGTTTAGTGCTACTGCAACCTTGTTGATTACTTTATTTCTATTATTTCACCAACAATGAGCAGCATCCCTGCCTCCTCCTGCTGGAGACATGCAGGTCTCAGTGTGTCGTGAGAGAAATTCGGGTAACATCTTCCACTTCATTCCAAATTACAGATGCAACAGATACAATTTGCATTTAGTAGTGACTATAAAAATTCCAGGTTGGTATTGTAGGATGCTGACCAAAATGTATGTGTTAGCAGATGCTTCTTTTTAAATATTTGACTGTAGTGAAATCCATCCTTTTTTCTTTTTTCCCTAAAGATCCCTACTTGATTTTATATCATTTTAGAATATATAAACAAACCTGAAATTGTTTTCCCTGGACACTGTCAGGATTGGAACAGCAGTCTCAGAGGTGAAAGTCCTGTAATTAATATAGCACACCAATCAAATCCCATCAGTGAAACACATTTCATTAATATTTTTGAGCTATATTATAAACAGTTTAGCAGTTCACGTCTGTCTCCCATAGAACAATTGTAATTGAAATTAAAATGCTATGTTTTCGAAGGTAATTATATTTTGGAAGCACACATTCTTGCTCAAGGACATTATGTTTTCAGGTGCATATCTCACAGTACAGAAAACTCTATTTAACCACCAATAGCAACCATTCTGTATGTCTTTCACCTGCCACAAGGAAACGGACTTCACAACAAAATGATAATGTGCAATGTTTCTCCATCTTCTTTGTGGAATTGAGCTTGAAAATTCAGTCTTACAAGCTTCACAATTGTTTTTTCCCATTTAACAGCAGTATTTTAATATCTTATCAATCTTGATTTAATATATTATTTTACTGATTAACTACTTTTTTTATTTAGCATTTTTGACTGCAACTCCTGCTCCCCACACAAAGGCAGGGGAAAAAATTCTCTAACGTAAAAGGTGTCAAAAACAAAATTCTGAATGTGCTGCAGGCTGTCTGTGTGTGCTGGTGGCTGGGAACCAGCTCGGGGAGATACCCTCCTCTCCGTGTGCTCTGCGGCGAGATTCCTCCATGCGAGAGAGGGAAACCTATGTGTGACTCCCACCCCCCTCCCCATCTTTCACTTCACCAGCTTTCACAGCTGAAGAAAACGGGACTTGGGAGCAGCTTTAACGGGTTGCATTGGCCTCCAGAGTAATCTTATAACGTTCATATACAAAACCACCAACATACTCGGTCTTCCCCTATGTTTATGAGCAATGGGTTTATTCCTTGACACTAATAAAAATTAAGACCTAGGCGCTCATGTGCTGTTGGTACTTAAGAATCTGAGCTCGGTGTCTCTCCCAGGAGATAGTGGTTCCATGACCGGGGCAGGACCGGAGCTGCCCGGGGTGCCTCACGCTGGCCGGTGCTCCGCTAGGGGAAGGCGCAGAGCCCGCACCGGGGTGGGGCAGGCCGGCTCTCTCCTGCCTTTCCTGCTGATAATTCCCCTTCTGAGGCCCCGAGCCGGGCGAAGCGGTGCGGGCTGCGGAGCGGGGCTGCTCCCGCTATGCGGCTCGTCCTCGGCCGTGGAGCGGAGCCTGAGCTCTGCTGCAGTGCCCCCCTGCCTCAATCGCACTGCCGCAGCCAGAATCAGCAGTGTAAATGCATTTATCGACCAGTTTATATGATGGGTTGCTTGGGACTGGAGGGTTATTTTTGTTTTGTTTTCTAAATCGGGCTTGAACAACGATTAGGGGTTGAGCACGCACGGGACTTGTTCCATGAGCGCAAGTGATTGAAAAAATCAGAGTTTTTGCAATGGAACTCGTTTATTCTAAAGTGTAAGATCAACCCCGCGAGGGTGGTATGCTGACCCCGAGCTTTCAGCTGACCGCGACTGGAAACGCGACTGAAAACACATATCCACAGGGACCACATCGAAAATCACGCTTTGAAGTTCTCAATCCAACCTTTCAATTCTCTCTTTATAGTCTCTTTCACCCAGGTTGGAAGGATGCCCCAATCTGTGGTAAATGTGACTGTTTGGGCACGCGTGTGTCGGATAACCTGTCTGTTCCTGGGAAACACCTTCCCCCGTCTGTTATGCAAATATTGAACTTCAGAGATACCCAGGGAATCCCTACGGGGAGAGCAAAGGCAAAACTGGACGAGGAGTGGGGACCCTATTCCGTCGGCCCTCTGGCACTTTCTCCCCGTTTTTCACTCGAGGAGCCACGAGAAACCAAAACTCCTCGATTAACGCAGAATCGGTCACCGCGACTTCAGCGAACACTATGCAGGTCCCTCGTTTTGAGATGAACAAGTCTGTGGTGCGGGAAGGGGTGTCATATGGACTCATCTGACCTTAACTGAGGCTGAGGGTGAAAGTGCCTATTGTCTATGATAACTTTTTAGCCGCAGTTTTAGAGGAGTTCTTTCAGGAAAAGACCTTGGGAGGGATTTCTCTACAATTCCATGCCACAGCTAAGTTTATATAAATTTACGTCTAGTAATAAATAGAAATAATAAGCAATAAACTGGGCTTATTGATAAGGGGAGAAAAAATTCTCCCTGAATGGAGAGGAACCGTGTTCCTCCATGCCCGCCGGCAGGAGCGCGGCGAGGGCAGCCGGTGCGGCAGCCCTCCGGTTCCGGAGCCCTCAAAGAACTGCTCCAGGTTTCGCCATGCCAACACACAGCATGTCAGGTAACTCAGACATGCAAGAATGGCGAAAGGACAAGGAAACGCTGCCAGAAGAGCTTGTAGCCTCGCGTGCGTCTCCCGAGCGATCAGCTGGCAGCAGGTGAGGAATCCCACGCTGGGAATTGCATCACGCACCGTTCAGCGTGACGCGCTGCCAGGAGCGAGGTGCTGGAGAGCAAGAGGGTCTGAGGGGAGCGGAGCAGCAGCAGTCCCCGGGACTAGGCTAGACTTGGGGGGGTAGGAGGGACGTCCTTTTCCGGCTCCCTCTTAGCCATTCTCGGAGTTTGTTCAGCGTTATCCCGCTTTCTGTGCGGCACGCAGGCTGCAGCATTTTGCTCCTCTTTTGTACCGCGTGTGTTTGGAGTCCCGATTCCACCCCTGCATTCCTCAATGACAGCACAATAATTGCTAATACAAACCAGAGCGGAGCGCTCCACTCAGGGCAGAGCTGCTTATTCGCACGGCTTCTGATATTTCCCGTTGTACGTGATCATTTTCTATTGACAAAGGCAGCTCCGGAGAGCCTCTACAGCCGCTGCAACGCCGTCACCCCTGACCGCAGCTCCTGCTGTTCATATCTTTACGTGAAAGCCACGCTGTCTGCAGGCAGAGCCCTCTCCTCTCTTCTCCTCTCCTCTTCCTCCCAAACGCTTTTTTTCATGTATCTTCAAGAAGCGCCGGGGCAGCAGCGCTGCGTGGGCGCGCAAAGGGCGCGACGGCGAGGCGATGTCTGAGCGGTCCTGCCTGGCCCACGCGCTTCACTGGCCTCACGCAGGGCTCTGGGCGGCCCCGGTGGGAGAAGGAGAGCGGCTCGGGGCGGCCACAGCCCGCGCTCCCCTCGGCACGCAGAGGGGAAACGTTAGTCGTAACGGAGAGGCCTCCCAGAAAAAAAAGAAAACGATTTCTAGTTATTGTTACTTGTTTTATACTGACAATCGAGCTGTATTTAGGTTCCTCGATTAAACCTACAGAAACGATCCCGCAGTGCTTCGGAAAAGCAGAGGAGCGGCCAGCTCCCTCTGCCCCCGAGGAGCTTGCCCTCTGAGGGGAGTCCGCCTCCATCCGGCAAGCGGTCCCGCCGCGCTCGGCAGCCGAGTGGGCGCTCTCGCCGCCGCCCCGGCCCGACGGTTCCCAGCTCCACTCGGTTCGGGCAGCCCTCCTGCCCTGGGAGCCGTAGATACCTCTCGGGGGGCGGCGGGTCCCGAGGGTGCTGGGATCCTGCCGGGCAGCCTGGTGCAGCTGCCGAACCGGCGGAGCGAGCTCCCGCCCGCTTCTCGACGCCACTCGGCCGGCGCCGAGCGCTCGCCGTGCCCCGCGGACAGCCCTGGCTCGGTGCCCCCGCCCGGGCTACTCCACGCACCTGACAATTCTCGGGAGAAAAAGCAGAAGATTGGGGTGGGGTGGCCTCGTCCTTTCTTGTCCCTCCGTCGCACTGCCCCGCTCACGCCAGCGCGGGAGACGCGACTCTGCCGAGTGTGTCTCTGAGGGAGCAGGTCCCGCCGGCGGGGACAGCACCGGGACAGGCAGCGCCCGGACGGGCTCTCTGCTCCTCTCGGCCTCCGCCCGCTCTCCTGGGGCACCTGTCGAGTCTCTGTGCAGGGAAAGCCACCGATGTGGGGACAGCCTCTGCCTCGCCAGCCCAGCCCGCTCCCCGGGAGCGGTGGGGCACCGCCAGAACCCCGGAAGCGCCTCGGAGACTGCCGAACCCCGCGGCCGCGGCCCCGGGGACCCTGGCGGGCAGCACGGGTGGGGGGCGCCGCTGCCCCCGTCCCGCTCCGGCCGGCGGGGCCGCTGCAGAGGCTGCGCACATGAAAGGCTGCGCTCGCAGGCGTTCTCCACGCCGTCAGGTCCTGTCGTCGTACCCCCCTCCCGTCCCCCCAGGTGCACATGTCAGAGTTCACAGACCTGGCTGTTGCCTTTTACAACACTGAGCTGTAAAAGAGCGGATATTAAACCCGTATAATGGATCCAGCTCTAAGGAGAGGTTAAATTTCCCAGTGAAACGAAGGTATTTACCCTGAACAGGGAAAGGACCCCCTCCCCCCACCCTCGACCCCCCCCGCCCCATGCCCTGGACTGGGAAACCCGCGGAGCAGTCCGAGACCGGCGGTAAACTCTGCCCCCAGCCTCGCACCTGGCATCGGTCGCCGCGGGGGCACATGTGTGCGACACGCTGCTGCCAGCCGGGCTCGTCACGCCCGCCCCATCGGGTCCATGCCCTCGGCGAGCGGCCGGAGAGAGGGCGCCTGCGTTCGGTCCGAGCCGGACCCGAGCCCGGCGCCCGCCACTGCTGTCACAGGGCCTCGGCCGCCTGCTCGGCCCGCTGGGTCGTGCGGCTCAGGGCGGGTGAGGGACAGGGCTGCGCCAGCAACACGGCCCGCGCTAGAGCCGGGCGAGCGGGCAGCGAGAGCCGGGGGCCTGACGAGGCCGAGGAGCAGCCTCTACCTCCGGCGCCGCCCTTGCGCGTCGTGCCCGGCACCGGGTTAGTCGCGGGTACAGCAAGGAACCGCCGGTCGCCGCAGGAGGGGCCGAGTGGCGGAGCTGCTCCGCGTCGGAGCAGCTCGACCGCGCCGGGCCTTGGTGCCGGGGCCGGTCCTGTGGCTCCCTGGGGGCGCGGGGTGCTCGAGCCCTCCATGCCACGAGGCCGTCCTGACGGGTGCTCCACCAGCGGAGGGGATGCGGAGCCCGAGCTTGTCTGCCGCGCTGCCCTCAAAAATCCACTTAGGGAAGATGAAGGCGCATGCAAATGCGTGGCGCCTCCTCGCCTGTGCCTTTAATCATGGTAAATTGGCTCCCGTTCCTCCAGGCCCCCCGAAAAGACGCACGGCGGCACCGCACCGCGGCGGGGTTAGGGCCCCCAGCGCTGCGCAGCACCCGCCGCTCCCTGGGGCTTTCCGGCTTCTCGGCGCGGCCCCGACGCCCTGCCTGACCCTCCTCGCTCAGCAATTTTCCTACCCAAATGCTGTCGTGACGGGAACAGAGCGCAGAGATAGATAGCATCGGGCGGCCTATATCAAAGAGGTCCTGCTGAATTAAAATACCGGCTCTGTGCTCGCCGCTTTTCACGCGGCGTGGCCTCCGACCGCGTTCTGCCGGATACCGCCGGCACCATCTCCCCTATCGGCCGCCCTGGACGGCCCCAGCCCTGATCACTGGCCCGGTCACCTACTCCGAGAGGCCGCCGGGAGAACAGGTCCTTTCCCGGGACCGGGGAGCAGCCGGTCCTCAGACGGGCCGGTCCCTGTGGGACGACTGCGAGGCGCGGGGAGATTCCGCGTGGTTCACGAAACATTTGTTCGCGTTACTGAGCAATAGTCCGATAATTTATTGTTATTGTTATTAGTAACTACACTTAGTAGCTCGTTCACATCCATCCTTCCGAGGGGGGAGCGCCGGCTGGATCAGTCGCCGTCGTGCGCCGCCGGCGGTGGCTTCTCCCGGGCTGGAGAAGCTACCGAGCCAACGCGGCCAGGTCGTGGGACTGCCCCGCACGACGGCGGCCGAGGGCAGAGGCCCGGCAACGTGGAGGCACCGGGCGGCAGGCGCCGCCGCCGGGGCTCGGTCTGAGCTGCCGGCTCGCACTGCCGTTCTGAGCAGCGCCCTGCTCTGGGAAGCGTAAGGGAGCTCTGCGGACAACCGGCCGCCCGAGGGGCTCCCGCCGGTCTCCGTACCAATGCCGAAGCTAGGCAGCTGTCCACCGTGTCTGCAGCCTGGTGCCTTGGCTGCCCGAATGCTCCCGCCGCGGGCATTTATGTGTGCACCAATGTTTCAGCGTCGCCTCTGGCGAGCGGGGAAGGCCGGGGCTCCGCAGCGCAGCGAGTTACGGAGTCCGGCTGTGGGTGGAGAAAAACAGGACACAGTGAGCCGGTGGTCCTCGGCTGCCCCGGGGCTCCCCCCACGCCCCGCCGTCGTGGTGCCGCAGAGCTGGGGTCGGCGGCTGCGCACGGCGAGGCTGGAGGCAGGTCCGGCCCGTCCAGGCGCAGGAAGCTCCGCCGTCTCGGAGCTGCACAGCACCCGGTCCGGTGTGCCCCGCTCGCCGTGGCTCCGCTCGCCGTGGCCCCGCCGCTCTCTCTGGCCCCGCCGCTCGCCCCGGCTGACCCCGCGCCCGTGGAGCCCCTGCCGTGCCGCCGCTCGCCGGCAGGGGGCAGGCTGTGCCCGAACCCGGTCGCACCGGCACCGGGCCGGCCGAGCTCAAGCCAGCCCGGTGAGCCCAGGTCAGCCCGGCCGAGCCCAGGTCTGCCCGGTGAGCCCAGGCCAGCCCGGCCGAACCCAGGTCAGCCCAGTGAGCCCAGGTCAGCCCGGTGAGCCCAGGTCAGCCCGGCCGAGGCCAGCCAGCCCGGCCGGGCCGCGCCGTCTCCGCCTCCCTGCTCGCGGGCACCCTGCGGATCCGGCCGCACACCTCGCGGGGCAGCGCTCGCCACACGACTTGACCGCAGGTCCCGCACTAAACCGCAGCCTGCGGAGCGGCGGGCACTCCACGGGTCGTGCCCACCTCACCAGGGGAGCGGGCGGTGCGTGTCGGTACTGGGGAAAACGCGCGTCTAGGCAGCTGGGAATGTGCACAGACTGCACAGACGCCCACGCATCCGCCGGCACCGCACGCTTACGCGGAGAACGTCCCCCTTCCCTCGTGCCGAGACACCCGCGGTCCCTCCGGGTCACGGGCGGTTCTGTCCCGCTCACGGCTGGGGTCCCGCTGCGCTCCCCCCAGTGCCGGTACGCGCTGGAGTGCGCACCGGGTGGCACCGACAAGCTAGGAGCTGGGACGGGGCGGCGTGTTCTGGCGGCCGGTGGGGCAGTCGGTGCAGAGGGCTCGGTCGCTGCTTGTTATCCCGGTGTTTCCTTCCTCTTGCCTCGCTTGGGAAAGATTGGAACCCGCTGCATTTCTTGTTCGACTCTCAAAATTAACTCAAAACAAAAAGATTTGCCTTGCAAATAAAAGGAGAATTCGAAGGAAGCTGCTGGGAGGAGGGGCTGCTTAGTCTGGTTTGGGTTTATTTCTGTGATGGTTTTGCGCGTGGGTGTTTTAATTGCATTTCGTTTTTCGTTAAAAGCATTATATAAACCTATATAACACCTCATCGAATTGTTCTCGGGGTAGGAGCGGGGATAACAATTACCCGGCGCAGTGTTCGAAAACACACACAAGGAGAGAGGCAACAAACCTTTAGTGTGATATTTGCGAGTAAAAGCCCACTAACAAAGCTGGAATTACTGCTGCGGGTGCAGGGCTAGGGGTTTTCGCTCTGCTTCCTGGTCCCGCCGCTCAGCACTGCCTTTTCGTTGGGTTTTGAGGAGTTGGGGTTTTTTTCGTTCTTTTAGAACTAGAATTTATGAAAACTCCTGCGGAAAGAAGGGCTTAAATTTTCCTCACAATTGTAGAAGATAATTTGATCGAAGCCCTGTGTGATGGAGAACTTCGAATCTTTATGCGAAAAGAGGAAGGGGACATAAAAAATTACTGTGAACAAGAAGCTTTTTTAGCCACTGATTGAACTGTGAAATCTTAGCAGCCTTTATCTTGATCTCAAAATTAAATAATCATACATTATTTTTTCAGTATTAACGACACAGATTTTCAGATTTCTACTGTTTAGAACAAAAAACAAATAAGCTCCATTACTGAAAACATTTTCCAAAATATTTAACTAAAACACAGTGACTAATTTCTTTAAAAGATTTTTTTTCTGTACGAAAACGTCATAAAAAGAGGTTTTATCTTATGACCCACAAAACAGAATCATTAAGTAATTCAAGTGAACACTTGTCCTGCTTATTAAGTATCAATATTCCGGGAACATTACAAAATATACTCCTTCTTTCGGCAGGGTCATGGCATATCACGGGTCACATTAAGAATCTCCGCAAGGAATCCTTTCTGGATTTTCATTTCCTCAGATTTAGATTTTTAACGGTATCGGGGGGAAAAAGCAAACAAAGACACAAACAAAAACGAACAAACAAAAAAACCACGAAAGGGGAGCCGGCGGCGCGGATTCCGGCGCTCCGTGCGGAATCGCTTTTCCCGTCGCTTTTTCTTCCTCAGAGGGAATCCCGGCGCGGTAAGTTTGGACAGGGCTGTCCTGCACACGCACGCGACGCACACCGCACCGAGCCCCTGCGCGTTCCAAAGCGTTGGCGATGAACCGGAGCGGGCAGCGCTGCTGCGACAGCGGGCGCGGGGTCCGCCGCCGCACAAGCACCCGCAGCCCTCGGGCCGCTGCTCCGCCTGAGCTTTCCCGCTGGCAGCCTCGGCGTGACGGTTCGGAGCCGCCCTTCAAAAAAGGGCGTGCGCGGCGCAATCCCCAGCGCCCCGTCCCTTGTGCCCGCCGGGGCCAGTCGCGCCGCCGCCGTCCGCGGGACACCGCCGCGTCCCCGCCGGTCCCGGGCGTCCCGAGGGAGGCTCCTGCCGCCACCTGCCCGCGGCCCGGCGCTGGACGCGCGCTGCTACCTACCCCGGACAGGGCAGGAGCCGAGAACCGCCGTCGGGCCAGGAGCGGCGCGGGGCGCCGACCCGAGGAGCGGAGCAGCCGGGGCCCCGCTCATCCGCCACCCTCGGTAGCCAAGATCGTTCTCCCCGTCCCCGGCCCCCGGGGGCGCGACCCGGGCCCGCGCTGCCCACGCCACTCGGCCGCTCCGGGGTGCGCGGAGCCGCCCGCCCCGCGCCCCGGGCGCCGCCGCGCTTCAGGGGCCGCGGGGCCCGGCGGGGCCAGGGCACTATTTGACGTCGAGGAGACGGATCACCGCGGCGTAGCGATACGCCGCGCACCAATGGAGTTCAAATGTCAGCAAGTTTGAGGAGGGGTGAGGCGCCGGGGGGTGTGTTCCTCCGCCGCGGCCCCTGCTCTAAACGGCGCGGCTCCTCGGGCCGCCGCACGGCTCAGGGGCTTGGAGCGCCGGGAGCCCCGTGCCCCGCCCGGCCCGCCGCGCCCGCGCTCCGCCCGGCACGGCCCGCCCCGGGAGGGCCCTCTACGCCAAGCAGGGCGTGGGTCCGGCGCTGCCGGCGAGCAGGTGACACCGCGGCTGCCCGGCGCCGTGTGCGCGGCATGTGCGCGCCCGTGTAGCGGGGCGGCCCCATGGGCGGCGGCGCCGGCTCCTGCCTCTGCCCCCCGTCTCTGGAAGCCCGGGCAGGAAACGCTTCTCATGTCTCCCAGATAAAAATAAAAGCGACTCCTTCCTCCTGGCCGCAGAGTGTCCCCGCGCCCGGCCCGACGCGGGGCTGAGCTGGCCCCGCCACCCGGCAGCGCCTCTCCCCGCCGCCCGGAGCGCCGGGCCGCGCCGCCGCTCATGGACATCGCGGCGGGTCCCGAGTCCTTGGAGAGGTGCTTCCCGCGGGGCCCACCGGACTGCGCCAAGATGCTGGACGGCATTAAAATGGAAGACCACCCCCTGCGCTCGGGGCCGGCCACGCTGGGAGTGCTGCTGGGTGAGTTGCCGGTCGCTTCTCGGCTACACCGAAAGCTGCCCCGCGCACCGCTCGGTGCCCGGGGTTGCGCTCCGAGGGGCACGGCCGGGCTGATCCGGGCTGTGGCCGCTCAGCCCCGGACCGGTGAGGGGCGCGGGACTGTTTCGCCGGAATGTGCGGTGCGCGGGGCCAGCGGCAGGCGTCGGGCTCCATGTCGCCGAACGGCTGGCCCGAGCGGATTGCGCTGCCCGGGACGGGGGCTGGGGAGCGGAACCGGGTCGTGTCGGGGCTGGGAGCGGGGCCGGTTCGGGGCCAGGGCCGGCGCCTGACGCCGCCGTCTGCCATTGCAGGGTCGGAGTGCCAGCACCAGGCCGTCTGCGAGGGCTGCCAGCGGCCCATCTCGGACCGGTTCCTGATGCGGGTGAACGAGTCCTCCTGGCATGAGGAGTGCCTACAGTGCGCCGCGTGCCAGCAGGCGCTCACCACCAGCTGCTACTTCCGGGACCGCAAGCTCTACTGCAAGCAGGACTACCAACAGTAAGGGCGCGGGGGGCGGCGGGGGTCCCGCTGGGGCGGCCCGGCCCGGCCCGGGGCGCGCGGCGGGCTCTGAGCGTGTTCCCGGTCGGGCCGCACCCCGAGCCCGGCGGAGCGGGGCAGCTCGGCACCGGGGCTCGCGGCTACGGGTGGCGGCCACGGCGAGCGGGGACCCCGGCGACTGCGGGCACGACCGGGACCGAAGACACCGAGCCGTGGCGTCCGACCCAGGCAGGGCGCTGCCCCCCGCCCCGGGCCCGCCACGGTCCGGTACCTTGCGGCGCCGTCGGAGGGGACGGCGATGGGGCGGCCCGGCCCGGTTCGGGCTGCACGGGCAGCGCCGCACTCGGAGCCGTCCCGCGGCACTCTTCTGCCCACGGCAAGTCCCGTCCCGCCGCTGCCCGCTGCCCTGGACACGCTCCGAGAGGCCCGAGGCCGTGCCGAGCGCCGCCCGGCCCGCAGAACGGCCGATGCTACAGCCCGGCGCGGGGCCGGGGGCTCGGCCTGGCCGTCGGTACGCTGCTGCGGGCCGGCCCGGTGGAGCTGCCCTTGGGCTCGGAGGGGGCCCGGCCGAGGGAGCGGCGGGAGAAGCCCGGCGCTGAGCTTGGCCCCGGCCCCGGCGTTGCCCGCGCTCTCTCTTATTCCGGCTTTATCCCCAAATGTCAGGCGCTGTCGGGAGCGGCCCCCGCCGCGGCGCGGCCCCGCGCAGGGACGGAACCCGGCCCCGCGCCGGACCGCCCTCCCCTGCAGAAGCCCACTTCATGCTTGTCACCTAAATTGAGGATCCTTTTTGTGCCGGGAGGGGGGCGAACATGGGCATTTCAATCACTAGGACATAATATGGCTCTGCTAGAAGTCTGGCAACAAACAAAGAACAACAACTATTGGTTTGCATCAACTTTTGTCAGGCATTCAGCAGGCATCCAGAAAGGCCTGAAGTGGCTTAGTGGCAACAATGTGCATTTCATAGTTACAGCATGAAAATCCATCTCCAAGGAAACGGGTAGTAAATGCTAACATGACATGCTGAGTATAAATATTGTGAGGGTTATAACTCTTGTATAAATGGCCCAGATAAATGTCCCCCGTTTAGGAATTACATCAAAACATGTTATTTCATGCTGCAGCCCTCACCAGCTCCCAGAGAGTCCACCACGGCCCGGGCACTGTGCATGGGAATAACCCAAGGCTTGCCCTTGGGCTGCCGCCATCCTGCCCTCGTGGGGCTGGGACTGCAGCACCCTTAGGGATTTCTTGTGCCTGGTGCAGGGAGCCCATCCACGGGCTTTGCCTTTTATTTCTACACAAAATAAATCGCCCTGTGGTAGCTGTAGTTTTAGATCAGTCAAGCTTCTGTTTCTGTAGGTAGTAACACCTTAGATATTTTTGTTAATTAGAAAAGAATGTAGAATAGTCTTCAAACTACCTAAAAAAAAGCATTTTTTGGCAATGTAAATATTTACATTAATTGCAAACAAATGTACCCTCTAAGTTCCCAACTTTAGTTTCTGTAAAATAAAGGATCATACTTAGTGACCTAAAAAGCAAGATCAGAGACTATTGCTTTGTAAAACAAAATTACTTTTATGACTGAAAATAGAAATCTTACTGCTTCAGAACTTTCTGTATTATCAAAAGCGTCCAGTTGTAGAGGGGGAAAATGGGGTAACCAGGCTGCCGAGCAATAAAAAGATATCAACATGTTGGCCTTTGTTGAATCCCAGCACCTAGTGTGACATGACATGGTGCCCTGCTGTGTGTGCCCCTGAGGACTGACAGCGGCAGCGGCTCACGGGAAGGGGAGGGGAGACACGGTAAATCAAAATTTGTTTTCTCTGAAATTTTATTAGCCCAAAAGAGCAAACATGTGAAACTGTGCTGACACGGATTGTGTCCCCTTTCAGAGCTGGAGAAATATTCTTTTATGGTAGCTAGAGGATAAAAATAGCTGTCTATCCGTGCAAGTGGCCCTGGGCTGTGCAGTACAGAGGGTCAGTTTTATTCATCAGATAGTGGGGAGTGAAGCCGTGAGTGAGCTGTGCGAGGCAACTCCAGCAAGAGGACATAGCTGATGCTGGAACAGCGGGATGGGAAATGCCTGTGTGCTCAGTGAGCATGCCTTGGGGTAGTGAGATGGAATGGAATCGGTACGGAGGAGGACAGGGAGCAATAATATCAGATGCTTTTTGTTATCCTGAGTCCTATTTACAGATATCTGGGAAAAATTAAAAAAGGGAAAATAAAGTTTACTTAAATATCTCAGTTCCTAAAATTTGCCTTAAATAGATTTTTCTGTACGTAGTAATGTAATTTTAAAGGTCAGATTTCTCCAGGACTCCCAGGACTATAATCAAGTGCTGTGTATATATCTTTGGGAAAATGGTGTCTCATCTTTCTAATGAAAGCAAGCTTCTGATGGGTCAGATATCAGACCTTACACCTTTCCCTGGGTCAGGAATGATTGCTGCCCATCCTTAGATGAGGGCATTTCACATTAGGGGGAAGGGTGAAAACAGGTTTTTTGGGTTTTCTTTTCTTTCATTATTTTTATTTTTTTAAGAAAAATGTTGGCTGTGTGAAGCTACCCCTATGCTTGGAATGTTACAATAAGTCCTGGGGGAGGTGGATTAGTAGCCCAAGCCCAGTTTGAAATACTCAGAGGTGCCTGATAAATATAATTTATCACAAAAATATCATCAGTACGGCAGTGGGACCAGTGGGATAACCTGGGCATATATTTTGGTCTCTTTTTAAAGAAGGAATTCAACACATTCTTGCATGAGTATATCCTGGTGTTTTGAGTTAATGCAAAGTACTTATTGTGCTAAAATGTACGATTTTGAGAGTCAGGTGCATTTGATGGCAAGGTTTTTAAGGAAAAAAACCCCAGAGGAGTGGCACCAGAGAAGGCTGGCTTTTGCAAGCCCAAGACAAGCAGAATCTCTTTCATTTTAATTAGAATATTGCCAAATTGCTGCACATTTGGAACCTTACACTTACTCTGTGTTTTTTGCTTTAAAAGAAGTTTTCTTTCTAACAAACGGAAACCTTCAGAATGAATGTTTTTCAAAAATAGAAGGCTTGTGGTAGCTGTATTTTGGTTCTTTGCCTAAATGAATTTACTTATTGTACCACTCATAACAGTGCTTCCTGCTACAAAACATTAGCATTTATAAATACTACATTTCTTTCCCGTTTGTGTATTTCCCTTTTTTTGTGATTGTACTTTTCTGGTTTGTTTTTCTTCCACTGCCCAATGTTATATAATGATTTGTCCTAGTTATTACCAATAGGAAAAAAAAGTATGTTTTGAAAAATAACTGTTCCAGGTTATGTATTTCATATGTAAGCAGTGCATATAATTTATAGATATAGAGAATATCTGTATTCTTGTTCTAGTTTTGGAAATAAAGGCTGCAAAAGACGTTTTTATTTAAGGGATCACATAGCAAACACACACAGTTGCTATTTCATTATTTTTCATTATACACTCGAAGTTTTGCTTAGGGTGAGTAAGAGAAATATTCAGGCTTTTGTTCTTTTAGATGCGTCAGGTTTTGTTTTAGCAGCACTTTTGGATGCTGTTTAAAAAGACCTACCATGTATTTTTGTTCTTCATCTTTGAGTCCTTTCTTGTCGGTGGCTGGGCTCGGTTTTGCTGTGCAGTCAGCACGGAGCAACACGTTCCTCTCAGGAAGGAAAGAAAGCCCCATGAAGCCTCGGTGCTTTGGGGAAGCCTTCCCCTCTCCGGATTTTGGGAATGCTTTCACATGAGCATAACACTGAGGCTGATATTTCCCAGTTCAGTTGCATTTTAGATTCAAAATACGACAAAAGCTTCCCATCAGTGAGTGGCTCCTGATTTTGTGACTGTTATTTCTCGCAGAGAAATGGGCTGTGGAATGTGGTATGAGCCCGGTGCAGGAGGGACCAAGGCTCACGGATTCTGCTGCATGCACAGTGGGCAATAGCAGCCTGCTAACGGCGGGAATTAATGTGTTTCCAGTTTTCCTGTTTTATTTTTAACGGAGGAGCTGTTCTGCTCATGGGTGCAGTCGTGCAGCACTGTGAGCTCAGCAGAACCGAGGGGATTGGAGGCTCCTTCCAGCTGCCCTCGCCTCGTGCCGGACGGGCACTGGTCCTTGTGCACGGCTCACTAGGAATAAACACAGAAACCAGGTGAAACTTAGCGACAGGAGTAGCCTGAGCACATGCCCAGGACACGGAGTAATGATTAAAGTTATGTCATCTACTAAAAATGCTTTTTAAAGTCACTGAAATACTCCGGCATTTTTTCTGAAAATCCCACCGGCCCTGCACCATCGGTCTCAGCAGCCCCGTCAAAACTGCTCTGTACGAGCAGAATTTTGTGGCATCTCGCAAGAGTCCCCAAAGCGGGAGCATTGAGGAAATGTGGCTGTTATTTCAGCCGCTGACGTCAGCGCAGTGGCCGTGCTGGGGCCGAGCCCCTGCGGGTCCCCCGTGTCCCCGCGGGTGGCAGTGGCACTGGCCTCAGCGGCACCTCGGCAGCGCTGGCCACCGGCCACCCGCTGGGTCGGCGCTAGGCTGCCTGAGTGCTGGCAGGGATCTGGGATGGAATGTGTTTTGAGGATTTGGGGAGACATTTTGATTTTCTGCTGCGATCACTGTAACAGTGGACAAAATAATTGCAATGGAAAGACGCGATTTGCACTGATCCATGGCAGAAAACGATAGGGAAGGTCTTTGTGCAATACAGGCGATATGCAATTAAATTGTCAGGAGTATAATTTATAATGCTTTACTACTACCCTGAGAAAAAAAAAATCATAGATGTGAAATACATTGCAAAATATTCTTCACTTATTATTAAAAAAAAAGGAATATTTTGCATTCTGTTTAGACATTGAGTCTGTTATTTTTTTTGGTCTAAACTTTTGAGGTAGTTCAAAGGCATGCATCCCCTTTCCAACTATCAATAATATATAATGATAAAACAGCTGAATGACAATATCTCTTTTTAGGCTGATTATGTCATTAGTGTATTTCAATGGTAAGTACACACCCCTGTCGCTTCCCTCCGTTTTGGAGCAGCCTGTAAAGCCTGGAATCTCCTAAAGTGCTCACTGCTTTGGTGAACCTGAAAGTGTGGGGGACAGATTTAGTAAAGCCAGCAGCTGCTTCGTTTGGTCAGATATCTGGGCAGAAATATTCGGGAGAAAAAAGAGTATGCTTTTCCTAACGCAGCTGTGATTATTTTTTTTTTCCATTCCAGACGAAGTTTGGATTTATACTAAATCTGCTATTTCTTGCAGTAACAGAAATTGATTTAGTTTTATTTAATATCTCTTTCCTCTGGGATGGCGAGTGCAGCAGATAAAGGGATTGATTAGAGGAGACCTGAGCCCCCTGCGCGCTCCGTGCGGAGGCCAGCGGGAGGTTTGGGAGGTTTCGGCGCTCGAGGAACGGCTGGGGCCTCCCGGCTGGGAGGAAACGCTCGGCGAGGCTCGGCAGGCTCAGCACCTCCGCCCCGCACACCCGAGCCCCACCGATGGCTGCTGCCGTGCTCGGTGCGCCCATTTCGGGGGAGAGAGGCTCGGTGAATACTTAGTGTTTGTTGTCAGCGCCAGGCTGAGAGCAGGACTCAGTGACTGCCTGCCGAGCGCGGAGCTCCCTGCGCTCCGCGGGGCTTGTGGCAGAATGTGCAATGTAAATGTAACAGCGACATTTCAAGACAAAATTAGAAAAGGATTTTACGCTGCTTGGGCCAGCTTGGACCATGCCACAAGTTGCATAAAATGCAGAGTCAGAAAAAGGCTGTGAATTTTGAACCCCAGCGAGATGGAAAAAGGCCATGGCTGTGTCCTCTGTAGAGGTGTACAAGGGCAAATGACAGACTTGCAGAAAAAAAACACAACAAAAAAACCCAGGGAAAACTCTTTGCCTACAGGTTTTTTTTTCCACATAGTAAGCCGTGTTAATGCTCAAGTGAGGTAAGAAACAAGCAAATAAATAAATAAAACGGTGAAGTGACTTGAGCAGCAATCTCCAGTAAAGGTAAACAAACTGGGTATCACTCTGGGATGGTTTGCTGTGGTAGGAAGGGGTTTTGGCATGATTTGGGATGATTACATTACTCACAAGGCAAAGATTGACTCATAGTGAAATGACAGTTTTTTGTTCGTTGCAAAACAAAGGACAAGATTAGTTATAAGTAACAATGTGTTGTGAGCCCCAAAAGCTGAGTCTGCAGCAGCCAAATGAGGGAAGTAGAGGAGTTTGGAGATAAATGGGTGCACTTAGGAACAGAATTTTCTTTTCTCCAGGTGAACTGAAATAACTAAATGAAGTGGGCAGGAAGTTTTTATTGAATATCCACCTTGTGGACTGTGTAGTTGTGGTTTGGTATAGCCAAAGCTATGAATGAAAACTGATCTTTAGATTAAAAAAGTATTAGAATGTATTTATAAAGCAGAGGTGTTTTCTGAGTTATGGTATTTTATAAAATGTAACAGGGAGATAACATCATTTTGCAGCAGTAGGAGCCTTAGCAGCACTGGGTGCATTTGGGAAGAAGACATCACTTTTCTCCATTAGTAACTAAGTAAAAAAAAAAAAAATTAACAGCTTCACATCTAACTTAAAATAAATGTTGAAAGTCAAGCTAGATCACTGACTTTGAGAGGAGAGAGCATAAAAGAGAAAAAAAAAAGGAAATACTCATAAGGTAAAATGAGCCTGACTTTTTGTTTGAAATGCAATGTTAGTGTTTCGAACATGCATGCTAATATAGATCTGAATCTTCAGTGCCTTGTTCAGGCAAATTATTTACTGGTTTTAGAAGCCTCTTTAAATTCAATATAAAATTGAAGCAGATACTTGCCTTTTTTTCCTTTTTCTTTTAAAAAATATTTTTACATATAAATTTTATGTTTAGTTTTCATTCATGGACTTGTTTTAGCTAGACTTACACTTCTTTAATGAAATACTGTCTTACCCTTGCTTTGCTCTTCGGCATGCCTGCAGTTGCTCTGGCCATACGGTGAGAGCCACGTCCAGCTGCTGCAGCCCCGAGCCCAGAGACAGCCCCTGGCACCAGCGGCACTGCCAGCAGCAGGGCTGGGGGACAAGTGCTCCTGCCCCTGGGCCTCAACAGGCTGCTCTCAAGACAGCCATTTTTCAAAATAGACTCTGGTTGTTAAAAAAGAAATTACTGATAACTGTTTTCTCCTTTTATATGACCAACACACACCCAGAAGAGATGTGCTGCCATGGCCCATTTCCATGTGCTCAGTATACCTTGTAAGTAGAAGCACCGTGTGTGGCATGTTGTGCAGCTCTAATGCAGATTGTTTTGAAGCAAAACCCTTAAAATGAAGCATTTGTAGTCACCATCAAGTGTCCACTGTCTTAGGAGGGTGCAGTGTTGAGGTCAGCATTGCCAGTGGCACACGGGGTCTGTCAGACTGGGGTGTGCGGCAGAGCTGGGAGCCCAGCGGCCCAGCTGGGCATGGCTCATAACCTCACTCTCACAAAACGGGGAGTTTTACCTTGCAAAAGCTATTTGCCTGTGGGCAACCAAACACATAGACTTTTCTGAGGTTGTGTTATGGTAAAGGAATTGTTAATATTTCTAATATCAGTTCGTTATTTTCTTGGGTTTGAAATTTTACAATGATCTTCCTCACAGATATAGCAGAACTGCTGTGGCACAAATTGCTTAAATGCCCTTATTATCAGCATAAACAATGTGTAAGCACATTTGTTTGGGAGTTTGTGCTCTGATTCTCCTGTAACAGGCAAATAGAACACTTGTTGTGGAGGTAATTTTCTTTGCTTCCAAAACATAATATTTTCTTTAATATGCACAAAATTTTCCTCTGCAAACATTGACATGAACTTGTGAATGTGTCATTCCTATTGGCTTCAGTGAGAGCCATACTTGCTCATCAAAAGAGGGAATTTGGCTCTAGATTTTACTGCAATCAGTGTTTTATTTATAATGTACAAGAGTGCACATGCACTCTCCCGGTAAGAGCTGATGGGATTTATGTGCACATGCTGAGGACAAAATCCTCCTGGTAGCTGTTAGGAAATTTACTTTCACATGCTTCTTCCTTGGTGAAACGTGAATCACCATTCACTGATGACAAAAACAAAACAAAACCAAACAAAGAATAATTGTCTACATCAATATTTTTTTTGCAGTTGTTACTTTCATCATGTTAGTATTATGATAGGGAGCAAGCAAGCTTGAATTTGCAGAAGAAACTATGAATATAGTTTTAAAGCATTTCTGGTTACAGCCAGGGATTACTCTGATGGAGAGAAGCACCTCTGCTTTTTACAGGCTGGCAGTGGTGCATTGCTTGTGTGTTCATGAGGGAGCACATGTGTCGCAGCTGGTGAATGGGGACAGTTTGATGGGCACAGCTCTCCACTCCCCAGCAGAGGAGCTCAGCAGGGCGCTGGGCTCTGCCTGCTCAGCTGCAGCTGAGCTCCTCCACACTTCTGTGGGACTGGACCTTTGGGCTGTGGCACGAAACCTGCCAGAGCTCATCAGTGAGAAAGGCTGAGTTCTCCTTAAACACCCAGCCCCAGAACAGTTGTATTCAACCTGTGAGATCCTGGCCTTTGACGGAACCAGCTTGACAAGAGCTTGCGTTTTTCTGTCCCATGATAGTGCAGTTCCTTCCTTCTCGATGGAAACAGCTTCTCTCTCTTCTGTTTTTTTCTCTCATGTTACATCAGTCCAGTAGATGCCTTTGCTGAGGTTTCCTTTGACAGTGCATATCAAATGACACAAGTATTTAATTTGTTGTTGTAAAAAGAGGTTTATTAGCAAATCACAATAAATTACTGTTGAAAACCAAAACAAAAACCTCAAAATATTGAAATGATGACAGAAGAGGTGAGCTACCAGGGTCAGGGGAATACCTGGTACAGTGAGGTCCAGCTGTATATGACAGTCTGGTAATTGCAGCACTGTTCTTAAATGTTCAGGATCTTCTGTAGATGTTTCTTGGTAGTTGATGCTATGTGGTGAGCCATCTCGAGCACCTTGGCTGTGTCCCTCTGTGTTGCTGTACCCTCGGTCAGTGGCCAGCAGCCCGCCCCCTGCCATCTTATGAGCCTTGTCCCAACCTTTTGAATGGTCAGGAGCCACAGAAGAGGTGTACTGGGTGCTGTGGGGGGCAGTGACAAGATAGTGGGCAGAGGGAGGAAGGGTTGATGCAGCTCCCGGGGTTCCATTGTGGCTGCACAGGCTGGAGCTGGCCAGGCACCATATATCCTCCCCATCAGCTGAATGATGTGTTCAGGATACTGGGGCCATGGTGGTGTGGCTGGTAGCTCACAGGGGCCCAAAGCCATGGGCTGTGGTGGGTGGACGGCAGCTGGCATGGTGGAGCAAACTGGTGCTCCCTGCCTGTGTGAGGTGGGGTCATGCAGGTTACCTGTACAGGTGTGTCTGCTGGTCTTCCAGCATTTCTGACTTTCCAGAAGAGAAAGAGCTGATCGTCCCCGCTCCTTGACCCCCCTGCTAATAATCATGGTTTGCAGACTGAATATCTGCTCCATGAATGTTTGTGTGTATGTGCAAGCCTGAGTCAGTTCCTGTCACACCTCAGAGCCCTCCTCGATGAGCAGTGTGTGCAGGGGGTGCGAGTGCTCCTGGGGGCTGGCAGTGCATTCTCCAGCAGCCATCAGCAGACAAGGACATTCCCTATGCAGAGGGGTTGACGCTGCCCCTCGACAAGCCCCGGGCAGGGACTTGAGCCAGCAAATCCCTGCTCCCATTACTGCCAGTGAAGCCAATTGCCCTGGCGTGCAGCAGCTTGCAGTGTCATGCAAGGTCAGTTTACCTGACAGCAAGTGTCTAGTGAGAGCACAGTGGAGCTACTCACTGAAGTTTTTGGGTACGTGGCTTTTCACAGGCGAAACCCACCCTAAGCGGAAGTCGCAGTTTAACATTATGAGTTGTTTTCACAGTTGGATCTTCATCTGGTGATAAGAAAAGTTTCCCCTATGGAGCTTGACCCTGTGGGGTCAGGTCCCACTCACACTGGAGTCAATGCAGAAAGTGTGGTGGGGCCCTACATGAACGTTAGCACTAGCACGGAAGCTGGTTATTGTTAAGAGTGCAAACAGTGCAAAAGTACAAATGGAGTAAAACAACTTGAGGGAAGAAATAGCGGTGTAATGGTGTAATGTTGCAGCAATGCTATCTCTGTGTGGCATTGTTGGTTTGAACCTGCCACGCTCAGTGCTTGGAGCTGCAACAAACAAGTGATTCAGCTGATGGGAGCAGAAAGTGTTAATAACACTGACAGCTACTTTGGTAATGGAGGAGCAGGCGGATCCTGCTTCCAGGGATTCCCGCTGCGCCCTGGCTGCTCCTGGCCAGAGCTGCTGCAGAACAGAGTTCCACGGGGGAGGCAGAGTTTGTATTTCAGTGGCAGCTTTCCCTCATGTCCTGCACTGGGGCTGCAGGGGCATGCATGACCTTTGTGGGGTCCCTGCACATCCATGTGCTGTCCCAGGCTGCAGGGAGCCAGCTCTGCTCTCGGGTGTGCAGCTCCCAGCAGCTCCTTCCATCTTGCTGTCTCAGCCTCGTTGCCCATGCTGGGGCTAGTTCCCAGCATGGTTTTGTGAGTGTGGAATAAATTAGCCATGGTGGCGCCTGCATTAATTTTATGTGGGAGAATCCCCAGGGATTCCAGGGCAATTACAGGGAGTGCAGTCTTGCCCAGTGCAGCATCCTCTCCACCCTGCTTCTGTTACCCACAGAGGGAACCAGCAGCAAGAGGGGACAGGAGGGCTGGGAGATGCAGTGCTGGTACTGTGCAGCATCCTTTGTGGCAAAGTCTAGTGCAGGGTGGTCTGTGGTCCCACCGTGCTCCACAGCTGGCCCAGGGTGCCAGGACTGAGTGCCAGCAGCAGTGGAGCTTGCTCAGCTGATCTGTGTCCTACAGAAAAGTTGGAAAACAGGCCCAAGGCAAGTGCACTGTCTTGGCTTCATTCATGTCCCTTGAACACTGGTTGTTTTGAGTAATTGAAGCCTGTCCCATTTGCGGCTTTTTTCTTTAAAAATCAGCTCATACTTTGGCAGGGGCTTGTCTGAGTGCATAGTGGATACATTCAATGACAAGAACTATAACATTCAATTTGTTGGATGCCACAATTAAACCTCAGCTTTTTCACCCAACCATCCCAAAGCTAATTGGATGTCACTCAGGCAGGAATACACACAAACAAGGGCAGTCCATGGCCCCCGGATCCCAACAATGTGATTTTCATCACCTTACCAGTCTTTGGGGAGTCTTCAGCTTCCATCTGGAAGTACCTTCAACCCTTTCCAAATACAGATCTTGAAATAGCTATAACAGAGAGAAAACCAAAATTACATGGAGTTTATTGCCATTTCAGACAGAAAAAAGTGTTTGAAAAAGTTTATTCAGGAAGCCAAGGGAAGTTAAGTGGGAGAAATTTGCCATTTCATCAGTCTGTTGGTGATAGCCATTCATGTCATAAATGGCTTGTGTCATTTGATGCCAAAAATAACACAATTTTCCTCCCCAAAGGCCTATAGGGTTTTTTTGCAATAAATGTTTATTTGTTAATAATATGCTTTAAACAGTCCAGCCTTGACCTCAAGTCTCAAAAAGAATCCATCTTCTCTCTGAAAAATCCTGCAAAGTTTGTGTAATTTTTTCTGAGAAGGTGTAATTGATGGCGCAGTGAAGGGCAGTGTGTTTGCTTTAACTACTGCAGCTGCATGGATTAACTGTTTATAAGGGCCTACTGTGCTTTGAATGGTGACTTGCTTAGATTTCAGGCTTTAGTTGACAGCACTTCCTAATTGTTCCTTGGATTTGCTTAAGTTCGATCAGTAAAAATAAATTTGCACTGAGCTCAGCCATCGTCCTTCCCTCATCGCTGCTTCAAAACCTTTGAAATGCTTGTTTGTAGGAGTTTGATTCCATGGATCACCCTGCAGCCTTGAAATGGGGGTGACCAGGAAAAGGGGCTGAGCGGGGCTGAACTTGTTATATGTCTCCTGTTGATTTCAGAAAAAAATGTCGGAGAAATTTGGGTGTCGAGCAAACAACCTGTATACAAATATTTTTGACAGGCTTTCAGTGTACTAATGGGAGTCTCTGGAGTCGAACACAGAACTGACAGATATGAAATGTGATTAAATATTCAAAAATGTAATAAAGGATTTTGTAAATATCCGTGATATAGAAACTGTTGTTTTGAGAAAAAATAGTAAGATAATTAATTTATAACATGTTGCACTGTTTTGAAATTGCCCTGCCAAAAGCTGGTATTGGATTTCCACTGGCAAAGTGTTTGTGGAATGCCAGTGACACGTGACCAGTACCGCAGTAAGGCAACAATTGTCTTTTCACTAAATCACCAACTACCACTGATTTAACCAATGTTAAATCACATTTTTCAGCTGGTTTTGTTCTGCCATCAGCCACTCTGATCCTTGTCTGACAATATTTCATGTGAACTTTCACTAAACAAGCAAAATATTAAGGCATTTGTCAGATATTTTTTTGTTAGTCTTTAAATGAAAATGTGCTTTTCTAGAACTCTGGAGGACTTACTTCCTTTAAGATCATCTGAGTTATGGGAGAGAGCTACACATTTAATTTCTCAAAGCATTTCAGCTCCCAGAGCTAGTTTGTTTTCAGTCGGACAGGCACTTGGATAAAATGAAGAACAGTATGTATAAAATGAATGGAATTCATTTTTTTCTTTGAACATTTCACATTTGTAGAGCTAAATTATTTGGGTAACATGGACACTCAGGTGCTTTGTGTAAAGCTCTTTTTAGTGGGACTCCATAGCACTAAATGGCACTGGTTGTTTGCTGAGGATATGTTTGTATTTTATTAATTGTAACAATTATATGATGCTTTAAAAATTTATATTTTGAGAATCAAAGCTTCTGGCTTGGTCTGTGCTCCCACATTTAGAAGCTGGCTAATTTTACTCAGTCTCCTTGAGTAAGCAATTTACGAGGCAAAGTTACACGCACAACTGGTTGAAGAACTGGGGGCCTTCAGTTGCCCAAGCTGTGTGGTAAATAATCACTTACTTCCCAGGGTTATTTTCTGGGGAAGTCCAGGGCACAGTAGCCTGAGCAGTTTCTCTCCTATACCAGCAAGGGTTTGGCTGTTCACAGAATCACAGGACGGGTAAGGCAGGAAGGGACCGTGATGGACTACCTGATCCATCCTCCTCACTCAAGCAGGATCATCCCAGAGTACATAATACAGGGTTGCATCCAGATAGTTCTGGAATATCTTCAGTGACATAGACTCCACACCGTGTCTGGACAATCTGTTCCAGTGCACCTGTGCAGTAAGGAAGTTCTCACCTTCAGGTGGAACTTCTTATACATGAGTTCCTGCCCGTTGTCCAGCGCAGATACGTGTGTGGAGGCTCATGCAGTGGCTGCACAGCCATGCAAGTGACCCAGGGACAGCAGCAGTGTAGCCTCCTCCTCTGCACCAGGGTTCAAGGTCTGTCCTGTCCTGTCCTCCTCCTCTCTGCTAGAAGTGACTCCTGCGCAGACCTTGCATGTGTCCATCTCAAGCCTTCCTGATGTGGGAGAGAGCCATGCTGCCAGGTCACCCTGGTCACCCTGGCTCCTCTGGTCACCCTGGCATGTGTGATGCAGGCTGACCCTGACCTGCTCCCAGCCAAGCCCACAGCAGAGCATGGCAGAGCCCAGGTGCTGCGGAGGGCACACAGCTCGTGCAGATGCTAATGCTCTCTGAACTGCTGCTCCTGGCTCCATGAAGTTTCTCCTGATTCATTCTCGGGTGATTCATGCTTTCAGCATCAGCTGTGTGTTTGTGAAACTGAAAAGAAGTAACCTGAAAATGAAACAGTCACATTAGTGAGGCTAATATGGATCTGCTTCTGTAAGAGGATATTAAAAGTCCCTTTGTTGTACAGAGGCTGAGCTTTACCATGTTTTAGTCTTTTCGTCAGCTTTCTTTGGTATTAAATCCAGTGACAAAACATTTAACTTTATCCCTGTGCATGAGCACTTGTGCTAATTAATTCAGTAACTCTTTTGACCTTCTGTTTAAAAGATCTCAACTGGTGCTGTTCCTGCCCAGACACCACCATCCCTCAGCACCCTCTGTTGTTCATGTATTTGAAGCATGGCTGTGGTGGGGATGGCTGGCATCCGTTTGCTGTTATATTCTTCTAATAGCAAACATTAAGAAAGTTAAATGGACAAATGAATAAGTGTAGAAAAGCAAAGGAGTAATTAAATGTAACTTTTCATCATGAAAAGGATTTCACTGGTTTATCTTCTAATAAGATTATGTCACCAACACAAGTACCTAGGAGCCCATGATTGACAGCCTCCTGTACTTTTATCAGGCAGTGTGACACTAAACCTCGGAGCCTTTTGTCCAATAGAGTGAGCTCACGGAAACTTGCCGTCCTAATCCCCTTATTCATGTCAGGGACAGAAAAGAAGTTTTGATCAGATGGCATCTTACAACAGTGTCACCTCCACCCCCTCAGCACTGGATGGACATGGGACCATGGGAGGCTTTGTTCCATGCCGGCTGGGCTGTGCTCTGCCAATACAATGCAGCCTCACTCCTGTGCCCAGGGCTCGCATGTCCTGCCAGCTGCTTGCTCAAGGCAAGCTGTGCATGCGGGGCAGGAAAATCCCAGGGAGATGGTAGGAGGGTTTACAGGCTGTCTGATTTTGTTTAGATTCTGTTTTTATTTCTCTGAAGAACGTAAGGCCTTTGAAGGAAATGCTTCCTTTTGTGTTGTCTGTAAGATCATATAGTGGAATGTCTCACTGGGCTTCTTCAAACTTTTCACCCAGGCAAAAGAGTAAGTGGAACTAAACCCCCTGTCTTTTCAGAAGTGTAGGATCAATGTAGTAGAAGTTAGCAATCGATCCCAGTGCTGGTATTATAAGTTTCACAGCTTCAGCCCTTTCTTAGTTGTAGGAATTCCTTTGTGCATATCCCTGTGGTAACCTATTGCAACTAGTGGTTCCCTGTGGTGCTCTATTTACTTGTCCAACTGTTTGGAAGTCTGTTAGTCTAAAGATCAGATGCTCTGAAACAAATCTTATTACCTTAACCAGCTCTGCAAATTCTTCTTTCTCCATTTTTATTGACTTCTCTTCAGCTAGAACTAATACACGTGCAGCAGGTGGGCCAGTACATCTTTCAAAGTTTAGCCCCTCAGATTTAACATGAGAAACTATAAATCTTCTTGTTTTCCTTGGAAAATGTGGGAAACCACAGGTATTTGAAGAGTTGCCTCCTCAGTGGATTTGTGAAGTTTATACTGGTTGCTGTAATTTTTGAAACAGCAGTCTGGGAAATTTTGAAAGAATGCTGCATTCAGGGGCATAGTCTAATTAGTTACTTTTTTCCTTGCATGAAGTATTTTTTCAAGCTGTAATCAAAAGCAATGGAATGGGAAAGTTTAAAGATATTTTATTTTCATCCAGCCTGGCACCACTGGCAGAGAAACTGCATCAAACTTCCTTCAACTCATCTGCTACAGGCTGGTTCTGTCAGCACTACTCACCAGTCCTCATTTGGAAGGCGTGTCCAGCTCCTCTGTATTTTTCATCTCTATGCACATTTTTAAAGTAATTTTAGATGTAAAAAGTTGGTGCTAATTAAATGTTTTAAGAAATCATCCCTCAGGAATTCCCCTTTCTCCTCCCTGTCCCCCACCCCGGCTCCTGGAGACCTTGTGCTCCCCAGTCAGTGCTCACATCCCGTCCTGAGCAGATGCTTCATCTCTTGTGGCACTTTGCTCCAGCAGATATCAAAGTCCTTTGCAGAGCGACCTGCCTGGGGTTTCTGCAGGCTGGGGCCTGTCCCAGGCACGCTTATCCGTGGGACACACCATTTCTTCCCATGTCTTCTTAGGACCAGGCTGCCCCAGGAGCCGGGATGGGAACGTTCTCATGTCTGGGGTGTGCAGAGCCATTTGCTGCTGCTTTGCCTGTGTTTGTTTTTCCACTGTAAGCACCAGTGGCTGCTGACACGAAGTGCAAAAGGGAGCATACGCAGGATCTTCTTTTAATAAAACAGCACGCAAAGGTATCTGCAAGGCTGCAGCATTCCTGCAGCAAGCATGTTTGTTTTGAGCAGCCAGCTCTGCTAGGATCTTGGGAGTGCAATCTGGTGTCGGTTTGCTGCAGCCTCCACAGCACGGACAGGGCTGGAGGTCCTCAGCTTTCATGTACCCTGGAAATCCTGGGAGAAGGTTCAGTAAAACTGTAAAGGGCATCAAAACATTGGCAAAAGCCTCACTGAAATGTAGGAGCAGTAGTGTTTAACATATCTGAAGTGTTAAATGCAAGCAGAAGCGATGTGGTATGAGGCTGAATGCATGTCAGAGAAGGAGACTTCAGAAAGCATCTGAGATGCTGTTAATATCCTGGGTTTGAACTTGAGGGCTGTGCTGTTTACCACTCCCCTCAGAAATCTGCCAGCTGTGGTGCCAGTTCAGGGTGTCCTAGCCTAACACCAAACACGTGTGTTGCAGAAAGGTGTAGGAAACACAGCATGTTCTCCATCTTCCAGAGGGAACCAACCTTACTGTGTGCCCTGATGCTTTACACAACAGTTCCTCTTGCTTTCCTTGATGTGTCCTGCCCTTCTCTGAGCAAGAGGGTCAGTAAACAGGGAAAAACATCCACCTACAGTGAATTTGGGCTGGTATTCCTGTATGAGCAGCACTTGATGCTACAGCATTCTCATTGAAAGAAAAATAACTTTTGCTCGGACCAAAAAAACAAACAAACAAACTAAAAAACCAACCAACCAACAAAAACAACAACCCCCCAAAACAAACAAAAAACCCCAAACCAAACCAAACAAAAAAACCCCCAAAACCCAAGAAAACAAAAAGGCCCACACCAACCAATGAAAAAAAACCCAACCAAAAAACACCAACAAAAAACCTTTGGGGATTAAATTTCAGAGCCTCCCTTACTCTCAGCCCCCTGAGAAGGCTGAAATGATTTGTGAGCCAGGGCCTGTGACCCAGGGAGGCATCAAGGAGCAGAGAAGGGAAACATTTGGAGTTCAGAGGGACAGTGGGTCTTGATGACCAGTGTAAGACAATGCAGATGTTTCAGATCATGAGGTCTCTGATGATGATGACAAAATGCCCCTCACAGCCTCTGGGCTGGGATCTTCTCTGCAGCTCTTTTTCCTTGGTATAATGTTGTCAAATCTCACAGGACTACATTTTGAGGATTTATCATGGAAGAATCTTGGTGCTTATTGGTAATTCTGATGAGCAGGGTGAGATTTTAATCTCTCACTGGGAAGTGGGTTAATGTTGTGCGCCATAGCTGTTGGCAGGGGCAGGGGCACCCAGAGCAGTGGTGGTGGGGCTGGGCTGTATGTGCTGCCAGCCCTGGCAGTGGCCCATGGAGGGTTGTTTGACAGGAGGTGAGCCAGAAGAGCAAGAGTTTTTGGACAAGAGTCCAACAATAACGGCATGTTCCATTGTCTTTTCTGATATAAGCAGAGATTTCCTGGAAGGAGGACAGGTTCTGGGACAAGGAAAAAAAATACTGATGGAGGAGGAGAAATCTCAGGATCCTGACCCAACAGTAGGTCTGTTGAACATCTAGGCACTGACCACTGGCCATGTTGGCTCTGTGCAGTCCCAGCCTGTTGATCTTGGTGCTCCTGCCTTTGGGAGGAGTGGAGAAGAACCAGTGGGGCAGCACCCACCCTGCGGACAGGAGCTCTGGGACCTAGCCCCAGCACAAGGGTTTGCACCTGCACTGCATCCAGGGCAAAGCATCCCTCAGAATCTCTGTTGGGCCAGAGAGGCATATGAATCTGACACCCAGGTTTGTGAAAAAGTAGGCCAGAATTACATACTGAACATGAGTACAAGCACCAGGAGAACAAGTGCTTGTGGAGCCCAAGCTGGAGAAACAAACCCTGATTTTATCTGGTTTAAATCTTAATGCATGAGAAACAGCAGACACCAGTCCTGTTGTGCTTGGGTGCACACGGGTGTCTCTGCTGCTCAGAGACCATGTCCATACCCAAACTCAGGGCAGGGCTGAGGTACCATGGTCCCTGTGGGGCTTGAGGATGGCTCCTGGCCATGGCCTTATTCCCAGGCAGGAATCACAATGAGAGGATGCCTAAGAGACCACCCTGAGCCCCTAAGCAGGTACAGGTGCAAGCACCTCATGCTCTCACCAGGCAGTCCCAACACGGCTGGAAGTGACAGTAGGCACCTTTTCCTGATTCCATGGAGGAAAGCCCCACTCCATGCTGCTGCCACAGCAGGTAAGTAGTGGGGCTGGGCTGGGCTCACCTCACTGGGTCTGCTGCAGCCATTTTTGTACCAGCAAATCTCAAATTACACCTGCAGTGAGAAAATAGGATACAGAATTTAAAATACTGTTTTGTTGAAAAAAAATCCAACTGCCTGTTGGAGTGCAGAGGCTCTTCAAGGTCATCCTGGCATCTATCTTGCCAGGAAGAGGGTGTGCCCCACATTCACTGCAGGAGGGGATGGTGAAGGGACTGCAGCAGAGTCAGCCATAGCTGCTGCCTCCAGCACAAGTGCTTGACACTTCCCAGCCCTCACTGTGACTCCAGGCAGGGCTGTGGAGCACTGCAACTGCCAGGGCAAGGAGGCAGCAGGCTTGCATCTTGGCACTGCTGTGAAGGGGACTCTGGCTGGAGTGATTCCCGTGCACACTGCCAAGCTGGAGCCTGGCAGAAGAGTGAGAATTTCCTAACTGTGACAAATGCCTGCCTGAAAAAAAAGTGTGTTTATTTATCAGTGGTGCGTTCAATTAGCCTGAGCTTTGGAAAAGCTGTCTCATCACTCCAGCAGTCTCCCCTGCCATTTGAGCCACCTCTGCTGAGGAAAAAGACTAGATAATGTTTTGCTTTAAAAAAATTTAGGAACTGCTTATTTCTAGTGCTCCACTTTGCAGCCCAGCTTTGATTTCTGATGTTAACTGGAATGGGAACATGCCTTCTTGGTTGTGTTTGCTATTGAGAACAAAGTTTTTTGGACCTTTTGTATCTGATGGTAAGTTACTGTTTTCTTATTTGGTATAGCTAAAATAATGAAACCAGAACTTAGCTCCCGGAGAACTTCTGTCACAGGGGGTTTAATTAAGAAGCCACTTTCATTATCTGTTGTGGTTGTGATAAAAGTGACTTTGCGATTTTGAAGACATGGCTGCCACCTTGGTGTGGTTCCCCACCAGTGGGACAGACAGTTTTGCCTTTTGACTTTGGCATTCAGCATTGGGCTTATGATGGAATCTGAGCATGGCCTTTATTGTCATTATGGTTGAAGGAGCGTTGTTACAGGCATAACTGGAGTTTTGTAAGCATATGCTAGAACATACACTTTAGATATTAAAAAGAGTTTTTCAATAACAATCGTGTTTCGAAACAAATGACCGTGGTTTTCCATCTCTGGGCTGTTCTGTGTGAAGCCAAATGATCACTGTTCCAGGAGTGCAATCTGCTGCATTGACTTTGGGGTTTCAGGCACAAGAGAAGCAAGCTGCCTACTTTAAAATGGTGCTGAGCTAGCAACAATGCTTCTGCCTCCAAAACAGCTCCACAAAGTACCATCTCTGGTAATCAGCTGATTTTTTTAGGTCACATGTAAATTAAGAACACATCTGCTTTCCATATGTCTCACATACACAGCTTACACATGTTTTTGGATGTATTATCTTAATCATATTTATTGGCCAGAGAAAAAAATTGAATTTTAAAATATTTTTGGATTCATAATATTATAAAATCAACAACTATAAAGCAAATGAGTCATGTACTACACTGCATTTACAGTGTACAGTTGCAATGAGTATTTAAGGGCTGTATTTCTTTGCTGGATCAAAATCTATATGCAACATTACTATCTCTCCTGTATTTTTGTCTAACAGAGATCTAAAGAAAAATTAATTACACTTCTCTGACTGATTGTTATTCTGCTGAAGTATGGTTCTAATCCTTATTAACATTCTCTAAAGTCATGCATGAAATATGACTTTTGCACCACACTCTGTGGCATATGTTTTCTCTTTCCAGTGTATTTTTCAAACTATCTTCAACCCTCACTGCTGTTCATTATTTTAAGATAGGTTTAAAGTTTGCCACAGTCTCAAAACTGATCCAGTACAGAGCATTGCAAGGAAAAAAAATGACACATCATTCTGCTCATGAACACAAATTGCTTCTGATTATTTAGCTTTGAATGTTCTCCTCATACTGTTTTTATTAAAAGCCCCAGTATATTTACTCTTGATAGTGTCTTCAATTAAGTTAAAAAGAGTCCCTTTTCTATAGCAGTATGTAAAGAAAATAGTTGTTACAACCGCAAAATTACCGAAAAAACCTGGTTCTAGTAAAGTACTACTCCAGTTCAACAACCACAGCACGAAGTTTGCTGTTTTCTTGTAAACTTTCCAGCCATTAGATAAACAGTGTCTGTGTCTTCACACAGAGCTGCACCCTCACATTGTTTGAGGACAGTTGTTTTCCTGCAGGTCTCTGCAAAATGTACGGTCCATTAATCCATTTATCAGTATTGGAAAATTTGTCTATTTGGCTATAGAGTGACTCTTTGGCCAGTGGTGAGTAGGTCTCTGTTCCAGGAACAGTTCTTGTAACAAATTGCTGGAGGAGCCAGGCAGAGCACTCCAGTTTTGCTCATTGCCTCCCAAGTGCTGTTAATTTGGGCTGTGATAAGGGGAAGGAAAGTTGTTACAAGTGGAATCCGGTGACTTCTGCACACATTGCACACAGCTAGGAATGTTTTCCTTTTCCTTTTATAAAATAGTGATTTAGGAAAATGGTCTAAGTTTAGCAGTTTCTTTAGGAGCTTCTGCACTGTTGTCTTCACAATACCTAAGTTTTCATTTGAAAACACTGTCTTTTAGTGCTGTGATGTCACAGCCTAATGTTGTGCAAAGTTGTAACCGGACCAAACATGTCAGGAACATGTCAGTAATTTTCCATAAATTATTCAGTCTCCTTGGGAAAACCCCTAATTATGTGTTAACTCATTTTCTACTTCAGAGAAGTTTTGTCTTAAACTTCAGAGTCCAGTTTCTGGGGAGCTTTTATTTATTTATTTATTTATCTATTTATTTATTTATTTTAGGGGGGTTACTGTGTTTCTGCTTAAAATTCTTTGTGTGTGAGCTCTGACAGAGAACTGCAAGGATCTGGCAGAAATAGGACATCAGAAATCAAAGACTGGGGTTGCTTTAAACTCATTTACAAACAGCCCTGAGAGCGCAGGATGCGAAGGTCCCTGCCGAGCCGCGCTCTGTCCTCGGCTCAGCGACTGCCACACATCCCCGAGCGGATCCTCAACGTGCTGCAGGCAATAAAGCTGTTTGTGCTTTGAAGGCCATGGGGTGTGGAGGAGAGGGCTGTTTAAAACATGTCACTTTGAACTGTGTTGGAGGGTCCCAGGGAGCTGGCCACCTCCGTCCCTCGGAGGTCTGGTTCCAGTCTGCGAGCCCTGGAGCCAGCCCCATCGTCTGCTCAGGTGGCCCCACTGTGAGATGTCAGGCTGATAAGTGAAAGTAGAGACTTTCGAGTGAAGATCAAGAGTTTACTGCTTGCATTGCATCCCTCTCTATGTGTAAGAGTTCAATATGGCAACAAAAGGAGTTTCCTGCCTGCAGACAGATGCTGCTTTTTCAAAATGTTGCTTTACATTTGAAGACTCAGCATATGCTGTAATAAAGGCCATCCTGAAACTTCAATGGATTGCATCATGAGGAAATTCAGAGAGGAAGGAGCTTTAGGTGGAGCTGTGGAATCTTTTATGAATTAATCCTCCATGAACAAAACAGAGCTATCAAGTTAGGGTCAGTCACGGCTCAGGATCAGTGCTGTCTTGTGTTTTAGCTCTGCTAGCATTCCTGCCAAGATGATTGGGTAGGTAACAGGGGCTGGAATGTTGCTGAAACACCCAGATTGTAGTGCTGCAGAGGGGAAAAATAAAAAAGAAAATGTTGATGCTATATTTCCTGTCCAAAGGGTGCATTGTCCTGTTAGCTGATCCACAGAACTCAGGTAGGTGCAAGACAATGCTACATTTAGCCAGTTGCTGTAGCAAGAAGTGGGAACTAATTGACTCTCCCCTTGGAGTGAATCCATGTGCATCCTCTGTATCAGTGAGGCTCGGCAGGCAGACTTGAACATTTGGCTATTCTATGTCACGTTGGTGCAGTTTTCCCTCTTCTTCTCATAATATCTGTTCTCCCAGACAAGTCACAGACTTGGAGCATACAGAAGCAAGTGGCCAGAAGCAGGGACATGATCCTGGCTCCCTCCCTGAGGGATGTTAGGGCAGCACTCCCTATGTCATGTGAAAGGGGAATGGGGAAAACATTTCCCTTGGCTTTTTATTTTAAAGCAGTTGTTCTCTATATGCTTTTGCATCCCATTTCTGAAGCTAGCTGGCCATTAAGCTTTACTTGTACATGTGTTTCTGAAAAGCAAAACAAAGAAACTATTCTTCAAAATTAATCTCACAATTTGCATTTAGTATTGCTGAGATGTTGGGAATAGAGGTTGTCTAAAGAAACACATGGATGCAGGGTGCGGTGGCTTTTGGTGGATAATGACTGGAGAACAAATACTAGGGTTAGAACAAGGAAAATGTGCAAAAGAGAGACGGAGTAATTGTGGTGAGGAACACTGCTCATTTTCGGCAATTTGCTCAGTGACAACGTTGAGTGGAAGAAAGGCTGTAAATTCCTGCTGGGTTTGGGACTGACAGTAGGGAGCAGTGCTAAGCTGGCTGCCAGCGAGAGTCATGTGGGCTGGAATGGATTCTTGTTTAAAAATTTAAGGATTTTTAAAAGAAAATATTTGGTTCTGGAATTTTAATTCAGCTTGTGTTCTGGTGGGATATTTTGGAGGCTGGATTTTTAATTTCCCATTTTTACATCCAAATTTTTATCTGGCAGTAGTGTAAATCTACAACACTTTCACTGATGCAGAGCAAAACTAGTGCAAAGTTTATGCAATTTCATCTAGCTCAGACTTTCCAGAACAGGGCTGTCAGATGAATGTGAACTCTCAAGCCCCCAGTAAAGGTGCTGTTATTAAATATAAATACAGATTAGCTTTTAATAGCTATAATTAAGATGTGTTATAGTTTTAAATTAATAGAAACAGGTTTTGTGATTCCATTTGGAAGGCAGGGAATTTACTTGGTTCACTTGAAGAACCCAAGGAATGTGAGTGACTGTGAGAGTCAGGGCAGGTGCTGACTGTGGTGAGGAGAGTGAGCGGGAGGAGAGCTGGTGAGACAGGGGGATGCTGCCCCATGACTTCACCCAGGCTCAGGGAAGTTGTGATTTGGAGCCTTCCAGGGTTGGGTATCAAGCCTTTCAAAGCTTTGGGCTGTACAGTAATAATGTGTGACTCTTTATTCTGAAGGTTGGATTCAAATTCCTTGTTCCATCTCAGTCAGGTGAAGCATGTGCTTGCAACAGTCAGGGTATGTCTGTTGCTGGTGCAAACACTCTCCAGCGGCTTTGTTTTGTTGCTGTGGCACAGAGCTGAGGGGCTGCGGTGCTTTGCAGGCAGCGGTGCGGTGAGGTGGTGTGAGCTTTGCTGTGTGTCACTGTGTTGGGGCAGAGTCCTGCTGAGCCCTGGAACACACCTTGTTCTGGAGGCACCGTGAGGCTGGCTCAGTGCAGTGTAGCGGACAGCTTGCTGTCCTGCCTGTGGCTGGAAGAGCTGCCACGGAGCCTTGGTGGAGGTGAGCAGTTCGGCCCAGCTGAGCTGAAGAAGTCCAGTTGGTTCCGGAGGCAGCTCGTTCTGGGGCCATGCGGGCTTGCGCCAGCCCTGCTGCTCCGTGGGCTCCGGGACAGCGCTGCATGGGTGCCCGACAGCGTTCCTGGGGTCCGGGGCGATCGGCCTCAGGAGGAGCTGGCCCGCTCCCAGCTGACTGCGAGCCAAGAGGAGCTGCTGCTCAGCCCGGGCCCGCGGGGCTCGACGCCGCGGTAGGCATGCAGGAGCTCACCGCGCACGCTGACAAGATCGGGTTTCGCACAAAATGCAGCGGCAGCCAAAACCTTCTCTTAAAGCACTGCCGGAGGAGGAGCCGATGGTGCACCCCCTCTCCTCCCTCCTGCAGCACCTTCAGCGCTCCCATGAGAGCAGCCTGGGCACAGCGGTGGGCACAGCACAATCCTTGAGCAGGGATTGGTACCTGTAGGCTTGGGCAGATGAGTGCCCTCGCTGCTGTCCACCCGGATCACACCAGCCCCTAGATACTCACCCGGTTTCTCCTCTGTGTGGTGGAGGGTGAAGACGGGACCTGCCCCTGTCACCCCCTAGCTGGCAGGTGAGGGTCTTCTCCAGGCCGGTGAAAGGTGTGAACCTCTCAAGAGGAAGGGAGAACTGACATCTCCCAGATCCTTAATCCACAAACCTGCAATCTACAAATGTCATTTTTGCAGCCTGCAGGTGAAGGCCTCTCCATATGACCACACAGTTGAGCCCTAATTACTCTTTGCAGTGTTGTAAGATAACATACATTAATGTGCGCCTCACAAAGAAAGGAGCAGCCCCTTTGCACCGTTCTCAGGTCTGCGTGAAACTGTCTGTGTTGTACGGAGGTGACATCCCCTAGGCAGAGGAAGGGCTGTGTGCTGCACATTGTGATATGTCACACACCCACCCCTGCACTGGGCAGAGATGCCCACAGTGGAACTGGAGCAGTAGAGCAGCATGAAGTCCTTCCTTTCATAAAGGCTGAGGACGCGTGGGGTAAGGAGACAATTCAACAGGCTGGCCTGGTGCCAGCTGGGGATGACTCTCCGCTTGGATCAACACTGGCACTGGGACTGCTCCCACACACAAGCTGATGGGATGTTGCTGCTGCTTCAGTCCTGGGGGAAATAACTGGTGTGCACGTGTGAGCCTGCCAGGCTGATGCCTGCATGATACTGAGCAGGATTCCTGAAGCTTCCTCAGGACAGGTTGAGTGTCAAACAGCCTCTGTCAGCATTTCCCAAGCTGTTGTACCCCCTGTCCCACTTCCAGATGAACTTGACTCTTACACCCCCACATTTCTCAGCCTGGGCCCAGTGCCGTGCTGACATGGCTGTTCCAGCTCCAAGAGCTAATCCAAAGCCCCCAAGCATTCCCAAATCCTGTCAAGAAGGAGTACCCACAGTTGGAAAGTATTGGCATGTGTGGAAAATACTGGTTCTGTGGTCTGGAGAGCTCCTGGAAGTTGTAATTTCTGCTGATGTGCACCAGCACTGCTGGCAGCCTGTTGGAGAGGTGCTGAAGGGGTGAGCAGGGGGATAGCCAACATCCTCCCTGTCTGAACCTGTGTGCTGTGTCTGTGAGCACAGTGAACAGGACCCTGCCTGTGAACACAGGGGTTGTATTGGTTCAGCCATATCCATGCATCCACATGGTCCATGCACCCCACATGGTCCATGCACCCCTTCTACCCCGTTACACCTGTGGACAGTTTTGTCTCTCCAGCTCCAGCTCCAGCAGTCTCTGCTGCAGTGGCTGAGTCTCAGGGCATATGGAGTTCTAAGGCACATGGTACTCCTGCCTTCCTGATGGTAGTAGGTAAATGCCTCAGTGCTTAGAATCTCCAAACCCAAACGTCATCTCACCATGTGAGCACTATGACTGCCATCGGTCCCGTGCTGTTTACTCTCCTGTGTCCTTCCCATGAGGACAGGTGTGGTTGCTCTGTGTCCTCTTTTGATGAGATCCTCAGACTACCAGCTACACGTTCAAAAGAGACAAGGTTGGAAAAAAGTGCATAACAAGAAAAAGAGTATTACAATTGTCTTTTTCTCTACAGAATATCATGATGTGTTCACTGAGAAGATTCTTTCTTCTCCCTTGTTCACTGACATCATCACTACCTTATTGACTTATGACCTGGCTACTAACTGGTTATGAATTGGCAAAATCAGGGCACAGACTTCCTCTGGACACAACCTACACAAAAGTTTAAACTCTATTTGTCTCTTTTTTCAAGCTATCAATTGTATTTCATATACTAAGGCAATGAATGTACCATGTACAGAAGGTATCAGGGCTGGAGCTCATCTTTCCAGGGACGTTCAGCAAGGGATCCAGCAAAGTATCGTGAGTACAGCTTGGAACCATCCTGGGGCCAAACATGTAAACCATTTTATCACTCTTCCCTGAGCCTCTGTTCCTCTGCTCCCAAGAGGCACAGGTGAGGGCAGTAGCTCCTTGATTCTGGCTTCACCTGCTGCCAAGTTCTCCAGAAGTTTGAAAATGGCAGCTCCACCCTGGCTGTTTCCTGGGGGCTGAGCTGGGCTGGGCTGCAGGACCAGACTGGCTGCAGGCATAAGGGTGGTGCTGCTCTTCAGGGCGCCCTCAGTTTCTGGGCAGATAAATGTGCTTAAGTCTAAGAGTTCAGAGAAGTTATTTTTGTGATCCCATTGCAAGAGTTTCTTAGGGCCTGTAGGCTTGCAGTTGTTTGACTGCTGTGGTACCAAGGTAGATTGTCTGTCCAGACAGCACTGGGCGCAGAGTGCCCTCCTTGCTGCTGCACGGACCAAGGTCAGCTCGGCAGCAGGAGCAGGACCACAGGAGGAGAAGAGCCGTGGGGAAAGGCTGAACTTCAGGCTGGTGTGTGGTGAAACCTCCCAGGAGAATGAGTTGTGGCATTTCACTACTGCTACAGACAAGGTACCTGTGAATTTCTTGGTGAATCCTTTAGTCTCTGGTGGTCTGTAAATAAGCATAAAATGCGTGTTAGTTTTGGCTTAGGTTTCTATTCTCAGATGAATGAATTTGAATGAACTTGTCTTATCTGTGGAATCTCTCTTGGAACTGATGTTTGCAGAGAAGATAAATGTGCTGCTGCCTGCCTGCTTGTCCTGACTTAATCTGTGATGCACCAAACAGTGTCCTGGGGGAATTAGGAGGGCTGGATGCAAGCTTGGGATGTCAGGCTGCCAGAATCTGGTGCTGTGACCTGTATAAGTTTCTCTGTCGATGATAAGGCCGTGGATTGCACGTTAGCTGTAGAGCATCATGGTTGCAATGTTTTTTTGTAGGGGCAGCATTAGAAGCTGGTGTTCCTGTTATAACAGGATTATACATATATAATGAAGATATGTACTGGATAAAATTCATTCCTTATTTGTGTAGGGCAGGCCGGCATACCTGTCCAGTACAGCACATACCAGTTTGGTCGGCCTTTGGATGGAAGTGTTTTTCAGGTTGTTTTTAGAAAATGTTAAATCAGCTTCAGGTTAACTGGACTGGTTTTCCAATTCATTGCTTAAATTTCTGCAACCAAGAGCTTGTGGAAATCTAAGTGACAGCATGCTGTGTGCTGCTAATGATGTCATTTGCATAAGTTACATTTGTAAGTTGTAAACCACAAAAAACCCCAAACTATTGAAACTGGTTTATAATAGGAGTTCTTAATGATGAATCCAAACCTGGATTCAACATCTTTAAAGACACAAAATGAGCAACATGGTCTCAAAATTTAATTGTCATATAAATGAAGTGTTTTATCAGAGAATTGCTTAAGTATCTTTTAGTCCAAGGATTCATTCAAGGTGGAAATAAAAAGAACTGAAAATGACTGAGAGGTGAGCAATGAGCAGTCCCCACAGGCCAAATCTCAGTAGGAGAAAACACTTAAAGTTTCTTTAGTGCTGGCAGGTTCAAAAGTCAGGGCTGGTTTCAATTAGCTTGGGAGAGTCTCAGTGATAAACAATTCCTGTGGTCTTGAAGCAAAGAGGCTAGCTGCATGCAGCCATCTGAACTACTTGAGCTGGCCCTATTCCCTTTGCTCTGGGAGTAACTGTCTGTTTGAATGAAGTATTTGTCATCGTTTGTATATGAATTCTTCTGAGTTTTTGAGAGCAAGGAAAACATGAAGTTTTCTGGTTAAGGCATTTTTGGTCTGAAAATCCCCCAGGGTATCAGTTTAAAATATGCACGATGCTCATGAAATTTATTTTCTTTGAGGGGCTGGAAAATGTGAGTGTGTGCAGATGTGTTTGTGTGCACATGTGCTTATGGCTGTGTGATCCTCGACTTGTGCCTGAAGAAGAAGCCTGTAGGACTACCCAGTGTGTCCCTGGTCAGTGCAACCCCACAAGTGAAGGGGGTGGCAGCGCCTGTGACATGTGGTCCTGCAGGCAGACTAGCGTCTCCAGTGTACCCCGCTCTGGGAATCTGGTTCACTTCTGCCCATATGGTTTCAAGAGCGGGCACAGCAGTTCCAGGTTGTTCCAGCTCTGTGTGTGGTGCAGGAACCCATCCAAGGCTCCTGAAGCAGCTCTGGCTCTGTGGCTGCTCACACTGGCAGAGCCCATTGTCCCAGTCCTGCTGGCAGACGAGCACAAACATCACAGTGACCTGCTGAGAGAGTGCTTCTATGTCTTGTACATGTTACAGAGCGGTGAAGCAAGAGGCTGGAATGAGAAATGTGCTACCTCTTATTCAAAAAGGTCATATCCTCAATGCACAGTGCTGCTTAGGCAGGTAGTGAGGTGATAGTTCATCTGTCATTGCCTTGAGCGAGCCTCACTCAGACCTCATGCCAGTCACTTTTTTCCCGCCTCTAGTGACTGGATGTGTCTTTTCAGGTGACCAGAACAGCTCTCTTTAAAAAAAAACAAACTAAAATCAATCAACAGTATTTCAAATAATCTTAAAATAAGGTCCTGATACCCAAATCTGTGTCTAACCAACTCTCAGCAAACATGGGGCTGAATATATTTTTTTAGAATCATCATTACAGCATTTCAATTTTAATAGCATTAAATAGCCATATCCATCAAAGAACACAAATAATAGCCCCTAGTCTCCTGTTGGAAATTTTTCGCATGTTTTGGACATAGCTGTTTTGCTTGTAGACTTGAAAAGTCTGAAGTCACACAAAATACTTCTTTGTGATCTTGGATACGTCTATTCAGACTTACTTACTGTTAAAAGATTTATGGTAGCATGCTTAGGGATAGGTTGTATAAAAATTATGAACCACCATATGCTCTTACTCCTTAACACTTTTATTTCTAAACAAAATGCTAAGAAGCATGAGCTTTTCTTTTCCGTTTGGGAAGAAGAGGCTGTATTTTCCCATCCTGGGATCAGTACAGCAGCACCTATTCAAATGAATCTTGGGGAAAGAAAAAATTTTTGACAAATATGATTTTTGTGCAACAAAACAAACCGTGAAGGGTAGTTCAGCAAGGGCCCTTAAATCACACACAGTACAGATCCCGTAGAGCTGGAGGATCTATTTTTATCATGTGAGTTTCCATAGCAAAAGCTGATTTAACTCCTTAGGGTGAAGTTCACGCCAGTGCACGTCTCAGTGAAAGATCAAACTCCCTTTAGCGCATGAGTGAGTGACATGCAGAAATCCTGTGTGTGGAGTGGAGAGCAGATGTCTGTACACAACCACCCAAATGTGCACTGGGAAACCGCTGTGTTGCTGTGACATGGTTCCTGCCCTGGCAGCGACAAGATGCCAGGGAACTGTGCTGAACAAACTCCGTGACTGTTCAACTGTGAGAAAAAAAATCTTCCCTCTCTGCTTTTTGAAGCAGGAGGCCTTGGATGAGACAGCTGAGAAACTTTCTTCTGTGGGGGGACAGCACCATTGTGAAAGGTCAGCAGAGACTGAGATGTTTGAGGACACAGGTGTCACTGAAGGGAAGAATCTGAGGGGGCAGAGGACTCGTGGCTCTGTACAGGTCTGTGTACAGAGCCTCTTCTGGGGCAGGATGTGTACTCTGATTTCTCTACAAGTTGTGATCCTCTGAATCACAGCACAACCTCCCTTTTTTCCTTTTTTTTTTTTCCCAGTAAGTTTCTTGGTGCAGCTTCCACAGAAGTAAAACGTGGGGAGGGGTGGGGTGAGCTGTGACACTACCACAGCACCTCAGTCACCAAAACGTGGTTGGTGAAGGAACCTGCACAGAAAGTCTCATTTGGGTGTTGTATTCTCTCCTGCACAGTTTAACACAAGTGCTGCCAATTCAAACTAAAGGTGGATACTTGTATTTAAAATATTTGCTTGAACTCAAAAATGTGAAAAACAACAAACAAAAATCTGATTAGCTTTGTAAACAAATTCAGATTAAAGTTTGCTATTGAATAAATACAGAAATTAAAAGATAGTTCCTCCAGCCTGAATCTTGCCCCTCTCACTACAGTAGAGTTTGGTTCTAAACTTTATTTCATGTTGAACTTCTCCAAAGATTAACTTTAGTGTGCAAAAATTCTTCAGTGAGTCCTGCTTAAGGCCCCTAGAATACAAACTGGTTTTAAACAGGAGCTGAGTTCCATGATCTCTAATCAAACAGGATTCCCACAGAGTTCAGGGTAGGCTGTGTTAATTTTAAAAGGCACAGGATTTATTCCAGCTTCAAAAATCTGACTTGTCATTGGTAGGTAAGAATACAGAGCAATGTGCAAGCTCTGCTGTTAAAATGGCTCGGGGTGTCAGTGTTGAGTTGTGGAGAGTGTATAAATCATATGTGTGTGTTTCTCAGGCTGGTACCTGGGGATTTGCTTGATATGATTATACGTGCTGCTCTGCTCACTTAGTTCATTTCACGGCTGCCTCAGGAGCGACCTCAGGAGGCGTTTACATTGATTATTTCCTTCACAACAGCCAACACAGTTCAAATAAAGCAGACTATGCATAATTAAAGGCATCATTGCTTTCTCACTCAAAATAGTAATGGGGCAGTGGATCTAATTTCCTACTTAATACAGCAAAGCTGTGCTTATTAACTATTCCTCTGATTATTGTTTACTAAACTAATTTTAATAACGGCTTGTTATGTGGTTTTTTGTCCTGGAAGACCCAAGCTGTTCTGCATGTACTGTAAGAGCATGACAGGGTGAACAGCAGATCGAGAGAAGGATCATGCACAGCACCTCTAAAGCTGGGCCAGCCAGGGCATCGTGCAGGTGCTCAGCTGGAGCTTTGCTCTGCACGCTCACGTTGATGCTGTGCTGCAAGACATGCACTAGGAAAAATTGCCACATATGGAAGGGCCAAACAGAAGTGTCTGTGTGTGTGTGTGTTTTTGTCTGTGTGTGTCTGTGTGTGTCTGCATGTAAATGCCTCTGTTAGAAATGCCCAGGGGGGGCTGTTCAGCCCCTTGCCTTTAGGAAGACAGACAGGGCAGCTCTGGTCCAGCTCAGCTTGGTGCCTTACATGTCCTCACGGGTGCTGGGCTGTGAGGTTGCCGACTCAGAGCCTGAGGAGCTGCCCTGTGTTGCAGGGGAGCACCACGCTGCAGGCACTGACCTGTCAGCACGCCCAAGGCAGACCCATCTGAGCTCACTCATGTGGTGGACAGCTGTGGTTTCTGACAATGCAGTGGTTAGTGTAGAAGACGCCCACTCTCAAAGCCAGCCTTGTATCTGTTTTTCCTGTGGGAGAAGTTTTTAGCACTGCCCCTGGCCTCTGGCTTGCATGCTTCAGAGGACTATTGTGTTCTTATTTCATTAGCGTAATAAAATCTGCACCTCCCAGTTCATTCCAAAATCAAAATACCCAGCTCATACACTGACACCACTCGTGCCACTGAAAGAGAAAGTTAGCTGGTGAGGAACAGTTGCAGGGGTGTGCCGATGGCATGGAAAAGGCGTCTGATCAGCCTGTTGTCAGGCAGCAGTGTGTCATCTGTGAGCCTTGATCCAGACACTGTGCCCTCGCAGCAGGAAATGATTACACCATGCAGGGTTCCTGCTCAGGCAAGACTTGCACATGGTGTCAAGCCCTAAATTCTCAGCTCTCCAGAAATAGAAAAGTTAAGGCATTTTGTAAACTGTTCTTGTCTGGTGGAATTACTAAGCCCAGGGATCCTTTGCTAAGCTAAAAAACCAGGGAAGCTTGGAGCGAAATTCTGTGTGAATTTAGCCAGAGGTGGCAGGCAAGACACTCAGCTTGGGGGCATGTTGTCACAAAATGTTAATCTGGTCATTTTCTCATCTTGAGCTTTTGCTTATCCTTCCCCGGGCTGCATCGTGCTGGTGGGTGTCCTGAGGCCAGGCTGGTTTGCGTTTGCCGTGCTCACCCTAGCAGGGACACAAATGACAGTAACTTTATGATGACTTCAACATGCTCTCACATGTTTAAATTGTTCATATTTTCTGGGAAAGATAGGCATCTACCCTGACAACATCTTGCTTTTGAGTAGTAGGGGAGCCTATAACCTGTGATCCTTGAGAAAATTCTGTCAAACCTCGTTACTTTCAGTGAATGAGCACTGTCAGCTTTCCTGGTTTGTACTTCTCTAGCAAAGTTATTAAATTTCTTACAAAATGAGAGCACCACTGGATGCTTGTTCTCATCCTGTCTTTTGGGCAGTACCACCCTTGTCCACCTTAGTCCCTGCTAAAGCTGTGCCCTGCATCTCCTGGTGCAGTTGGGGGCCAGGGAAGTACATCACTCAGGTCAATCTGCTGCCTTCTCCTGCCTTTGCTGCAGAGAATGGTCCAGCAGAAGTCCCTCTGCCTCTGAATGATCCCTTTGGGCACTCCTGGAGGGACACCAAGGATGACAGTCCCCAGCCACATTGCCATGGGACATGGTGGGACACTGTGGGGTAGCCAGCCCCGAGGGGCCAGGTTTGTGCCCTGCTGCAGACCCCCTGCCCAGCGTTGTGTTGTCAGCCTGTGCCACTGCGGCTCAGGGGGTGCTTTTTTCCAGAGCTTAGTCCTGACGTTCCAGCAGTGCCACTGCTGCAGTGGCCTTTGCCTGTCTGCCTTGGGAGGTGCTTGGCCCCAGTTCTGCAAGCTCAGAGCAGGACTCGGGTCTGAGCTGCTCTGAATATAGATGAAATGGGACACTGTATAAATAGATCAAAAGTAAAAAGTCCCATACAGTTTAGCCTCATGTTTTCCTTAACTTGAGCAAACTGAGTTAAAACAAATGCTGGCAATTTTAAGAAATAACTGACCATACTTCTGTGAAACAAGTCACAAACTCAGTTCATTCCATGAGCTGTAAAATACCTGAAAAACTTCTGGTTAACTTTAGGAAGGACCAACGACAAGGGGGTTATTGCCATTGTAAATTGTATCTAACAGTTTAATAGTTGTAATACCTGGTATGTTCTTTTTAATCGTAAGTGTCTGGAGTGTTGCAGAACAGAGAGAGCATCTGGATCTAGAGCGGCTGAAGTAGAAAGTTGTTTTTCTGTTTACAATATGACAATATGACTCTCTGCTCATAATAACTTTAAGTGAATGCCTCTGGTGTGTTTTGGTTATGTATTTAGTGTGTGAAAAAGGTGTATTTTTGTGTATCAATGTTAAGATTAGAGTGGGGTTTTTTTTTGGTTTTTTAGGATTGGAAATGAGGAAACAAACACAGTACCCAAGCCCATTTTGTTAACACTGGAAAATGTCTGTCAGCTGGCTGGAAGGTTGTGTTACATTGAAGACAAGGAGGTGAGGGATGTGCATCAGGGCTGTGTCACATCCACAAAGACTGACCTTAATATCCTCGAGCTGCAGCAGCTTAAAGGCTTTCCACTTCACAAATGCCCTGCAGACAGCTCTAGCAACTTAAACTTTTCAAGGCTGCAAGCACATGCCTATTTAGATTCTCTTAATTGAATAGTTTCTTTTTAATTGAATACCAGTGTGTCCAGCTGAGGGGGAAGGGTTGTAGATGTGGCCATGTCATTACTGACAGTACTTTAGAGACTCTCGCAACAGCTCATTTTACAGAGAAAATGTTCTCTTTAACTGGTAGATAACTGGGAGGTAATAAATGTGATTTAGCAGAGCTCTGTGTCATGGTTCTGCTGTTTCTCTGTGCAAGATCAGTTTTGGAATAGGTGGAAAGGATTCAGCTTACCTTAGTCTGATGAACACCAAAGCTGTAGAGAGGGATGGGGCTTTTTCAACACAGCCAGAGTGGACCTGCAAGCAGACATGCAAGGGGCTGGGTTGCCCAGGCACATGAGTGTGCCCTGGCAGCTCTGCCCCAGGGCACTGCCATGGACCTATAGACAGAGATGAGAGGTCATCTTAATCCCTGTGAAACTCCAATAGTTGTCCTGTAAATGACATATCTGGGGAGCAGGCATGGCAATAGATGCTTCAGTGAAAACTGGAAAAATTGGAAGATTTATCAGAGCAAGTTCCCTCCTGTAGTCCGTTTATCCCAGCCAGATGCTAGTGTTCAGTCTTGCCAGATTTCTTCCTCTTGCTTCAAAAGGGTATTAGCTAAAGTATTTTTAATAACTAACAAATGGTTTAATCACAAACAAATGTTTGAGAAATTTGTGGGGTATAGGAGAAAAGCCCCTGTGTCATCCCTCTCTCTGGAGAAATAGGATGGGACTGGGGAGCCCCAGATTCAGACTGGTATAACTTCTGTCATTAATATGCATGAGCCACTTGACAATTAGGCTCTGGAAAAGGGCCTGGTTGTGTTGTCACACAGAGGCTGACATCTGCACTTATGATTTCATGCAGTGAACTCAAACTAAAAATACTGTGATGGGCAGTAGAAGAGGTCCCTAGCCATCACCCTTTTGCCCCTTTATGGGGGTGAAGCAATGTCGACCGATTTTGACTGGTTTCGCACAGGAAATTCAGCTAGCACAGGGCTTATGGACCAGCCATGCACAAGGTCAGTGGGATTCTCCACAGCCATTGTGGCTGTTGTTTTTTCCCTGTCACCTCACCAAGAAAGGTGTATGCACCTTTGTGAGGTGGTTTGTGTCAGGACTTCAAGCTTGCTATATGCTGGTTTCTAGTTGGTAGGCTAATTGTGGCTACTTTTCTTTTTTGTCGTGGGGTATTTTTCCAAGCCCATGGGAAGTGGTACCTTGTGTTATTGATCATCGGCTGTGGCTTCAGACCATCTCGCAGTGTTCACACAACTGAGGTGCAGATAACTCACCTGAGTCTTTCAAAAGCGCATTTACTTTAATTTACATATTTACCATTTATTCTGTCACTTAATCCTTGTGCCGCCTCTCACTGTGGACAGAATATGTCATTTATCTAAAACTTCAGGACAAATGGTTTCAGCAGTATTCCACCTCAAAGAACTGCTCATATGGAGGAAGATGTAGTTATTGGGTCTGTGATCTGCTCAATTCTGAAATTATTCCTGGGATCAAACAAGTGGAATTGACTTCTAATAAGTGTCCCAGCAGGCCTAAATAGAACTTGGTTTTCTCAGCTTCTGAATTTGTGTTAGTGTTAAATAAAATCACTAACGTATCATTTCAGTCTCTAGATGTTGACACAGAACTGGTGAGGATCTGGAAAGTGGGCAGCCCCCTGCTCTGCTAGCAGTCCTGCTGCTTTGTGCTGGCCTTGTTCTTCAGCTCACAAAAGGAAAAATAACTGAGATTTGTCTTGTCTTGGGCTGACAGTATAGCCAAGTGATTGCCAGTCCAATTTGGCAGTTTTTAATCATTTTATCTCTGTTCTCTTGTCTCTGGGGAGACAGGCAGTGTTTAGCAGTCTGCTCAGAAAGACCTTGGGGCTAGTTTCAGCAGCAGTGGCTCAGAGCTCCGATTATTAGCTCTGCTCTTAGGAGCACACTGCGATCCTTCCCAGGGGAGTGGTGTGAAAAATTAACACAGGCTTAGAGCAGCAGTGCAGCAGTAAGCTATGTAACTGTAATTACTCCATTGATATTCCTCACACAATAACACTGTCATCAGTCATTTACATAAACTTTTTCGCCATGAAGAGGGAATGGCTGCTTATAACCCTATTGGGTGCTTCCAGAGCATGCATTATACATTTTATTTGTTCTAATTTCAGCCTCATGGCCTGTAGGAACAGAGTGGGGAAACGTGCAGCCTTTTCGTTGTTGTTTTTTCTCTTGCAGCAGTAAGCGTGCCACTCTGCCTGCATGAGCATGCAAGCAGGCGAAAATGTGTCTTGACAGAGTTGTGGGAACTAATTCCAGAATTTGAAACGTTCAGTGTAATTTTGAGAAATACAGCAGTATATTTTAAATATTTTAAACAGTGTCATGTGCAAGCTCTGTTCCAGGTCCCAGTCTCTCACCCTTTCAGTCAGGCAGGGTCCACAAGCAGCAAGTACAGCTGGGCTTTAGAACTCCTTGGGGCACACTGGGTTTACTTAGTTTCCTTTTTCTTCCACAAGCACATGGCGTGGCTTTGTGCCTTCTGCCTGTACCAACTGTCTTGTAACTCTGTTTATCTCACTGTCACCAGAAAGAAAGGCTGTTTAAGCCACAAAAGCACTCTTCCTGCCAGCAGGTGATCCAAGAATGCAACGTAAAATAAGTGGTTAGTAAAATTTGAAATTAGTACTATCCTGTCTTCTGCCAGAAACTCATTCCTTTTGTGTCTCTCTTACTGTGTAAAAGACAGAGCTACACAAAGCAGATTACCCTTCTCCAGGTCAGAGCCAGGCAGAGATGAGCATCCCAGAGCTGGTGCCCTTAGTGCCTTCTGGCCTTGGGGTCAGGCTGTTGGAGTGGGCAGCACGCTCTGTGCTTCTCAGAGAGGTGCCCACTGGAGTCCTGGGCATAATCCTGTCTCAGGGTGTGCAGGTTGCTGTGGCACCCACCTGCAGGAGGGACCAGAGAGGAGGCTATTTAGTGCTCAGCTTCATCAGGGACAAAATGTCCTTTTTTCCTAGCAGGAGTGTTAAACTTTTGCAGATATTATGCTTCCTCTAATTAAAGTCTTTGGAGGTATTCCCAGGGCCAAGGCTAATAATGTATTCAGGAGAATAATCACTGTGTCTGGGCTGCAGTGTGTTTATTGATGGCGCCAGTACCTGCTGGTGCTGCCCGCGCCCTGCGCCGTGCGGCCCTGAGCCCTGCGGGGCACAGCCGCCCACATTGCTGTCACGGTGACATCCTGAGCACTGCAGCAGGACACATCTAGTGGGAAAAAAGGCACATGATAGTCAAATTTCAGTTGCTGAATATTTAATGAAGCCTGCAGTGTTTATTTGGTTAGCCTGTCGATTTTTATCGTTCTGTCAATAGCTTCTCATATGTGGCACAGTGATGATCTTTAGCAGCCTGTCCCCTGGGAACCAAAGCGCTAAATGCAATTATGGATTTTATACCACAATGTGTTTGATATTTCCAGTGATCTAATTTGCAGTCTGGTAGTTTATTGTTTGGCATTTTAATGGCGTTCAAATGCTACGGAAAATTTGATTTCTCTGTATAATTCATCCTAACATCATTAATGCTGGTAGCCGAATGGCATGGATTTTAGAGGGCTAAATACATAGGAAAATAATTTTTTTTAATATGGACCAAAACAAACAGTTTTAACTAAAAGGAAAACCATGTTGTATTTTTTCACACTTCCTCTTTGTCACTTTCCATTAAACATTAAGATTGCTTTGAAGAAATGGTAAAACAGATGCTTGACCTTGCCAAACAAAACACAAGTGCAGTGTATTGTATGATGGAAGCTTCACTGTACAGCTCACAGCTCCTCAGGAGCCTTTTGAGAGAGAAACAGCGTTATTATATTAAGAAGTCTTTCCTGGCTTTCCTTTTTCTCTTCTGTTTTAGACCACTTTTGATTGATAATTAATCTTCCATGTATATTTGTTCCTCTTTTGTAGCTCACAGAAGCCCTGAGCCAACCACTTGATCAGATGCATCTATTTCACTAAAAAAACCCAAACTAAAACAAAACCCAAACCCACCACCACCACCAAGCTTAACCCCAAGCCACAGTGTGGTTGAGTTTTGGGTTGGGGCCGTTGGCAGAATGAAGGGGCACACAAAACTGTGTGGGGCTGAGTGGCTTGGGCGAGTTAATCATGGTGTTATTTTACACATCTACAACACTTTTATTGTGCAGTAACTCATGAGTTATGGGTCCTCTGCAACTGCAAAATAAATCCTTTAATTAACCACCTACTCAGAAACAATTTAACCTCCTCAGTGTATCTCATAAACTACATTAGCCCCAGATTTATTTAGAATAGTGTTGTGCAAGTGTGATCTGTTTACATTAAGGAGTATATGCCTTTTGTTATGTCAAGTATTCTGGGACAAGGAAATACAAATCTATTTTATATGGTTTCGTCCATGGCTTTTAATGATATCACTGAGTGTTTCCCAAACAGAAGCAAGCACATTTGCACTGTTAGATGAAAGCAGACAGGGTGATAACTATTTCACCTGGGCAGGTAGCATATGTATTCATTCCTTCTTGTTAGAGATTACTTCACAGAGAATAGTGTTAGAGAGAAACGTCACTCTTCTCTGATGTCCAGAGAAGTCAAACTACATAGTGGCATGTTGACAAGAAACTATTCTTTTTCTTGAGCGCTGAAGAATTTGTTTCTGTCTTTCAACAGAGGTGTGAACACATGTCCAGGTTGTGTAATACATCTTACAGGCTGACAGAGCTAGAACATACTTTGTGGTTTATGAGTTTAAAAACATTAAAGAAGTTGAAGAGAGTTCCTCCTTTAATGTAAGCAAGTAGAAAAGATGACAAAAATAAGGAGTCACAAAGGAGAGTGAAGGAGGTGCCAAAACCAATAATGAATGAATATAGAACATCCAGCTTTGTGTTTCAAAAATGCTTCAGTGTTGGGCTGACTGACCTGTTTGCTTTCTGGATGAGAGGTTTCCAGTGCCTCTCACAGCGTGGTAACAGGGGTGCTTCTGCCACTTGCGCTGTACTTGGCAGTGGCAGCAAACATTGATTACATTTGTAACTCATCTCAAATCTTTCCACTAAATAAATTTTCCTTGAAAAAAATCCCATTTTTTCTCTGAACTTACTGGGTGACAAGTGCACAAGTGATCATCTAGAGGAGAAACTGTCAAGTGCTACATTTTTTTTCAATGGGGCAAAGGTCCTTCTCAGGTCCTTTTTTTGTCCTGTACTGGTTTGCAGCAATGTTGGGTCACAGCGCTGTTGGGCACCTGGTTTGCCAGTGCTGGGAGAGATGGTGTGGAGGTCACCTGGAGTCAAGGATATCCTCAGCCAGACCTGCCTGGAAAGCTGTTTTGCAGGAAGACAGTCAAAGACTGGAGGGGATCAGGTCACAGGCAGTGACTGTTCTTTGGGTACCTTTGCTGAGGCACAGATGAGAGCAGTGGCATGACCTCGGCAGGGTGCTGGGGACTGGGGCTGCTGGGAGCACTGTCCTGCCCTCATCTTCTCTGTCTTCCCCTCAGACAACAGAGTCATGGGCTCACCTGGGAGCCCATCTTCTTCCACAGGAGGTCCAGAGTAGTCTGGAGCTGCAGCGTAGGAGAGAGCACAATAGGCGACAACAGTCCTGATGCTGTGAAAAGTAAACAAAGCATTTGGAGGCTATTCAGTGATACAGAGACTGTGCAGTGGCAGTGCTCACTGGAAATAGGCTAAAACATCCCACAGCTGTGTTATCTCCAGAAAATATAACAAACTCCCCCTGTGTTACTCAAGCTCTGGCCTAGGATGTTTAGTTGACATTTTTGTTTGTGGGAATGACAGCTAACAAGCTGACCCAAAATTGCTGAGAAACCTAGTTAGCAAGAATTTAAAAAAAAAAAAAAAAAAAGCCACCAAGTTGAGGTGTGCTGCAGGCTAATGACATCAGGCCTGGCCCTCCAAGTGATCTGCTAACAGATGATGGATGGATGTGCACCTCACTCAGCAGCACCACCAGCTTTGCTCCATTCTTGAGTATCTGTCAAGATGTTAAGTGGATGACTGCAATCAGCAGTGAAATAAGACCTGTGTAATCTGATGTTCCACTTAGAAAAGAAAACAGAATTCCTACCACCTAATATGAGACTGCACCAGCCAAAGGTCTTTCAAGCCGGCCAGGTATCTGATAAAATCTTTACACCTCATTATCATTTGTAATTTAAAGATACAGGTACAGCTGTATCTACAAACAGTGCATGATGACATTTCCAGGGATTTTTTTATCTGTGTCCCTTTCCAGCAAACAGCTCTTCCTTCACACGTATGCTTTTATATGCCTTCTAACGTGTTCTTTTATTTGGGCTTTATCTGGCTGAGAAGGGAGGGCTGCCTGTTAGAAGTGTCCTTTGACAATTTATGAACATTTCTGGAGGGGAAGTCTTGTGCGGAGCAGATGAGGACACTTTGTTTGTTCAGCCTGGAGAAGAGGAGGCTGAGGTCAGACCTCACTGTGGACTTTAGCATCCTCATGAGAGGAAGCACAGGGGCAGGTAGCAATCTCTTTGCTCTCGTGACAGTGACAGGACTCGAGGAAATGGCTGAAGCTGAGTCAGGGGACATTTAGGTTGGATATCAAGAGAAGGGTTTTTGTCCAGAGCAGGGCTGGGCTCTGGAACAGGCTCCCCTGGAAAGTGATCACAGCACCCAGCCTGCCTGAGTTCAAGGGACATTAGGACAATTCTCTGAGGCCCAGGGTGGGATTCTTGGGGTGTCCCTAAGGGCCAGGAATTGGACTAGGTGATCATGATGGGTTCCTTCCAATTCAGCATATTCTATGAGTCTTTGATTCTATCAAATATTCCAGTGACAATTATATAACAATAATTTCTTATAATGTTTGTGAAATTTTAAGTGGGACAGAACTTTCAACCTCTTTCAAATTGGAACATTCAAACTGGAAATTAAGCAACAATAAAAATTATCACTGTTGTTACTTTTAGAAATGTTATGTGATTCTGAAAGAAAAGATCTTAAAGAAAAAAGACCTCTGTAGTGAGGCAGAATTCCTTACCTCCCTTCAAGCCTGCAGATACTCCTGAGTGCTCCTTTGTGTCCCATGTGAAGAGGTTCAGCCAGATGCTGTGCAGTTCCTGTGCATTGGTGTTGCCCTTCATGATGCTCTGTTTAGTGGAGCCCAGGTGTGTTGTGCAGGTTGTATCGTGTCTTGTGGTGCTCTTGACTGCTGTTTTTAAAATGCCAAGACTGATGTGGTCTGGTTTATTTCTTGAAAGTCAAGACTGCAGCTTATGGTGTACAGGTGATACATTATCTAGCCCTTCTGTAATGTTTCCTTTTTCCCAAGAGTCCTAACTTTTTTTCTTAAAATCCGTCCTAAGACACCTCCTGTACAGCTGCTCACACTGCGGCAACAAGGCCAGTAACTGGTTGTTTTCCTTGTGTAACTGGAAGGTACAAGTGGAAATATAAATTTAACTGGAAATAGTGATTGAAGTACGTACATTTGTCATATGAAAAGGAAGCTCTTGACCCTACAATTGTCTAAGCTATTCTATTTATTGTTAGTATCTCTGGATAATTTCCCTGAGAAAAAGAAGACGAAGAGTGTTTAAAGAGAAAAGGTAAGAAGGAAGAAAGAAGGGAAAGGATGGAGGGCTGGAGCGAGGAGAGAAAACAGGTTAGACAGGCCCAGGTAGTGACTAATGAAGATGTGGACTTTCCCACACACTGATGCAGCAGCTTGCCAAAAGGCTGGAGCAGTGCTTTGATGGGACTGCAGACCTGGGAAGGGAGAACAGGTCTGGTGAACTGGAGAGTTTATGGCTGATGGCTGCTGCTTTGTTACTAGTCTCCCTGTCTAGCATGATGTTTGACATCTAAAATCTGTCACCTCTCAGGTCTGAAAACAATCTGTGTCCCATCTCAGGCAGTGAAGTACAATGTACCATGAAACTGCTTAATGCTGTAGAAAATTGCTAATGCAACAAAACGGAGCCCCTTGAAAAATTAGCTAACACCTCATGATGCCTTTCTGGGTCCCTTCTGACCCCATTCACAAGAGCATCACTTCACACAGAAGAGTTGGGCTCGGAGGCACTGTGTTGGTGTCCATGTGGCTGCTCCCTGGGATCCTGGAATGCTGAAAGGCACCTCTTAAAGTCAGTCTGAGCACTGCACTGGGCTGTGCAGCTCCCCAGCAAAGCTCAGATCTGTGTCTTGGCCAGTGGGAGCCCAGAGGAAACAGACTGTTCCACAGCAAAAGAAAAGCCAGTTTCTAGCACTACCATTCTCTGTATTATGGCAGTTTCTAAGTCCCTGTCTAGGTCATGGGTAGGTTCTGCCCTCAGGATAATGCTCAGGCATGGACCCTTGAAACACCTGATGGCTCTGAGTCTCTCTTATTTTAGTAAATGCAGACAAACCCCCTGTATATAAATAAGGTCTCCCTGACTTAGCAATGCCAGCATGCACATCACAGCTTGCCAGGCCATAAAAATTATATTTACAAAGAATACTTATGTAAATGCAAGGAAAAAAAAACCCCAAACATTGTAATTATATGCATAAATATGTTCCAGGCAAAAAATATAGGGTCTCCTGTGGGTAAAGACCATTACAGAATTTCATACTTTCTGGGAGAATGAAAGTTCATGAGCTTTTCTCAGGCAACAGGAAAGAGCAGCAGAAACAACTGCTTTGGTGATTCCAGATACATTTTTATCTGACTAATAAATTACCTAAGCAGGAGTACCTGATTTATCATGGATAATCTAGAGAAGGAGAGATGGGGAGAGGAGACAAGATTCATGGCTGCTCTCTCCATGGCTGCTTTAGCTGCAGAAGGAGCATAAAAATACTCAAACCCAGAGACATATAAAGGACTCCACGTCACTGAAAGTCAGGCAACATAAGAGGTGCTTGAGCCCTTCTGAAAGGAGGGGGAGCCTGTGGTTGTGTTGATAGACTTAAGCCCCTTCCAGCCTCTCTGCAGCTGGGTAAATCTCCCTAGGATTGGGCTGGCTAACAGAAATATTGGCATTCCTCAGTGCTGGGTGAGAGAGTACAACTGATTCATTTCTTTGCTCTGCAGAGTAATTCTCAGCAGCTTCTTTTTAACTGAAAGGATCAAAGTCCCTAAATGAGAATGTGGTGAACTTGATACTTCTTCACAAGCCCAACAGACATGGACAATATACGTTCTGTAACTGAAACCTTTTGGGGTTTGTGTAATACAATACCCTTTCTGTAACCCCCACCCTTCCCTCCATCCTCTTGACCCTGTTGCAGCTAAGGGACTGGACAGTAGAAAAACATGTCAAGCATGAAAAGCAGCAACTTGAGGGCAAACATGACCCCTCCACTGCTAGTTACTGAACTTCTGAAAGTGCATCAAGCAAGCAGAATCAGCTAAAAAGGGAGGCCAGGGACACCTCATGTTGTGCAAGATGGGAGGTGAGGTCTTTGCTCTTTAGAACTGAAGTGTTTTGTTTTAATCATGTGGAGAGCTGCTGGCTTGGCACTGTGTGAAACAGATTTAGAAATCCTGAGGAAGGAGGAATTTCTCAAAACAGTAAGGAAAACAAAAGTCAGCAACAGGGAAGAATTGGCCAGCATTTTTACAACAGGAAATGTGGAGGATACTGAAAAGAGAAAATTAATGGCACTGGGAGTATGATTCTGTTAACTGTTATTGTTGACACCTCATCATTTCCAGACTAAAATGCCAGCTAAGGCCATGTTTCACTTCACACTATCTTAGGTCATCTTTGTCTTGCCCAGAGAAAAAGAAACTCCATAATAAAAACGGAGCATATCATGAGAAACTCCTTTGTGTGTGGAGTCAACTCAGCAGTGAGGACATGGCTGCAGCAAACATCTCCTTGATTGCACCAAATATTCTGCTGCATTTTACTTTCTGAGGTAGAATAAATGTTCCACTCTGAGCAATGGAAAATGCTAGCTATACCTATTTTAAACACCAGAGTAATGCTTTATAGCCCATAGAGGGATAATTACAAAGTACAAAATCACAGATTTTATAGCACATTTTCCCAGGAGTGCAGTTAGGAGAACAGCATGTGTCATGTAGCCAATTTAGATAATGATTCTGATAAAGATAAACTGTATTGTTTATAATAAGTAATTGGGCTGACAAAGGCCCAGAAGAGGAGTATGGAAGCTGCAGACCCTGTCCATGAGCATTGGCTCCTGCCTCCCACTCACCCTGCACCTGGCTCGGGGCTGCAGGACAGTTCACTTCCTCGGGAGCAGTAAATAGACTAAAAATGGTTCAGAAGTTTTCCATGGCTGAGATTCCAAGGTGGTGGCTTCTGTGAAGGTCTGTGCTTGGAAGGGATGTGCTTAAGGGAGATGAAGCATCTGAACTGGGAGATCCAGGAACTGGGTACCCAGAAGCCTGAAAACAGGAAAGAAAGCCTTGGCTTCCTTGCTCCTAAGGAAGTCCTAGGGCTTGATCAGAGCTGAACCATGAAGAATACTGGCCTGGTAAATATACAGTGGCACTTTACCACAGGCAGAAGATTACTTGTTGAGTAGATTATCTCTCTTGAGATAAGGCAAAATCCTTCAGACACAGTGGAGTATCTTGCCAGGCCTATTAGCACATGACAAGATTCAGTTTGGGTCCAGTGAACCTCTATCAATCACAAGATGAAGTAAAGCCCTAATTATCATTTAATTGCTGCCTTCAGCTTGAGCTGCCCTTCTTCACAGCCTTCCGCATCCATTGGAGATTAGGTTGCACTAAAATGAGAACCATAAAGGGCCTGGCAAAGGTGTGAAATTCCCCGGGTAACTGAATTAATGGCAGCGGGTTCTGCTGCTGGGGGGGTTCTGGTCTCTCTGCAGACAGAATGAGTGAGGGCAAGGGCTTTAATGGGGAATTGGAGGCGATAGCTCTCAGCCATTTGTTCAGAAGAAAGAATGACATAAAATATGCTAGTTCGGCCAGGCTCAAGGGGAACAAAGGAAATACCACTTACAAACATTTGTTTTTATGCTAATTTTGTGGAATTATGTTGTGAACTATTTTGTTAAATAAAAACAACTAATAATATGTCCGTGTAAGCCTGTGCAGGGGGGTGCAAGCAGCAGAATATGAGCATGGGTAACTGGTTTTTTCCCGGCCATTTTGAAGTGGACTGACACACAGTTTTGGAATATTTGGGCTCTGGTTTAGTTTTTAAGTCAGTCTCATTGTTGATCTGTTTTCATATGCTCTGCATGGCAGGTGTGTTTTCTAAGTAAATTGCAGCATCAGAACAGTTTCTCATGATGAAACTCTGACATCACTAGGACACTTGTCTGTACTATGTAACTTTGCAACATCAAATCCAATTTCAAAGATAATTACAGGCCATTAGTGCCTGACACAGAGTTTAATAACAGAGTAAATATTGTGGCGATCTTCGGAAATGCATAAATAAATAGATACATACACAAAGTAGAGTTGTCTGGCTTTAAAAATGAGCTCTTAAAACCGGTATTGCCTGAGAAACAGGCATAGTTGGAGCTGGTCACTTAACCTCATTAGATGAAAGACAGAGCACTGTAAATCCATCATTTTACTAGTCTGCCTGGCAACCAAATGCTCCTCTTCCCAAACAGTACCTGTTTGCAGTGCCCTGGAACAAGGTGAGTTGGGCAGACTTAACACTTGGGAGCACGGGTGCTCCAGTGTAAAACAATAAAGTCCTGTTCCTTTTGGTAACATACTAATCAAGCTGTAGCATTGTCTTAGTAATGTCAAACAGAAGCGGGGCACTGGATGGCTCCAGTTCGTTCTGTTCAGCTCTCCCTTTGCAATCATTAGGGGGTTTTAAGTGTCTCCTTGTGTTGTTTGAGTGCGCAAAGCTGGTTTGTGGCTTGGCAGAACGTCCTTGAAAAGGGCAGTGATCTGAACACCATGTGCACTGAAGAGATTCTCAAATTATGATCAAAACAAGAAATAACAGTTATATAGTGACTCTGACAGGTAAAAATACCAGAAGACTTCTGATTATTTTGCTTGTAATAGATTACATAAAATTCTGCTTGTTCCTGGGAATGCAAAGGTCAGTCAGCAGCTCTGAGACTGGTGCACTTGGGCTGCCCAGGATGGATTCCTGTCAGAAGGACTTGGAGCTCTTGTGGTCATATTCAGCTGGAGTTTGCTGTGGATAGGGATAAATCCACAAATGATAAATAAGGGGTTAGTGTTTTGTCCTTTTTAGGCTAAGGTTTATTACTAGATTTAGGACTTGTGGAAGTTTAAGGTAGAAAGACTGCATCAATATTTAGGAAAATTATAGGCCTATTTAGGACTTCAGTTAAAACCGAGATTTATTTTAGCTTTCGCTACGGCACCTCAAGAACTTGTATAATATATTGTCTTTTTTATGAACATAAACCATATGGTATAGGCCTGAATTACTAATTCAGAAGATATTAATCTTTTAAATGCTGTGAAATATCCTGCATTTCAAGGCTCAATGCAGTGGCCATGGATCCTCCTGCAGGCCCATCACTGGTAGAACCAGGGCTGGGCAGGTGATTAATTGCAGCACAGGTATTAACATTGCACAGGTACCTCTGAACCTGTTTAGGTGTTAAATAGTGGGTTTAGGTCAAGTATGAAAGCCAAAGAGTAACAAACATGTCTCGTTAGTTGACTGAATTGCAGGGTAGATTTTGTACTCCTGTATTCACTTTGTCTCTGGTGGAAAAAAATTGTGCTTATAAGATCAAAATGCCGCTAGAAATGGAGCTCTGTTTGCTTTGTAGCTATTATGATATAAAACTGAAAAACATTTTTTAATCTATGCATTCCTTGTGCTATTTTTTTCTTCTCCAGCTCCTTTATTTTTTTTTAATAATTGTTTATTTCTCAAGAATTCTGATGGAAATTTTGCTTAACTCACAGAATTTTTTCATAGAATCAAAAGTAATTTCTTTCACTTGGAGCCTGATTTGCTTACAACAACAACAAAAATTTCTGATACTTTTCCTAAATAATAAAATAAATAGACCATAATGGGGAATAAGGAGTTTACATTCCCAATGGAAAGAATACATCTGTGGAGATGAGTTTCATTAAATTGTTAACTGAAACAGTGACTTTTAAAATTGATTCCATCTTTAGCCAGTGTAGTCAGTGCTCTCCAGAAGACTGCATTTATGAAGTATTCTTTATGTAAGATAAGCAAAAAACATAAAAGGAGGCCTTCTCACCCTCTTTTGCTGCTCTGGGTCAACATCTCAACCTCTTGATTAGATTTGGAACCTTCTAATTAGATATAATTCATTACCTGCAAGAATGAGATCAGAAATCAAGAGCTGCTTTTCCGAATAAGGCGATCCTTCCCCTCATCCATCATGGCTGTTAGTAACCAATTTAAAGTCAGACAAATGCATAACCAGCATTATTACCTTGTCATAAATAGTTAGGGAAAAAGACCTGGAATAACCTGGCATTATAAATGGTTTTTATCACATTATTTTGCAGTTATTTGTCAGCCACTTTGCTTAAGATAAATGTAGAACAATAATCAGATTCTAAAACAGAGCAGTAAACAAGGTTTTGTTAATTGTGAAACCTCTTCTGCTGGAAGAACTCTGTCATGGGGCTCAGTTTATAAATTTCCTTATGGAGAAATCACACGGAGCTCATCTCCATGTTTGGACTTGAAAATCTAATAGGCCAAAAAATAGGAAAGAGGGTCTAGTCCTCTCCTTCAAACATGGTGAGATCTCACAGCAGTCAGTGTCCCTGTAGAACTGCTAAGCCAAGTGACCAGGGAGAGGTTCTTCAGCTCCTGTTGGTTCCTGATGTGTACACATCCTAATGCAGCATGCTCCGTTGTTCATGGAAAGGAGCCATGCACCAAAACAGAAGGGATGCTTCTGCCATGGAGGCTTCTCAGAAGGGCAAACAGGTTTCTTGGGCTGGGTTTTTGGTGATCACAAATGTCAGATAGAAAGAAGTACATGATTAAATGCTAATTGCACTGAGATGGTATTAAGATGAGAGTGGCTAGTGCCACAGCCACACAATCTGACCACACGATGTTTCTGGAGGACCACATTCCCAACCTCACTGGGGTGGATGGCGTGGAGGATGTGAGCCCCTTGAGCACACCCAGAGCTGCACTGCCACCCTCTCACAAGTACCTGTGATTGTCCCCTGTGACTGAAGGAAACTGGGATCCATATCCATGTTTAAAAGAGGCAGACTGAAGCAAATACAAGGGCAAGGCTCTAGCAATATAAATCCCAAACACTTTTCTCAGCTCTATTCATATTTAGACAAGTAGTGACTGCAAATTTAAGCCCCTACTATGGAGAATAGCATGAGGCCGTGACTTATGCCAGGGTTTTAAGGATTGTGGGAACCACTCTTAAAATTTGTAGACTTCAAACATGGAGGAAGGTTTCAAGCTTGCCAAGGGAGACCTGAACACCCAAATCAATGGGCACCTTTCTGTGGGACAAGTCACAGAGCTCGAGAGTGAGGAGCTTGGACAGAGGAATAATGTGGGAAAAAGGTCTTCACAGGGTCTTCACATCAGGTCTTCTGATAATAAAAATATTGAATATGGTTTATATTAAATTAAAGCACTTGGAGGAACAGTTTTAAAAGCAACAGAATTACTACAGTGTGGTTGTGATAACAGAGAACACCTCCTCTGGTGTTGGAGGATGCAAAGCTACTCAGCAGTGGTGCAGCATTAAAATGCAGACAGAAGTCACAAAGTCAGCAGATCTGATTAACTGTAAATCCAGGGTTTTTATTACACTCCACCCCATAGCTGGAGAAGGACAATAACTTGATTTTGATCTCAGCTGCCGCACAAGTAAGATCTGAGAGGAAGATATTTACTAAATTATTTACCTTATATAGCGCTGTCACTGAAAAACAATCGTGTTTGAAGTGCCATGTCAGTGCATCTGGCCTCAGAAAGAAATACTGAGAGAATATTTACTGTCTGGTGTTTCTGTTCGTTTTCCTAAAACCATGTCCTGTTGAAAATGTTTATATAATTGCAACTTAAGGCACAGTGTAGGAGGAATAGGGGCACTCGCAAGTGACAGGCCTTTAAAACTTGAATTGTCCTTCCATTATCCCAAAGCTTAAGCCATCACTAGGCAAGGTGGAGAGCAGTTATTTTCCTTTTTATTGAAATTTCAGTGGAAGTTTTGGGCCTTGTATCAGCACAGTGTTAAGTTTCCTGACTCGGCTGTGAAGGTGGCTGCCAGCATGTCTGCGTCCATCCTGCTGCAGCCTCCGGGAACACAACCAAAGCCACAGTGGTTCCCCTCAAAGCCTGCTCTGGGCAGCACTGTGGTCCTGCTTGGCATGCAGTTATGTTTCCAAACAAATACATTCTGAAAGGCAAAGAAATGGTTCTACCTGACTTTGTATTCCGGGATCACGTTAAAGGGCTGATCAGTTGCAGCCTTTAGACAAATTTTCTGGGTTTTTTCCTGGTTCTTGCAGTTTAGATGGCTGTAACAGGAGAAGCAGTGACAAACTGTTGGCATTAATGTACTGAGCATAATGAACACCAGCCATACAGCACATGGTGCTTGTCTGCTTATTGGTGAATTTAACTCACTTTAATTGCAGTGTTACTTAACATGATGGAGAAGTAGCCCTCAGAGGGATCATTTGAGGGACAAATAATGTATTTGTGTAAAATTAAAAAAAATAAACTAAACAACTAGCAGATAGTACTACTAAACGTAGTAAATTATAGTTTAATAATTATTATCTAGATAGTACTTGGCTTAATGTTAAAAAAAGAGGCGCTTCTGGAAAACAGGATAAAAGCTTGCCTGGAGCACAGCCATGGGGACTCTCTTTTGCAAGCTGCACTGGTGGCGAGACATTCAGAGAAGCACCTGGGAATAAATTCAGTCTGCTGGGAGGGGAAAGGATCTACCCCTGGGGCATGTCAATGGAAATAGAAGGTGACAATGAGCCCAAGGCCTGCTTGGCCATATCACATGGGTCTCCTGATTCTATTGAAGGTATTGCACAGCAACCTGCCCTCTGAGCATATCTGACACCTGGGAGGTTTTCTGTGCAAGTGGGAGGTGTAGGACCTTTACCCCCTGGAACAGCGCTGGTGCCGTAGGCAGTGAGACGCTGGTGGTGTCAGAACCTCCTTATGTCTGTCATTTGTACCCTGAACATTAAATATCTTTCCCATTATTCATCCCACCACACTAGAAACAGCTGGTCTTCAAGGGAAATTACCTAATGAATCAACAATAAGGCTATTGTGTAGGCGTGACATTTCTGATAATAAATTACTGCTTTCAGGAGGTTGACCACACTTGTCAGGGTTTTGTGAGTTACAAATTCAGCTGCCTTGTCTTGTGCTGTTTTACATAACTGACAGTGTAAAACCTTGGCATTTGTCTGTACGTTATTCTCTCAACTTCTAGATCTCTATCATAAAATTTCTTTCTTCTTTCATTCAGAATAATCTTTGAGTATTTCCAACTCATAAATTGAAATTATTTTCATTTGGTTTGGTTTGATTATATTTATTGTGTCATATATATCTTGGAATTAAATATTAATTTAAGTATTTTTAACTAGAAATATAAACAGCCTATAAACGTAAGGACTGTATTTTTTACTTCATTTAGATAAATTAAATGAAGTGTTTGTAGATTTCTTGTATGCTTACTGTTGAAGGAATACTTTTTCCTAAACTCATAGTATGGAGGAAGATCTAAATATTCCCTTACTAGCTTTCAAAAAATACCTGGATGTAACCAATTAGTTTAAAAGTGCTTGGCCCATATGAAATATGCATCAAGGGTGAATACTTTAAAGCATGCTTCTTTTTTCACATGCAAGTGTCATTTGCCTTTTACTTTTTATATCCAGGGATGTGACTGGTTGGTGATGAAAACCAAAAGTCTTTGCTCCCTCTTAGCTGAATGCAAATGGCACTGAAATTCAGGCAGTATCTGCACCAAACTGTGTGTTTATCTCTGTGGAATTCTGTGGAACCAGTTCTTTAGCTTTTAATACTGTAAGTCTTTTCATAAGTAGCCAGCAAGGAGAGAAGGACAGGAGTTCCATTTTCTGCCAGATTTCTCGAGGCAAAATGCATTCTTGCAAACATGAATGAAGCCGGCAAAGGTGGGGCAGGCTGGAGAGGAAGTTGGTATTCTTATGTAAGGAGTTGTGGAAGTTAAAAATGAGCTCTAAGACAGTGAATACATGTTCTAGCAAGTATACTGGGTTTCAAGCACTCCCAGTGACTATTGTTACACTCATTTCTTTTCACAGATAGTCAATATCTTATTGTCTGGACAATGCTGCTGCTTTGCCTCTCACAGGATGTACTCTTATTTAATGCAGCAGGATCTTTTAAGGTTTGTATGAGGCTCACTTAGACACCAGTGGATTATTATTTTTAAATAACAATTCAGATTTTCAACAGGAAGAGGCTAACCAAAACCTGGTGCATCCAAGAAATATCTTCTGACACTCCTGCCTGAGAGCAAAGAAAGCAGCATTGCCCAGCATGTGAGCAGGGCTTTTTGAGCTGGCTCTGTGTCTGACGAGGTGCCAGGATCCTTCTGCCTGAGGTGTTCTAGGAAGGCCAGGTGTAAGTGGAGCAAAGCTAAGAATTATTACCCTCTGCTTGCCCTTCAGCCCCCTAACGCTGGAAAGTCCCTGGGGAACCTGTCCTTTAGGAGGATCACACAGCATCTTGAACACCTTCAGAGGTGCCTGGAGACAGGATCCTCTGCCATGATCCCCGCTGACCCTGGCCTGGGGAGTGGGTCTGAGTCTTGACTTTTCAAGTCTTCCATAGTTTTCTTTGCCTTCATATGTTGCATCCTAAGTGAGGTGCTCCCAGGTGCTCTGAGCAGTTGTTCCTCACCAGCCCTGGGGGCAGTCACAGGTGGCAATGCCAGCAGCCATGGAGGAAGCCTCTGCCTTCCCTGCCTCCTTGTTTTGTAGCAGGCATGAAGAGAACTTCTGTGGCTGTAGGACCTCAGCTGGGTACCCTCTGGGGATGGAGACCCTGTGCCCCCCAGCTGGTGGCTCTGGCCACAGCTTCAGGGCTGTGCCAGTGTGGATCTGTGCCCCACAGCCCCATCTTTGCCCCCTTTGCCACGCTGCCAGATGAGCCATGGCTGAACTGTAGAGGGAGTGGGGAGATACTGTGACCTTTCAGTGTAGTATCTTGGCATCAGTTATTTAATTGTGTGTTTTAACCGTGTTAAACAGTTAAATGGAGGGTGATGAGTTAGCGGTGGACTAACTGGTTAATTGTGGATGTGTTCAGTTTACAAAATACTGCCTGTTACTAGGGTCAGGTACCCTGGGCAGCCAAAGGCAGACACACATGGGCAGGAGCAGCTCCAGAGCCTGCAGCCCCTTGGACAGTAGGGGGGCCTAGGGCCTTTTCTACTGTATCCTGCCTTCACTGTGCCACCCTTTGCTCCTGTTCCCTGCTGCCCTGAGGAGCACTTGCCTCACATCCTTCTGAGGATATTGTAACTGCTCATGCCCCCTGGAGCCTGGTGTGTGAGGACAGCCCTGGGGAGCTGTGGCTAGCACAGGTCTTTCCCATGAGAACTTTCTTCTGTGCTTTATAAACAAAGATAAAGTTTGGATGTTATGAAAACAGTGTCTCGAGATTTGGACAGTTCAGGCCTGGCCAATCAGGCCTAGGGGGAGGTTTCTGGCTGACCAATCTGGGTGACCTCTGAAAAGTCTATATAAGTTGGAATCAAAATAATAAAGCTCTCTTTTCTTGCCACACTGAGAACCCGGGCCCTTTTCTCTGCTAGCGGCTCAACAGCGACAGGGAGCCACCTGGCCACATGGTCAGCCTGGAGCACAGCACCGTTCGGAGGACCTGAGGAGGTGGGCTTGTCACAGCTTGAGTGAGGTCACTGAGGGTGTTGAGAACATCCTCTACAACATCCTCTGCAGCCTGCTTTGGTTTGGTTGAAGCACACTGCTATCAAGTCAGGACCTTGTGTTTCACATGACTGCCATTCAACTATGATGCAGAGACGGGATGAATAAAAAATAAGTGGAAAAAGAATTTTAAAACACACAGCCAAAGACTGACCCTACACAGTTTTTGGGTGGGACCATATTGGCCAAAAAAAATTAGCTAGATATTAGTGATAATCAAAGTCGTCTGAAATTTAAATAATTTTTCTCTAAATAATGTAGTTTCAGGGGATCCACTGTTGAAAGCAAGTGTCTGCTGTGCTTTTTCCTTTTGTAGATAATGGAAATTCAGCAGAACCAAACAAAGGTGTAATAATGGTGTCACATTGTCATTTCATTTTCCTCAGCACCCTTGTGATAAAGACATGTTGTATTCAGCAGCATACAGACGTAAGAGCAGTTCTGTCTCCAAAATCTGGCTTTGCAGTGTAAGGCCTGTTGAGTTTCCATGGCAATAGCCACAAATTCCTCCCCAGCTCTTCAAAGTGAAAGACATATTTGTTTTGCTGGTGCAACTTTGTAACACAAAAGCTCTCTCTCCTTTTTCACGTAACACCTGCTAATCTGAGCCTGGGCCCTTTGAAGCCTCCTGCTGATCAGAAATTCAAATACATTTTTGCATGCTAATCTTGATGGTAATCTAGAGCTTGTGTCTTTCACGTTGTATCTGTGAAAACAGTTTTCTTTATAAATCACCAAAAGTGTTGGCCCTGACTGCTCTCCATGGGAGGATGAGTTGATAGGGCTGTCAGCAGCTTGGATGTCCATTCTCTCAATATGTAGCCTGGACAGAGCTATCAGATCAGGCCTTTGTAACCATCCACTTGCCCTTTATGAAGAGAAGGGGGTGGGGAAGAGGGGGAAGGGCTTTCACAGATCTGGTTCATGGCACTCTGTGTGTAGCTGCCTAGCTGTGCAGGGCACCCAAGCCATGACAGACAGAGTGTGGCACTGGCATTGGGCTGTTCCTGTGCCTGTCGCTCCACAAAGGAGTGAGTGTGGCTGCAAAGCCCAACAAACAAATGCCAGCTGCTGTGCTTTTCTTGTCATCTGGTGGATAGATGCACGTGATGCTGAATCTGCAGCCTGCATGGAATTCCCTCTGCAGCCGAGCTGCTGCATCCTTTTTGCTGAAGTGCTGTGCTGAACCAGGGGTTGGTGTCATGCTGAGACCCCTTGTCCCTCAGCTGCCCACACTGTCATTCCTCCATGCCACACAGCCCCAGTACTCAGCACTGGCATGTATGTGAAGAACCTGGCTGTCCAGGGAAGGGGGTCCCAAAGCTGCCAGGTACCCTGGTGCTGCCGGTGCTGTGGCGTGGTTTGACTGTCTGAGGGACTGTGAAGCTCTGATGCCCCTTAGCCTGTGGCTGGAGATGGATGCTCCATGTATGCTTAGTAGTATCTCAGTGTTTGCATCACTAGTAAAGGATTCAAATGGTTTGCCCTTGAGATACTGCTGTGTGTCCATGATCTAGCTGTGTCTTGCAAAGCACATCAAACCCCCAGGTCCCCCAGGTATTCCATCCCCAAACCTTCTCTCAGGTCATTTTCCAGTGGTGCTGTGTCCAGCCTGTGCTGGCAGTCCAGTGCCTACTGGCAGACATGCTCACAGGCTGTGCTGTTCCTGCCACACTCTGTGCTTTGGAGGTTTAAAACAAAAGGGTTTGAGTTTCACTGCAGCTCACACCTAGGCAAACCTCTGTGGCATGGCTGTTTTAAATGAGCCAGTCCTTGCAGGGCCTTTTCTTTTTTTCAAATAATCCTTTTTCTCCCGCTATTTAAAAAAACAAAGAGACCTCCCTGGTTAATTTCTCAGTAATTGAGTGAGTAGATATGATTTTCCTCTCAGAGGTGATGAACAGTTTTCCCACTTTTACAAGATGGGGTCCCTGTTCAGCACTTGCAGAGCTCAGCACTGCCATCTCTTTCCTGTAGCCTGATTCCCCCAGCTGCAGAGCTAGATGAGGCCCCCCAAGCACTGGCTGGGAGCTGAGCCAGGCAGTTCTTCGTCCATACTCTGATGAATGTATTTTATAAAATCTGAACTTTTGGAAAAATCCTTGCTTATGAAAGCTCACAGTGCATTTCAGGGAGGAATGCAGACTTGCTCTTTTGTACAGAATCACCAGCAGAATATTTGAAAGAGGTTTTCGTGTTCATTGTCTGCTGCATCTCTTTGCTATTCAGACTCTATTCTATTCAAATTTTCTTCCTTTCTTTAGGGGGAAGAATCTGAGTGGTTTCTGCAAGCAGATAATATAACCATGTAATATAAACATGGCAGTGATTTCTTTAGGCCCTGTGATCCATCAGGCATGTTGAGAACAGTTGGCAAGGGTCTGGGAAGTTCCCACTGCTACACAGCAGCTACAGATAAGATGCCTTTCTGCGTTGGTCAGCTGCGGGATCCACAGCCCCGGCGCTGGAAGGGTTCATCCCGTCCTCTTTCCTGGAAGGGAAGACCTCTGCCTTTGAAGTCACATGCCCACAGCTTGCAGAGCTGACTGATAAAGCAACATCAGTAATTTACCAAAGTGGGGGGCAGAGGGGAAAAGAAAGCTGCAGCATAAATCTCAGTCTAGCTTTATTCTTTTACCTTAGGTTATATGTCTTTAAAGGAAAAATGCTGACAACATGCTTGCTCACAAAAAGCCTTTTGAGCCAGTGCCAAGAATTTGCTCAAAACTGGTAAAAAGTCACAGCTGGGACCTAGAAGAAGCACTGAATTCTACTTCCTTGCTTAATCTTAATTTTCCAGGGGCTGAGATGTTCAATATGCCTACTGCCTCCTGCTCTAGGCTGGGTAGGAACCTGCTTTTGTCTTTTAGATCAGGTGATCACCAGTGTCTGATGTGGTGAGAATCCACTGTGGTTCTATGTTTGCTCTCTCTGTATCACTTACTCTTCAATTTAGAAAGTTAAAACATATTATTTGGACTAAAATAGCGCAGCCAGGCAACAAGGGGCCTCCAGCCTTCAGGAAGGGCTTTTTCCCTCTGCAGAGGGCAGCTTTTTGAATGGTAACATCTGCAGCTCAACATGCCTGCAAAGCCCCCAGCCCCTGGCCGGCAGCACGAGATCCATGCCATAGCAACTGCTGCAACCCGAGCAACAGCCACCTCACCTGAAACATCCTCTGCCAGGAATTGTCTACTTTCCATGCACTCTCAACTAGCTGCGGGATATTGCTGCAGTAATACTGTCAGGCTGGTTTAGTGTTCAAGATGTGTTCCTGGTGACTAGCTCTGGCTCATCATGAAGTTTTCAAGCCTAATAAATCAGAGGGGATAATTTTTTGATGAGTATTGTGCCTGTCTAAGGGAAACTGACCCCACACATTTTTCTTCTCTCAGCAATCTTAATGGCTCCTCTAATCACTGGATAGTGACTGCTTGTGTCTGCAAACTCATGATTTTGCTAGAGGTCCTCCTACAAGGAAGTGGAGACCAGGAACTCTGTATCACCATGGTTCCCACCTGAGCACTGCACAGAAGAGCACTACTGGAAGAGTAGATGGAGGAGCCACTTCTGCACCCTCCAGGTCTCCAGAAGTGCCCTGGTCAGTAGTGCTGTGTTTGCACACAGGCCTGAAGCACCTGTATTAATTGTACAAAGTATGAACAGCAGCTTATTGACCTTCATAAATCTTCCATAAGAATTACTGCATCCCCTTGAAATGCAGAAAGCAAAGGGCCTGGAATTACTGAGAAGTTTAGGATATGAATCCCAGGGAATCTCCTGCCAGAATCTCTTTCCCCCTGAACCAGGGGAGACAGTGAATGTGTTGTGTTTCCAAAGATGTCATGTCCTGCTACAGAACAGTATTCCTTGTTTTCTCCCTTATTGATGGCTCTTCTAGCTATCTTACTTATATCTAGCAGATGCAACATCTTCTTTGCCACTGAAGCTGATGGGTCAAGTCTTACGTCTGATTCTGGATCTTTAATTTAAAAAATAAATACGTAAAAAAAATTTCTATGCCTAACCTTTTTATTACAAAATTTGATCTGTGTGGAATTACGGAACTCCACAACTGCAGTAGTGACAGCAACATGCCTTTTTTTGCTTCCTGTGCTGCATCATGCACTAGTGCTGTAGCTCCCCAAGAGAATGTAGGAAAAGTTCTTAAACCTTGTGATCTTCTCACTTGCTATATATAGCTGATTAAGGCTCAATCATGTGATATAATGATAGTTCCCCCCACGGTTTATCGATCCCAGTGAGAATGAAGGGCATTCAGCACCTCACATAAGCAGACCCTTCACGTCTATGTCTTGCTGCTCGTTACAGAATATGAGCAGTAAGGCTGAGCACTCCTCGATTTTCTTATTCAGACTCATTTCAAGCTCCAGCTCAGACTGGAGATTTGCTGAGTAAATAGTCTCAACAATAATCTCAGCCTGATTCCAACTAATTAAATCCTGTACAAACATCCCTCTCAGGGCCAATATAGCAAAAGACAATGAAAACACAGAAAACCAGACATAGCTTTCCTCCAGATTTTGCTTGGCCCTTTAATCCTGTATCTTTTGAAAGATAGTAACGTCCATAAGATGAGGGGTCAGCCTTCCTGCCCTTAGCATCAAGCAGTGGAATTTTTCAATAATGAACAGCTGGGTCACCAGCGACACAAAAGCTGCTGTAATATCCTGTAGGCTTACGGGGCACAACAGAAATCCCAAAGCAAATCATGATGTACACAGAAAGGGACCGTCCTTTTCTATTAAGGAGACCACTTCAAACCAGTCTCAACACCACCTTTTCTCCAGCTTTTCGAAGGAGAGATTATCCCCTGCGTATATTTAATCACACATTGTGGGGTGGCTTTGATTGCCTTTTTAGAGTCAGAGAAGTTAAAGAACATAGTTTGAAGGCTCTTATTATCAGTGCTCCATCCGCGTGCTCTCAGCCAAGATGTGTTTACAAACAAGGGTTAGGATGGGGGTGGGGGAAGCAGGAATGCTGCCCTGGGCCGGCTTGGCACTGCTTTCACAGAGTTGGTTGTATAATCCTGACTCCAAGTAAGTGTGGTGAGCGCCGTTGGGAGGGGCAGGCAGGGGGGTTGCATTTGTGGTTTAATTTTTATGAAACCCCATGGAATTCATGTCCTTTTCCAGTGAAAGAAGTTATCTTGTAGAGTTTTTCCTACATAGTAAAGCAAAGAGTAAACCACGGTAACATGAACAAAAACTAAATGCTATAAAGACTTTTTAATGTATCACAAAAGTCGGTCTGAGATGTGTGCAAGATATGGTGGAGATTCCTGATTAAAAGCAGTTTGTGTCAAGGAAGTTACCACTTGCAGCATGTAGAACATCTGACAGTGATTAACTGGAGCTAGCTATTAGATTTTCCTAAAGAAACAATACTTAAACATATCTCCACAAGTATGAAACACTTTATGTACTGTATCTGGTACACCTCATTTAAATTGACTTAGATGGAACAGACACACTAAGTCTAACTAGTAGGTTATTAAGAATATAAACCTGGTGCCCAAGAATTTACAATCAGTTATATGGGAGGTATCCTGACTTTCCTCCTTTTCCCAGGGCTTTCATTTACTAAGCATATGCTGTAAAGATGTCACATTTACAGCAAGGGACATGTTTAGGATGTTTCTTACAAACAGTTTTAAGTTACATACCTGTAGCAAATGCAATCTTGCTATGCTGCAGTGTGCTATTAGAAAGTCGGCTCTGAGCTCAGGAAAACTTGGGTGAAAGGAAGAATATATGTTGGTACAAATACATTTGTAACCTAGTTTTTCAGTTTACTTCTTGGTGCTTGTAAATTTTTGATAGAAAAGTGACATAAAATTGTTTTCTATTGAAAGATGAGCTTTTCAGCTCTGTTAAATCACTTAGAAGTTGGAGAAATACGGTTTAAATTAAGCATATCATACTTCTAATTCTGGGGGGTAACAAAACAAAGAGCTTGGAGATTCATCTAGCCTGGAGTGTTTGGTAGTTGCAAACAAACTATGTGTTATATGTAATGATCATTTTGAGAGTCCCTTAAGAAATACCTTTTTGTTTCCTTCCCTTTTGTGGATCAGGAGGCTGACGGTTACTGTGGGGCTGTGCTTGCCCTTAGGTGCTGCTCTAATTCGTGTTCATACATCTCAGGGGAGGAACAGGAGAGTCAGAAGACTTGGAATTCAACATTTCAATAGGCCTTTAATTATGGATTTTCCTACTATTTTTGAGATGAGTGAGAATTGCTGAAGTAACCACTACAGTGCTATGATCCCAAATAAAAACACTGCTTCAGAGCATGGGATTCATACAAATAATGTTTCTGCTGCTTTGCTGTTTGTCACTTACATTGGAAGGTTTTTAAAAGCAATTGTACTTCCATTAGCAGCCAGAGGAGCTCTGCTCTCCAGGCTGGCTCCTGAAGTCCCAACCTACCTCACTCTCTCTATCCATACAGGGTCAAGTCAGGAATTGCACAGAGCTTCTCCAGAGCAGAAGAATGCTGAGGGTCAGTTTTTAGTAGGTGGGAAATCATGGAAACGGTCCTCTGGGGGCAGAGAGGTAATTTACGGTTAAGTCCAAACTTCTCTAATTTGCATAATACCAAGCCTAATAAAATATTCATGGTAGCTTCTCTCACTTTCAGACAATTTAAGATAGACAAAAATTAAATTGGAAAATACTGCTTTAAAAATAAGAGAAAAAATTTGAAGACAATGTCTTCAAATGTTTTCCTGCTTTTTATTTAATTATATTTTTCAGAGTTACAGAATTTTTTGCGCAGTTACTATCAGATATATTATGCATAAAACTGTGCAGAGTTTGATCTTTTTAATGGGAATCGCAAAAACTGCTGGATTTACAAGGGCTGTTGTGGGTCAGGTGGAGGATGGACTTGGAAGATGCAGTGTGTGTGCTTCATGGGGTGGCAGAAATGGTCACGCTATGAAAAACGACCGCTTAAGAGGTAGTTGGTTTTCTCAGAGTTGGATTCAGTTGAAGTGATCAGAGCCAGAGTTCACCCTTATCCAAGGGATCATTACTGGAATTCCATGGTAGTTGTGGCCAATGCATTCTGTGAGGTGTCAGAGACTGGAATGTGTGGAGACCAGAAGAAACCACCAAAGTAAATGACACCTCTGAGCTTGGTGCTCAGTCCCAGGTATTTCTGTCCTGTGCAGTTTCTGCCCTCTGGCAGCTGATGACCAAAGTCAGCTCATGTGACTAGCACAGGTCTTTCTCGTGAGAACATTTTGCTATATTTCATAAACAAAGATAAAGTTTGGATGTTTTGCAAACAACTTCTCTGGATTAGGTCAGTTCGGGCTTGGCCAATTGGGCCTAGGGGGAGGTCTCGGGCTGACCAATCTGGGGGACCTCTGTAAACTCTATATATATGGAAATCAAAACAATAAAGGTCTCTTCTCTCTTTCCTTGTCTGAGAACTTCGGTCATTCCTCAGCTAGCGACTCAACAGCGACAAGTTCACAGCAAGCAAGGCAAACCTAGGGGCTGTAGGTACCTCTGAATACCTGACATGGTGCACAGCCATGGGGCAGCTCCTCCTGGACTTACTCACAGAGACATGAACTTTTCTTGATCAGTCTGGAAGTTTCTTACTGGTGACTATTGCACACAGTTTTGATATTTCAACATCTGTCTAGAGCCTTGGGTTTGGAAAATGCTGATTCCTGCATTACTGTTAACTACCAAACCTGCACAGTCTTTCTCCCAGTTCTGACAGAATTTGGAAATCAAAATTAATGTATATTTTCCAAATAGGATTGCAACTCCAGTGGTTCAACTCACCTGTCATCTCACTTAGATGTGTATCTTAAAGAGTGTGGAAAGGGAACTGATCGTGTTTGTTCTTAGCATTTTTGTACCAAATGATTTTGTTTGTATCGATTTACTCATGTGAAAGCATCAGATTTCAGTAAAGCTCATAAATTTGGTCAGTGGTAAAATTTAATCACATTAGAATTAGCAAACACAGGTTTTCATAGCATACATCTGGGAGATGGTGCCTTCCTGGCCAAAAGAATTGACACCTGACCTGTTCCTTTTCTTGCTGATGTCAAGTTACATTTATTTTTTGGTGATAAAACATGAACTAGGGCTGCTGATGGTGCAGGATTGCTCTCATCTGCTTACCTGTATGAGTAACACCAACGGCTGCAGCAGGCACACACGTGGAAACTGCTCTCCAAGTCCCCCCTGGCCCCTGGAAGTGTGGTTGTCCTCAACCACAAGAGTGGGTGAAAGCAGTTTTGTCACTGGAGCTTTCAACACGTAATGGTTGATATCCTATGATATTCTATGCAAAAGAAATCATATCACACTGTGTCAGTATAAAACACACTCCTGACAAGGAGACATTAAACCAAAGCCCACATTTGGGGTGCAGAGGGAGGCTGAGGCTGCCAGCTGCAATCAGATGACAGATATTTTTGTTAGGAAATAATACCTTCCTCTGATTTCCTGAGAGGTTGAATATAAAGCATAAAACAAGGGACAGTGATGAAATCCAGAAGAATTACCTCTGTGTATTCTGGAAGAGAGTAAACAAGTACCTCTGTGCCATCCAGGTACACCAGGCACTGTTTGGACAGCTGCACTGCCCATTGAAAGGTGTTGCTTGCCAGTGGCTTGGCAGTACAAATGCCAGGTTCATATAAGGTTCATATAATATTGTACAGCTCCATAGACTTGGCCATGATAATAAACTCGACACAGCAGAAAGGTTGGATTTTCCAATGCATACCAACTACAGATGTAGAATGAGGACACTCCAATGAGGATTACTTGAAAAACTGCATTTAGTGCTGCAATAATACTAAAAGGTCACTTTGGATCACATTTGCAAAAGGTCAGAGCTGGTGGAGATAACAGCCTGTGCACACAGAGCAGAAGGTAGTGAGTTCATTGTAGCTCCATCTGCAGTCACAGCAGAAAACCATTAGACATGGAAAAAAGTTTCTCGCATTTTGACTGATTCTGTGGTAGAGGAGTTACTCAGTAGTAAGGAATGTCTCTGGTCTTGGTAAAAATCCTCAAAAAAGGCAGAAGTGTTTTTAAATGCACCATTCTGTATTCTCAAGATGCACTGGGGTGAATGCATTTTTCCAATATGGTTTTGGTAACAGAGTTTCATAGAATAGGTTGTTTCATGTGACATGGCACAAGGTATGTAATGCACAATGTATAAGCATGCTTTTCAGCTTGAAATCTGTCCTATGAATCTTGTAGGCATAGGGAATTGTTGTCCTCAGTTTGCTGGTAAGTTTTCAGTGTGAAACGGTGGGAGTTCAGTTGTTTGGTGCAGGGGATACTGCATCCTCTAAAGTCAGTTCTTGGGAATTTGGGATGCATGTCACTGACAAGTTGCTGCTCTTCTGCAGCCACCTTGCAGCCCCACCAACAGCTGACAAACCTCAAGCCAAGTAAAGAGAACTTAATGGCTTCTCCAAGTGTTCTCAACAAGTTGTGATGGGAATATTGCAAGTTTATTCTGAACATTGTAGCTTTTTGCTTTAAACTAAATATATTCCTGGAGAGGTTCCTGTAATTGAAATGGTCCCAGGAGGAATTAGCATCTCTGTACACATCAGCAGTCTGTCCATCAGGCCCAGTGGGAGCAGTGAGTGGGGGGCTGTGGGACTGAGGATCCCAGCCGAGAAACTCCAAGTCATCATCACCATCTCACAGTCTGGCCTCTCCAGTTCTGATGTACATTGTCTGTGATCTGCTCCAGCATAGTTCAGGGGAAGTGAATTCTGTTGCGATGGATCTTCATTGTGTTGAATGATTCTGCTGGCAATTTTTATTTGTAACACAGCATGGTCCAGAGGTGCCCAGTAAAGTAGGTAAGACCTGTCCCTGTGCAGATGGTAAATGAAGGTCTTTTCCTATTGAACTTCTATTCATTATAAACAAGGTGCATCCTTCTTTCTTGAAATTCTCTGGTAGCAGTTAAGAGACACAAGAAATGTCATTTATCTTTGAAAATGCAATGTTAGTACATGTTAGAGGCTCCCAAATGCTTCAGTGAAAGAAGGCAGCATATATTCATGGCTGGAGTCTGCCCTTAAATCTGATCCCATTCTCTGTGGGCCCCTAACTCCATCACGGTGACCCTTGCGCTATTAGGTGTAATATAAAGCAGCAACTGACAGCAGTTCCTGCAGCTGCTGGGACCTGGCAGGGCCTTACTGGGTACACAAGAGCATTCAGCCCCATTTGTTGGTAGTCTCTGAAGAACACAGAGTGATCAGCGTCTGTGGAAATGAATGGGCTTTTCATGCTGATGATTTAATTTCTGGATGGACACAACACTTCCAACCGTGGCGATTCATCATCCTGGCTGGATGCGAGTGGAGGGCAGCCAGCACTTTGCACTGATGCTCAGAGCAGATACAGAAGATAAAGCATGGGGCTTGGACAGAGCTTTCCAAATATTTGACAGAGAACTGCCAGGGAAGCTCAATGCTATTCCTATTTCTAGGCTGCCAGCAGTGTCTAGTAAATTTTCCCAGAGAATCGCTGCTGTCCGCAATGTGGCTCCAACCCTGCACTTTGTTAACCCTCTTGTTCTGCTCAGGATTTACCTTTGCCTCTGAGGCAGCTCAATGTTGCTAAGCAAAACACAGTCGTTGTGTGTGTGGCATGTTTGGATCACTGGTGCTGCTGTGCACGCTCCAAACCAGCCCCGGGGCTGGAACGGGGGCTGCTCCCTTGGCACCCCATTCCTTTTGTTGTACAAAATGAGGCAGAGGCTTCAAGCAGGCATTGCCAAACAGCAGGTGCTGGAGTTTACAGGGTGGAAGAAGAGTTCTTTGGGCACAAGATGAGCTACAGTCCTGCCCGGGGCTGGGAGCTCAGTGGGCACTGAGCAGCACAGGGTGGGTGGCGGCTCCAGCCACTCCAGTGTCATCCTGTCCTGGCACACAGCTGCCTGTGGAATCTGACCACCACTGGGGTTTCGTTCCTCACCTTCTGTGGGGAATGGGGCAGGTATGGACATAGACCAGCCATCCCAACTTTACAAGGTGTCTGGATAAAATATTGATGGATTTGGGCCCCAGAGTGACTAATTAGCATGCAGAATTCCTCCAAAGGGTTAACATGGGATCTTTTTAATTGTCAAAAGAGTTGCAGGCTATTAGGGTTGGCATATTCTTCAATAATCTGTTTTATTTTTACCTGCTGGGAGCTTAATTAAAAAACAAAGAGGCTCAATTTAAAGCCCATTACTATGCTAATTTTGTAAGAACTGGGCGGTGATTAAGAAGCTTTAAAAAGGGGAGTTTAGTTTGCTCTAGGGAATGGGTTGGAGGCAGGTTTTATTTCGTTTCATTAGCTAGCTACAATTATTTATAAACTAAATGGAAATGATATTAAAGAGTAATGAAAAAAACAGCATCTATGTATTATTGAACAGCAGAACTTTTTTAATTTAGCATCGAAGTGTGCAGAGCCTTTATTACTGCAACTCACAGTTAACACAGCTAAATGCAGTTGTTAAATATAAGAGGCTTTTAAAACGTGCCCATAAATACAGAGCTGTCTGGTTTGCTTTTCCTGTAGATCACTAGAGTAAGTTTATAAAGATATCAATGTGACAATCAAGATGAACCACTGTCTCTTTAAAAAAAAAATACGAGGTTTCATATTGGAAAATTTCTTAACAGAATAAATTACGAAGACTTACTCTTTTTGTATTACATATGTAATGTTGTATAATCTAACAGCGCTGCAAACCTTCCACTGCCTTTTGCCTTTCATGTGAGCCCAAAATAATACCCACAATTCCAGTTATGTTGAAGTACCTGGGAGGAGCTGCTGCACTGCATGGATGTTTGGAGCTGAAGCCAGGAGGGACCAGCAAAGGCCAGAGATGTTGCCGAGGATGTGATGGGTGGAGAGGTGCGGGAGAGTAGCAGTGGGACAGCCTGGCTCCCAGTGTGGCTGTGCAAGTGGGCAGCAGGAGTGAGGGCAGTGGGTGGAGATATGGCCAGGGAGATGCTGCCGGGTTGGCAGGAGCCTGGAAAAGGCCTCCAAGCCCAGGCAACAATTTAGAACTGAATTCCCCAAATAAAGGTATCTGTGGTGTCTGTGAGGATGTGGGCAGGGAGCTGCCAGAGGGAACTGGTAACGCTGGTGTGTATCTTCTCAGCATTGGGAGGAGGAGGAGCTGCTGAACCCATAGCTGGAGGAGCCACACCTCAGGTGGTAGCAGGGCCTTCTATAGAAAAAACATGTTCCTATAAAATATCCCAGCTCATGTGGCATGAGGGGGAGCTGGCTTGCATGTGCAGCCTGGTAGCTGAGCTCACTTGGCATTTGAATTCCCGCTGAAAAGCCACTCTGATCTCATAAAGGACCAGGAACCCCATGCCCACCAGCCAGCACTGCCATTCCGTACTGAAACCCTTCATGCTGCTGCTCATTCCGGGAAATCTTTGATGCTATGCCAGGCATGGGGAGTGGGAGGAAGCCTTTAACAACTGAGAGACATCAGTGTGTAGCAGGCAGAGGGCCGAGGAGGAAGGAGAAGGGTGGCAGGAGGGCCAGCAGTGGATGGCAGCCCACCCTCCTGGGCTGCCCAGAGTAGCTGGCATTTAACTTCGTAAGAGTCTGTATCAGTCTGACTGTGACACCAAAATTGTTGGAGGGGCATCTTAATTTAAATAGTTGTTGCAACCAGTGAAGTGTTTCTTGATGAAAGAAATCAGTTACAAGGAGAATTAAAATTACCTGCACATCAGTGATTCAGATGTCTATGGGCACTAACAGGAGTCCTCCAACCAGAGCCTTCGGCATGCATCCTGCATGGGTGCCATGAGGTACAGCATACTGGGGAGAAAAGCCTTACACTGCAGGGCTGCTGCTCCTGTGGGTAAACTCAGGGCTCAGCCAAGCCCAGAGCTGCTTCTGGAGATAGAGGTCATACAGAAGAATAGCTTCAATTCCTCCTCTGGTTCTAAAGCCAAAGTGAGCTATCCAAGATCCCTGAGGTTGCAAATATCCCTTGGCCTTCTTTTGACCCTATATACACCTTCCATTCTTCCTTTAATGATTGACACTCGGTAGGTTTGTGCCTTCAGGCACATGAAGTTGTAGCTGCTCCTTCATCAAAGCAACTGTTTACAGCTGGTTTGAGTTGGATGCCAATAAACAGTATTCTTTTTGTCTCAAAATAAAAAGCAGCTTAAGTCCCTAATGATAAGGATTTTGTGCTTTGTAGAGGAAAAAATTCAGCTAGTTCGGGACAGCCAGCCACTTAGCTTAGCAAGTTGGAGTACTTTATATTTCCAGCTAAACTGTCTTTATCTCCTCAAGTGAGCCAGCTATAGATTCTTATCATTGTGGCAGAAGTGATGAGGGTAACATCTTTAGTTGGAAATCATTGGCAACATGTGGAGAAAGCTTAAGATGTTGTCACACTTTAACTTGGTCCTAATCTGTTCAAAGGCAGTTGATACTTTCTAACTGTGCCAGCAGGTAGTGAGAGGGAGTCAAAGACCATCAGGGTGAAATAGCTCCCGCTTTTCTTTGGAGAGTTTATGACTTTCATAAAGCGGACACAAAGACACTGTGGCGGTAACTGTTATTGTCTAAATTAAGAGCTTATGTTCACCCAACCATATTTCATTAACTTGTACACCCAAGCTTCTACATTTCCTGCCTGCTCTGTGCAGTGCTAGAAGCAAATCTTAAATATTTTAACGCCTATTGTCAGTGAAGTGAGAACAAGAGCAATGTGTAGGTCAGCCCTGCCCATCCGCGACGATCTGGCATCTCCATCACAACCAGCACGGACAGGCGTGTGCTGCATCTTGTGTGTAGCCCTCATTCCCAGGCCAGGCTGTTCTGTGACTTGTGACGTGTGTTGTTGTGAGATCCTAAAAAGAGAATTGTTTTTCTTCCAATAACAAATTGAGATGCTGAGAACAATGCATAAATCTCAAAGTGTAGGACCAAACTGCCAATGGAGCTGATTGTTTTAAAAGTCATCTTCACTGTGAATGGGGACCTGCTCCTGGTGCTCCCTAAGGAGTTTTGCATCTCACTTACTTGAAGCAAAAGCTGACACAGCTTCTCCTCCCTTGTTTTTCTTTAACAGATGATCTAAAGAGCATTAGAGCTTCTGGTGAGCAAACTTCGATGCATTTCAGCAAATATTGTGTTTTGAAAAAAAGGGCTTTGTCAACTTTGTAGAAAGGACAGTGCAGTCAGAGCAGGATTTCTTTTCAACCAGATATTTAACAAAGCACCTCATTTTTGGAAACATATATGGAACCCTGAGGAACATCATGTAACATTTTGGTGCTTTTATAAAACAATTCCAAGCCATAGAATTTTCTTGCTGAAAGAAATGACTGTGCTAATAAGATATGAAGAGATTTCTCTCTAACAGGCATCTTTATTTTTTCTGTGCGTGTGTGTGTGTAATATATATACATACACTTAACCAAAAGTTGAGTAGTATTTAAGTATTTCAGCTTTGACCTACTTACAACTTTTCATTTAATTAAAAAAAATCTGAAAAAGTTAATAAAATGTTTAGACAAACCTTTCAGTCTTGTGAGCTTAAAGGAATAATCCTCTTTGCATGCCTAATAATGTTGTTGGTGTCTAATGGGATTTCATTTTCACACATGTGGAAGTGTCCTGTGTGATAAATGTTTGACTGCTGGAATAACTTAAAACCTGTGCAGACGTTCGAGGCAGGAGGAGAGTCTGGGTGTGCGGTAGAGCCTTGCTTACTGTTAAATCTCTTTGTATGGCTTTAGAGCATCTAGTTTACTAAAGCCTGAATACAAACACAGATGCTGATAGTTGAGTCTTAGGACTCTGTCAACCATATTTGGCCTTACAGAAGCCAGGAGATTTTTGTAGTTCTGTGTCTAATCTTGAAAATCCAGTTTATAGAGCAACTTTAGTAGCCATCCATACTAGAATGACCAGGCTTGTCTGTTCTTTAATTTAAAAAAGATGATTCAGATGTTTGGATTAAAAAAAACCAACAACCTATATTAAGAGGGATATTTATTTTCCATCCTAGTATTAATAGTAAGTAATTGACATAATCTTCATAAGTGTCACTTCACATAACAAGAATTCTTAGACATTGCAGGAGACACCTTTAGTTACCTGAGCTTTGGGGATTTGAGTTGGGGTTTCTTAGTGCTCCTTTTCATTTTTCAGTGGTCCTTTTTACAAGGCTCCAAGCCTCTGGTAAGACTCTCCTGTTTTTATCAGAAGAACAAAGTTTGTGAAAGCAGGACAATGAAGAGAAACCATGTGAGGTGATTGGGGGAGAAAAATTTCATCCATTAAGGGTCAGCCTAAAAGAGAATGATTTAGATCAGAATATAGCTGAGACTTTTGTAAGACAGGCAGCAACTTTTCATGCTTGGATGGGGATTCTTGGGTTAAATTGCTATCTTTGAGTTCTGAACTTGGAAGGGTATTAAAGTGGAATTAAACCTTTACACAATCCTGCTCTTGTGTCATTCAGGATTTTTTTGGGCTCTGTTTAATTGTACATCACAGCAGGGTTCTGAGTGACTGGTGCTCTAAAGAAATGAGGGGTAGGGTTAAGTCTGCAGCCCACTGCTCCCTGCTAATCCTTCTTGTTCCTTGAAGAAGGATTTACTTTTGCTGCCAGCTTGTGAAAGACTTTCCTCCTCCCGAAGAGATTGTTGTGGCTTTCCTGGGGAGGTGTGGTTGCTATAGCAGGGAGTCACGCCTGGGTATTCTCTCAAACCCTACTGAGAATGGGCCAAAAAAAGAGCCAAAGAAGAGTAAAACTGGGGATTAAAAAATGGAACAATGGGAGACAGGAAGATAGGAGTGGGAACAAATGGGAATTACAGCACCAAAAATAATGCAAAGTGACAAAAAGAGGAAATAGAAAAATAATAGCTGACAGTTGGACTGAAAAGACAAACACTACAAAAGAACAATTTATTTTCAACAGGCAAAGAACATAAAAAGGCATCTAGGCAATAAGACACAGCCCTGTATCGAGGACTTTTTTTGGTTCTTGCTGTATTGCAAACATGCATTTACCAAGTATGCAAAACTGCTTCATGTTTCCCTTTCGGTTCTACCTTTGCCAAAATCCGTCTATTTGAAACAAAACCTTCTTGGATTTTTAACTGTGTATTTACTTCTTTGCTGTTAAATGATGTCTCTAACTCTGTCTGTTCCTAGGGACTAAATGTAGAGTAATTCTGGGCTTTTCATATAAAATATTGTCATGCATATCAATAGTAGAAGAAAAGATCCAGGTCTGCTCAAATTCTGTTCTTGAATGATTTCCAGAGAAATAACTGCCTCTAGTGGGCACTTGGTTTTGCTGCTGCTTACTGGAGACAAATTCTTTAGCTCATACCATGGCAATGCCCTGACACCTCTACCTGGCCCTGCCCCAGGCTGTGCCCTCTCCTCACCCTGCCGCAGCTGCCTTCTCACTTTGGCTCAGTCAGCTCATCCTTGTGTCATAGTTTTCCTGTAGGAGTTAAGAAGCTGTATTTTGCTTCCAACCTCCTTTGCTCTAATGACAAAACACAGTCTAGTTTTGCAAAGATTCTGATATTTCCATCTCAGAGAAAGAAGCAGAAATTTTCATTCTGTGTAAAATTTGTCACAATACAAATAGAATTTTAAAAGGAGCCAGTTCAACATCTAACAACAAATCTCTCTGAATGCCTTTCCTGCACCCCACTGCTTTATATACAGGGGAGGCAGAGAGATATAATAGATGAAACATTTTGTTTATGAAGCGTCTATGTTTTGTTTTATTTCACATGTTTTTGCAATATAGATAACAGATTACACCGCAGAGCTTTCATTGCCTTGTGCTATAAAGATACTATAAAGCCTTTCTGGGTATTAATAATAGATTGTGTTGATGAGTTTGGAGAAGCTGGCAATAGACCCCCCACTGCAAAGACATTAACACCACAGGACTAAGGTATCTTTCCCTTGCAAATCAGTTGCTAAATTGGCTGTGCTGAAAGAGTTTGGGCACAAGCTTTCTACCAGCATCACTGCAGCAGGCACAGGAAGTGATTTTGTTTCATACTGGCAAATAGCATTTCTTCCTCTTAACATTCTTAGTTGTGAGGAAAGCCTTGTGTAAATTCTTTCCCTAAGTCATTCTTGCCAGCCAAGAAATAACTTAGAAATTACATTTGAATTGCTTTGACACATGATTTTTTTTTTCTGTGAAAGTGAAGACTGGGCCAGTGAATCACAACAGTACAATTTCCCTGCTTAAGGGGCCTTTAGAGTGAAATCTCATATAAAAATTGCATTAGAAGAATTTCTCTGTGTTGTTGGTGATGTAAATTCAGTGTGCCATGTAGTGAACAAGAAGGATAAGATGTCTGTCAGAGCAGAGAATGTTCCACAGGCTGAAGCCAGCATCCCAGCCCTGAGCCGGGCTGTTCCACATCCTCTGGATACTGGTGAGAGGGTAAAGGGACAAAATTAAGGTGGATTTAGTTTATGTAAATAACTGAATAAAAATCCAAAGGAAAAAAAAGGAGCGCCTGGTTGGTTTTGGTGACCACCGCCCCGCAGCAAGGTAGAGTTGTGGCAGAAGCACAAAGTCCCCAATACATACGATGCTTTTATGGCCCATTGATGTGATTTGGAGAATGCAAAAAACTTAGCAGCAGACGCACATTTAGCCTCTTTGAAACTCATGGACAAAAATAACATTATTTCACAAATTTTCACACTGCCTAAAGAATATAATTGTAACAAAATCATCTTATTTTGTTAATTCATTAAGGCTTCTTAATTGCAGCCCCAGCTTTGTCAATTCAATTGACATCCTTAACTTTTATAACAGTTCCTGTTCTACAGAACAGATTAAGAGAAAATTGCAGCCATAATCTGTACAGTGCAATTGCCATGCTATAAAGAGGAATGGGAGTAGCTGAGAAGAGCAATTGGATTCCCAAAGGTGGAGCACAGTAGAGCAATATCAGTGACTTTGTAAATGAAAAATTGTTTTAATTCCCTTCTAACAGCAATAATTCTATTCTTCATAAATTTTTCCATCAAAGTGTTGTATGGAAAAATGCTATAAAATAGAACAGCATGGCAGTGATGGAAGACAGTTGAACAAAGTGGTCAATTAGGGGATGAAAATTAAGCAAAGAGAAGAATTCATTCTGTCACATTCTGCTCAAAGCGAGAAACTGCTCTGCACTTTGCATTTTATGTTGTACTTTATAGTTAAGGGAGAAGTAACTATTTAGGTCATTCTGGTCCCACTTGAGCAAGTTGCATTAGGATGTAAGCTTTAAATTGTATGCGTCTTTGTGCTTTTGTCTAAGCATCCCATTTCCAGCCTGGAGCTGCTGGTGTCCAGGGGTTTGAGGTGGCCAGTGAGTGCTGGGCTACCTGCAGAGGGGTTGTGAGAGGTCCCAGCAGGAAGGAAACCACATGAAGGGTGGTATTTCTGTGGGCATGGTGTGACACAGACTGTTGTGTGGGTATGGCCAGCCTGAGGTGCTCCTGGGACCACGTTGGTGGGTCTGTTTCTGGTGGGCAGAGTGAGGATGGGAGCTGGTGGCTCTGATAGTGTCCACAATCAAAGTCCCACCAGCTTCAGAGCAAGATTTGGCATGGGATAATATGTGGTCCCTATTGCTATTTTAGCCATCAGCTTGTCTTGGCAGGGGAGTATGGCACTCTTCACAGAAATACAGGTAGAATATTTATGTAAAGAAAAAATCACTCATTATTAAGATAGGCAAAATGTAATTTGTGAGTCCAAATCCACATTGTGAAGTGCTGGTTTAACACAAGCTTTCACCAGTAGCTGGTGTTCATACTACTGCACCTGTGGATAGAGGGTTAATAAATATTTTCTTCAGTTCTCCCTGAAGAAGAAAACGGTTTCTTTGTTTTAGTTTCTCTCGAAATATTACAGTTTTTTTCCTAGGAACTTTTAATTTTTGCACATTTTATTACTACTCAATGAAAGGGAATTCTTTTTCTATTACTGAAGTTTCAGCTATGAAATTTGCCTTAATGAAAAATGTAATTATTTCTTCTGCAGGGAAAATATTTTAAATGGATTGTTTCTTTTTTAAGGGGGTGTGTGGGGGTTCCAAATCATAAAATTATAATATTCCTGTTGTGCTTTACTGCATTCAGGATGTTTTGAATGTTCAGAATTGAGTGCAACCAAGCAACAGTTTTTCCACTTTATAAGCATCTATGAGCTGTAAGATGCTACCAAAAATATTGAAGTCCTATTGTGGAAAAGCCCCATGCATACTTTTTTTCCAATTCTATGTAATCTAAAGAAAGAAGGATCAAAATTTCTCCCAAAGAACAAGGAACAGATGTCTTTCATTAGTAATTTAATTTCTGCTCTTAATAAAACTCAGTTTTGTGAAAAGCATAGTATATTTCATTCCAGCTCTACCCTGTTTCACACCACAGGAGTGTGGAGTGAGCTCCCAATGTCAGAACAGGCAAACAGGGGTGTCCCAGGTGGGTGTGAGCAGAGGGAAAAGTGTCATAGAGATTACACTGAGAGTATTTACAAAAGCTGTGACCACTACCTTTGCATATTTATTAAATAAAGAAAAGCCAGATATCTGCTGTGGTTGCTGCAACACATAATGTCAGAATAACACAGGAAGGGAAATGACTGAAGGTCTCTGGTAAGTAGGTAGCAGCATCTGTCCTCTTGCACACATCAAACACAGCCTAATAACTTCCTATGTACTGCTTCATGGCAGAGGCCCAGTACATAAACAACCTATCTAAATAAGTCTGTTTTTCTACCTTTGTCCTGTATAAGAAACCTCTTGAACCACACTTAATGTGAACAGCAAACTTCACACTGCACATGGAGATCTCTCAGCACAGATTAAATTAGTTATAATAAAACTATTAAAATCTATTTGCTCACAGACAGGAGGAAATGAAGGACCAGACTGAGCCATAGAAAGGTAAAGGGTAGGTTGTCAGGACACTGGGAGAGTAAACAGAAGAGCTGCGATTCTCAGGAGCAAAGCAGGGTCAAACTTACTGCGAGATAACTGTGCAGGAGATAATAAATCAGGGGTCCGTATTGCACTCCAGATGGCTGTGCCATGCAAGAAGGCACAGTGGATCATGTAACTGTGGTTGTTTCTAAGGATTACTGATTCAGCCTGACTTCACAGGGATATCCCAACAAATAAAATCTTTATGACCTCTTCTGCTGGTGAACATTTTCGTCTACTGGTTAAAGTCAGGACATTTGCATTGCTCCTGATACAAATGTAAAATTAATTTAAGTTCACCCAGTTTTAGCTGTTAAAGACTTTTTGATTATCTAGTACTGTTAAGTTGCTTCACAGCATTTATTGTAAACACTGTGATGGACAGACAGGCCATTGTTCTGAGCTTTAGCTTGGCTGAGTCCCCCAAGTATTCCAGGCATAGAGGCAAACATACTTAAAAACTCCTAAACCTATTGAGTTGTCTTTCAAAATTGTCCAGGCAACAGAATTTATTTATAAAACTCTGCAATCATTGATTCAAAACAAGGTTTTCTTGTTCTGCGTTTCTTCTTTGTCCTCTTTGAACAGTTTTCTTTGGAATGTTTTCGTTGTGCTTAGGAGTCAGAGATTTCCTGCAGCTTCTAATAAAGGCATTTGATTTCCACTCTCCACATACTTTAACACATCCAAGGATTTTGAGGTTTGAAGTTAACTTAAGAGAGCTGGAGACAATCAGCCACGGGGGTAAAAAGCCAGAGTTATGCAAATTATTTGTAAAATGTATAGAAAGAAAAAGAACTATTCCTTTAAAAGTGGTTGGTGTGGGACAGAGTCTTTGTCTCAGCACAGAATATCTGTGTGCTCCTCTTAAAATTTATGGCTTTGATTGAAACCTGTAAAGGGGTGATCTGTAAAGTATTCCTGCTATCCTACACTTCCCAACAGGTTTATTACCATTCGTTTATAAAATGAACAGTCTAACGAGCAGTGGTTTAGATCACAGCTATCAAAGTCTGGTCATTTGTCAAGATTAGTTTCCTGTTGTGAGATTGCCGTGTGCAAAAAGAGTGCATAACCTTGTGTTCCTCTTGGGAAGCTGAAAAAATACCTATAAACACCCTATAAGATAAGTTTAATGAAGATTTTATAATCTCAGAATTCAACCCAACATGCTGCTCTCTGTGTGTGTGTGTGTGTGTTTGAGTGAATGCATGTTATAATGCAGAGTAGCTGTGTACAGGGGAGGGAATTTTCTTGATAAGAGGGAAAGTTGGGATATGAAGTCTGTGCAGTATTGTCAGGGCAATTTAATGTTCATTTAAATGAGTTAATATACACTGATGACAATGTAATTCGTTAGAGCTAAAAGGCTGCCTTGGGAAGCGCTGTTGCAAAAGCACCAGCTTTGCTGGAATAGTCAGTTGCCTGTAAATAACACAAAGTATTTTGATGTTAGATATATTTATTTTGAAGATAAAGAACAAACAAACAAACAAACAAACAAAAAAAAAAAAAAAAGAAAAAAAGAAAAGGGAAAAAACCCAACAAGAAAGAAACCCCAAACAGGAAGGCAGTACGACAGCAAAGGTGCTTGTCAGGAAAACAACACGCTCCACAAGACCAGGAGGTTATTTTCGTATCCCGGTTTGAGAGAAGGTGCAGGGGATTTATGCTTTCCTGGGCTTTTCTTCTTGAAATGATCTGTAAACCGTGTTACATTTGTGTTTTCACTGTCACTGGACAGTGGCATTTAGTGGGTTTGATCGGGAGACAACTGGAGGCAGCGGCAGCCCAAGCTGGAGCGCTCGCAGCCCAGCGCCGATGCCCAGCGAGCCGCGGCTGGTTCGCCGCACGGCCGAGCCCGCACCGCCGAGCCTTCATTGCCGAGCCCGCACCGCCGAGCTCGCACTGCCCGTGGGATCCACACCCCTCCCGGAGAAGGCTCCGCTCTCCCCTCGCTACAGTGGCGCCGTGGGCACCTGTCGGCGTCAGGGCGCGGTCCCTGGAGCTCGTTTTTAAACGTTTCGCAGCCCAGCAGCGCTCTGACAGAACCCGCGAACGGCGGCGGAGAGTCCGGCCGCCGCGGTCCCGGTGCGGCCGCGCATCGGCACGTCGGGGGTCCCTTCCCTCCTGCGGCTGGCGGGGACGGCACAGCGCGGGTAGCTGGGGGACACAGTGCCTTGGCACCGAGTCTGCCGCTCCTGAGGTGTCCAGGTGTGCCCCGACCGAAGGACACCCCTCGGACAGGGTGGCCAGGCTTGCCTTATGAGTCAAGTGGGTTTAAGCAGTTAGATAGAAACTACTTTTTTTCAGTGCACCTTTTTTTTCCTCCTTCTGTGCTAATCCTTTCAGATGTGCTATTGTGTAGAGATAAAAATATTTTCTGCTTAGGAATTTGCTGGCTAAAGCATTGTAAGGAAAACCTTGTGGACAAAGCAAACGGAGTGTATGAAATAAGCCGGCCTGTTCATGGCAGCTCCCAGGGTATTGTGTTCCATCAGTTTCCTTTGGATAGATTTAATTCATTACATACCTGAAAAAGAGCCACTCAGTCCACCTTGCACAGCTGTTACCTTGAGGTTGTGCTCGTGCAAAGGTTTGCACTGAGCCAGCCAGGCTCCCAGTGCAGTCACTCCTAGGTACAGCTGGGGAACACCCCAGTTGCCATCTCTCAACCATTTTCTGGACGTCATGTGCAACCATACTAACATTTTCTTTTCCCTTCTGCCCACTTTGACTCCAGCCCTTTGTCGAGGTCTTGTGACTGCCATTTTCCTGAACTTCTCTGCTCAGACAAAATGGAGGCTCTGGAGGAATGAATTACTACCACAGCCTTTGCCTTCTAAAATCAAAGAGCATTGCCCTCTTAGTGAAAAATTATACTTTTGATGATGATAAAAAAAGCATACCCCATGCTAAAAGGCAGAATCTGATTTTTTTCCAGTGAACACACAGGTGCAGTGGTGTTTGTTTCCTTGCTGAAATGTAAATGTTTGTGCACCTTGTGCTGTGATGTATTGCCATAAAAGATGCTGAATTTCAAATCACCAGCACACCGTGTGACACAGGGATGTAATGTAGCAATTTGTCTTTATTTGAGGCAGCCCTTTTCTGAAATCTCACTTAGGGAGATTCCCAGTTGCCATTAGAAAAGCAAAATAAAATTAATCCAAATATTCTAACTTAAGCCTAGAAAATTAATGCTGGATGAAAGACAGGGTTTATAGAGCATTAATAGGAAATAGTCTGGATACAGTGTGTGTTCTAGGGTCTGTGATTGTACTGGTAATTTGACAGATTGTATCACTGCCTATCTCTGCCAAAGGATGTTTCACACCATTTAAAATGCACAGTACTTCCTTCAGAGACAGGTTGTTCTGGAATAACTCAACATCCAAAAAAAGGCTGTCTCATTTCACTCCTTTCTTTATCGATTGCATGTGTACAATTGTGTGTATGCACACATGTTGACTTTGTCTCAGCAAAAGTATGACGTTTTCATGCTCATTTCTGTGTTTATCAGCCTCCTCAGAGACAGATAATACCAAAAATGGAAAGTCATGAAATCTGTTCAGAATAGGGCTTGAGTGCTGAAACCAGAGGCCCTGCATAAAACAAAGCATGACCTAGTCCTTCCCCTAAAAGGTGAATTAAAATACATTTGGGTTTGAGCAATTATCCAACCTTGAGAGCTCCCTTTTGTTTTGCATTTTGAAAGCAAAAAAAGCCACTGAGATAAGGACATATCTTAATGGGCTTTGTCCAGCAAAGGTGATTTGGGGAATCTAGAGACCAAAGGGATTGAGATTTGAAAAAATCACATGCCTATGATGTTTTCAAGCCTAAGGATGCGAATCTTGCAGTGCGCAGAAGCATGAGCCAGGCTGATCTTTGCAGGCTTTGCTGGATTTAGATCCATGCAGGATATGATCTGACACTCCCTTTGACTGTGCTGCCTCTTCCTTGCAGGCTCTTTGCTGCCAAGTGCAGTGGCTGCATGGAGAAAATTGCTCCAACGGAATTTGTGATGCGAGCCCTGGAGTGTGTGTACCACCTGAGCTGCTTCTGCTGCTGCGTGTGCGAGCGCCAGCTGAGGAAAGGGGACGAGTTTGTCCTCAAGGAAGGGCAGCTGCTCTGCAAAAGTGACTATGAGAAAGAGAAAGACTTGTTGAGCTCAGTCAGCCCAGACGACTCAGACTCAGGTAAGCTTTTCCCACACCTGCTCTGACTGGAAAAGCTGCATGAGTTTGTAGAGCCTTCTTATGGAAATGTACATCCATTTTCTCATCCACTTTATCTATATGCACGTGCCACCTATGCAAATTCGCAGGCACAGATGAAAACATTCCTATTCACAGTCTGCTTTCCCTACCTTGACTCCATTCCTTAACTTCCTGCTTAGTAAAAGACAAAATCTTTTTGCTTTCATCCAAGTGTTTTCCTATAGGATCATAAAGCATGAATCAGACTGACCAGGGCCTTTCTTGGAGCAGTGTTTTAGTTACTGCCATGCTACACTTGCAGCACCTTGAGTGCTCTGCTCAGTAAATCTCACATCTTAGGGTCTGGGCTCTTGGTGAATGTGGCCGAGGCATGTGAGTTTCCTCCTTGACCATCAGCATGCCTTACCTCCAGACAAGCTGCAGCAACCTGCTGTGCACCTGCTAAAGCCCCTTGAGCAGCTTGTGCAAGGCTGTATCCCACGCTGGTCACTGGCATCTTCCCCCTCTGCTGTCCTCACTCACATGCAGTGCTGGCAGCTGCGTTTGACATGAGTTTTGAGCAGGGTGGGCTCCTCTTCGGGACCAGATCTGGCTTGTGATCAAGCCAGTGAGGAGCAGTGAGGAGCTACCACAGTAGCACAAACCAGCCTTGGTTTCAATTTCATTTCCCTTTGGCACAAAGGGGAGTTTTTTACTCCTGGAGATGCTTTTTCCCTCTCATTTTTCTGTTAGCCAAACCTGAAAAGCAAGCGGACAAATTAAACAAGTTGTTCGTCTTCCATTGTCTAACATACTGAAAACACTGATCTCCCAGAGGCCTGTGTGTGAACACATGATCTGCAAAGCCCTGGCTGAGAATGTGTCCTGCTTCAATCAAATATTTATCCACTGGACTCAAAAGTAACTCTCCAATGAGCAGTATTAATCCTCACAAACCTTTCCTTAGAAATGGCATGCTGGAAAGTTAATAATGTCGTGGTTATTAAAATGGCTGAACTTCTCTTTAATCATTAGGCCAAAGATGCTTATTAAAGTAAAAGGTGATTAAACTGCTAGGTGCATAATAATCAGACCCTAAAATGAATTAAAGTCTAATTTGTTGATTCCCCAAATGTAGTCTTTCAGTATATAAAAAATTCAGTGTGTTTCTTCACGTTGAAGTCCCTATAATAATGTGATAGTGTTTTCTGGAAGAAAAATCAGTACACTAGTCAAATAAAATATGCTGAGTTGAAAAGCTGATTTTCACAACAAAATTTGTATTTAGCCCTCAACCTTTGCCACTGCCCTTGAGACTTCTCGGGATGATATGCTAACACGTGTAATATCACCAGACTGTATGAGTATTCAGAATTTAATTATAGAAAATACAAAGAATCTCATTGGTCTACAAAAGTACATAGATGCTTATATGTGTTTACTGAGAAAGAGAAGTTTGTGCCTGCATAGTTGTAATGCATAGAGGAAAATTACTGATGTTTTCTGTGGGAAATGAAAATGAGATGACAAAGATTATATTTAATATTATCTCTGGAGCTTCAAAATTTTTAGAACAATATTCAATAACTGGAATCTGCACTCTATTTAGTTAGACGGGCTTTGAGACACTTGTGTGATACTTGCTTTATGCTGTTTTGCTGCCATAGCAATGCAGGCAGTACTACCTGTCTGCAGATAATGCTTCAGGAGAAGCTGGAGTTCAGCTGTGACGGGAAAGGTATTTATCTGATGGTGAGATTGGAGCTGGTGAGCACACGGGACCAAGAGATACTGGGAGGGCACAAAGTCTCTCTGCGCCTGATTCCTGGAAATACTGAAGCACATTCTGGGTTTCCATCCCCTGATCAGTCCCATGTCCACAATTAAAATTTGAAAACATTTTTATGCTTTTGTGGCATTTGATATAGGCAGAGCACATAGATCTAAGATAGTCTCTTCCTGCCCACAGCTGCTTTAGGTATTCAAATAACCATGGGACAATAGTTGAACCTGTTGACTGAAGAGCAGTTCTCAAACATCCTGTTTTCTTGATGGAACAAGTGCAATTATATATCCTGTTTTTCACCAGTCAAAAGTGATGATGAAGATGGAGATGTAAAGCCCACCAAAGGCCAAGTAACCCAAGGCAAAGGAAGTGATGATGGGAAGGACCCAAGAAGACCTAAACGACCAAGGACAATACTTACTACACAGCAGAGACGAGCATTTAAAGCATCCTTTGAAGTGTCTTCTAAGCCCTGTAGAAAGGTAGGTGCATCACCAGGGACCAAGTCAGTCCTGACACCAGGCCACAGCCCCAGACAGCCTCTGTGGCTTGCTGTGACAATAGCCATTTTTCTGGGGTGAGAGAAGAGCACTCTTTTTGCACAGAAGTCTTTTATGAGTAGAATAGAAAACATGAAATGACTTAATGTCATTTTCCTCAGCTCAGACTGTTTGTTCCGTAGTTACAGAACCAGTAGCACCATCGGGGCAGAACTTGACAACACTATGCAAAAATATGATGAATTTTAAGAGTAATTCCATACATGCAATTTTTGTTGTAAGTACAAGTGTTCTTCTAACAAAACTGATTGGTGGTTCCTGGGGTTTTCTTTTAACTTATGAAAAATTGAATAATCAAGCATTTCCTCCTGCAGGTCAGAGAAACACTGGCAGCTGAAACAGGGCTCAGTGTGCGAGTGGTCCAGGTCTGGTTTCAAAACCAAAGAGCAAAGGTAGGCTGTTTGTCACATTCTCAAAAATCAAATGCCGGTTGTGCCTCAACATGGGCTCTTGCCCTGAATGCAGCTCACACTGCAGAAGTCGCATGGCTGAGCTCTGAGGGTTCTGCCTGCGCTGCTTTCTACATCCACACTAGAAAGGCAAATTCGAAACATAGACATTAAATTCATATGCTCAAAGCAACACAGGGTTGGGAGTAAATTTTGCATGCAAGTCTGAACTGGAAACTGAAATGTTTAAGCCTAGAATTTAAACTGAACCCACAACAATGTGTGCATAAGTATAAATGGTCTGTATTAGCTGATGTTTGCAGAGAGTTTTGTAAGGAAACAAAATTGTTGTATTTGGAGCCATGAGATTGTTCTGTTCTATTCTGCATTTTTCAGATGAAAAAGCTGGCACGAAGGCACCAGCAGCAGCAGGAGCAACAGAACTCACAGCGACTAGGACAAGGTAGGGGATTTGTGATAAAGCGAAAAACAATTGAGTGATAGAGAGAGAAACAATCTGAAGTTGTCTGGAAGTGCCATTCTCACATGATACTTTAGAGCAGCAATCCAGGGTGCATCAGGTCTGTGGGTGATATGTGCCATCAGCACTTGAAGCATACAGAGGTGTGCCTGAGTGCCCATGCCAGATTACTCTGAGTTCTCCTGGTGGGACCAGACCCCAGAGGTGCTTGCACAGAAGCTGTTACCAAATTTCTAGAAGAAATGTGCCATGTGGAGGTACTTGCACTGGAAGAAATCTCCGGGAGGCTTGCTCCAGATAGATGCTCCAGTTTGTTTCCTTCTGCAGTAAGTGGCACAATGCTCAGCTGGGAATATGCACAGGCATCAGCGTGGAGAGCCCCTCCTGTGCCCCCACAGTTGGCTGAACACTGCTGCACAGAGATACTGGGGCTTGCCCTGCTGCTCTGTGGGTGCTTTTGAGGATCTCAAGCTCCCAAGACCTTGTAACCTCAAATCCTCCACTTTACCCAGAACTAGAAAACCTGGGAGCAGCAGAAGTTAGAGAATAACTGGGCTCTGTTGCACAGAGTATACAGGCTTTGGGAGGATTGGATCCAGCACCTAGGAGCTCCAGAAACTACTGTGTAGTCAGAAATTACAATTCTTTCAGCTTATTGCTCAGAGTTCTACACTCGGACAAAATTTGGAAAGTTTCTCTGACTGACAGGATATCCCTGACTGCATTTGCTAGGGCTCATTTTTGCCACTGATGCTGCCCTGTTCCCCAGCAGTAACTGTGACTCTTCTTTGCTTTGCAGAAGTAATGTCCAACCGAATGGAAGGGATGATGACATCTTACACACCGCTTGCACCACCACAGCAGCAGATTGTAGCAATGGAGCAAAGCAGTTATGGCACAGACCCATTTCAGCAGGGTCTTACCCCTCCACAAATGCCAGGCGACCACATGAACCCCTATGGTAAGGCTTGCCTCATTCTGCCACATCTGAAGTAGCTTGGTCCGTGTGCTGGATCACACACCACAGGGGCAGCAGCATTACTGGCTTTTAGAATATTTTTTGTGGGATTTGTACCAGGGAATTTGTACCAGTCAGTTTTACATGTATATTTTGTTGTACACATAACAGGGTAGAACAGAGCTCGTCTCAAACTCTGGACACCTTTCAAAATTATTTCACAGTATAATCCTGATAAATGATAAAGGAAGCAACATCACCTCTCAAAACTCCACTATTTTAAACCACTGTCCAAGACACTGAAAAATAAACAGTACCAAATTCTAGCTCCTTCACAAGTTTTTCCTTTTTTCTTAGAAGCTTTGAGGAAAAAGTGCCTTCAATAAAGAGAAGTAATCTATTCATTACAAAATGAATAAGCAGCCCTGTAAGACCACTCAGATTGGATGCGTGGATTTGTTAAAGAACAGTTCGGGAGCTACTAAGAGATGGGTTACCACAGGACGTTTCTCCTGCATAGTTTTATTCTCTGTCCCAAATCAAGATGACGGTTTGCTTTCATGATTGATTGACCACACATCAAATGAGCACACAAACAAGCACTAAATGCTCAGTAATTGATTCTGGACAGTTGCAGTGTGGCATTTAAAAAGAATATCAGAGGATTTTTCAGACTGGGATTCTCGGCCTTGCGGTAGCCCACAAGGGCCTGTTTCAGACTCATTTCTGCTGACCAGGAGCACTTCACTGTAGAGGCTCACGTGCGCATCACTGTCCCGCACAAAGCGTGCACAGGCCAACAGGAAATCTGCTTTGGGTCTGTCTCATTACTTTTGTCACTGAAACAAGTCCATTGTGTATACCAGGAAATTTGGGAGGCCCTGTAAGGATCTGAGGATATATGAAGTGCCCTCGAGCATTAGGTGGCTTGTGATTTTGTTGGTTTGCTTGGCTTTCTGAGTAAAACTCCTTGGGAGGCAGGTTCTGTGCCCCAAAAGAAGTGTAGGGGATGGCACAAAGCCCTTTCAAATAAGTGTGTGAGGAAAAAGAACTAGACTAACACTTTCACAGAGCCCACAGGACTTGAGCTAGAGCTTTTTCTGGTACCTCCAGTGTTGAAATAAGCTGAAATCTTAGTTGCTAAGGGAAATAAAAGGTGCTGTTCCAAACCAGCCCTAGAAGAGTGGAATTTTTTTGAAAGGACAGCATGTTTACAACTGAGGTCACTTGAGGCCATGGAAGCTGGGTCTCTTCCTGGGTCCTGTCACACTGGTAGAACTTTTACCTTGTGTGTATATGAAGACAAGTATCATAATGGCTCTTAGACCATGCCTCCCTGTCATGGACACTCGATAGCTGGTCCTACCTTTCTTGCCAGTCCCGGTGTCCCCTTGAGTGCCAGAGCCCATGGAGAAGCTGGGGACCTGCTCTTCCCCAGCACTGTTTGCTCCCATTGTCAGCCAATACTCTGCTTTGTGCTGCTGACTGAAATTGAAATTAAATCCTAGCAGGTGTGGGCACATTGCTGCCAGCTGACCCCTGTGGGTTGGTTTCAAGCCTTTCTCCTCGTAGGTGTGACCCTTAGAGCCAAAGTATGTTAACATGTGGCTACAGAACCAAGAGTGTTCCCATTTGCTGCAGCGTGTGAGCATCCGTGTGTACTGTGTCCTCCCCTGGCCGCGCAGCATCCAGCTTAACGTGTACATTTCATTTGCAGGAAACGACTCCATTTTTCATGATATCGACAGTGATACCTCTTTAACTAGCTTGAGCGACTGTTTTCTTGCCTCTTCCGAAGTTAACTCCATGCAGGCTAGAGTAGGAAATCCCATTGACAGGCTGTACTCTATGCAGAGCTCCTATTTCGCCTCATGAAAATAAAGAAAACTAACAGCCGGCGTGTGTTTAGCCAGTGACTTTTCCAGTGCAGACTCTACAGCCATATGTTGCCCAGCTCTTCCTTCACAGTGACTCTGCTGCCTCTGGACTGCAAAGAGCATTTTTTTAGGAAGACTGTCTCTGTTTGCATATATGTGTATGTATGTATGTATATTTTAATACCTACCTACATACATACATATATAGAGACACAAAACACATCCACCCGTCCCATACCCTTGATTCCCAGCTTGCGCCAGACCACGAGACAAGCACGGAAGGAACAGAAGAACCTGCTCATCCTCAGTCTTTGATCTCGTTTGGTTTGAGCTCATCATCCTGAAGGAAATGGATTTTGTGGAAAGCTAGACCTTTTCCTTCTTTCTCTCCTCCTTTCTTTTGGATGTCTAAACTTTTTTTTTAAAGCCACTGATACTGACATCAGTCGACCATATGACAAATAAATCAAAGAAACTGGAGATTCCTCCCTTTTCTTACTGCATGATTCATACTATGTTGTGGATAAATTGCCATTTGAACTGTGAGAAGTTAATGTAAATGTGACGTTCAACATTTGTTTCCTTTCTACACTCTTTCTACATAACCTAGATCTGCTCATTAGTTTATAGCCCTTATGCATATGATACTGAGGAAACTGGTTAACAGTGTTTGTGGAGAAAGCCAGTGATTTCAGAATAAGAAAGGTCTATGGCCCTGGAGAGGAGATGCATGTTAGGGGCAGAGGCATTTAGGTTAGTATTGATCTTAAATAATTAAAACTAAAGGTGCTTACAAGACAGATTTATTTAATTTTTTTTGAAGTGTGAGATTAAAACATTTACATTTGTTTGTAAGTATTGCAGTGCCAAATTTCAAGTCTAGACCATGATTGGCAAACAAGTGTTGTTCATTCTGTTCTGTTTATTTGTTTTGCATGAGGCATAAATGTGCTGTTTTCTATTGTCCATCTGGAATAATTAAGCACTCCTTTAGTTACTTTGCCTCAGCAAGAATCGAGGATACACAGTTCTATCCTGAAACACCAGAAGTCCTGAAATGTGCACCAGCTGGGGACAGAAAACTATGAAAGAAATTACAATGGGATGTTCAGGTATGTTGAGCTGAAATTTTACCATGTCCTGCAAATCCCCCACTGCCAGGACTCCTGGTTGCCATGCCAGCTCACTGGTCAGTGCAAGTGCTGGAAGAACAGGTACACAGACAGAAGGGGATGTCGCAGCTGAAGTCTGATTGTCTCTGGTGTTGAAGTTTGAGCACATGCCATATAGAATTTTGTAGGGCATAAAATATCATAAATAATAATAGTATAGCTATAAATATTGCCTGGTGATAATTATAATGTGGAGAACCAGACAAGTACAGTCATGGCTCTCAGTGGAGAAAACTTCATGGGGAAAATTTGCCAGGGTAATATCGGTAATTATAGGGTGTGTTCAAAATAGAGCTCATGGGGAAAGATTGGCAGGATAGGCACTTTCTTAAATAAATACCTTTAATATATTGACTGTAATAACTGAAAAACAAGTCCAAAGCTTTGGTTAATCTAACTCCTCCAGGCTGAGGACTGGTACCAGGCCAGCGTCGCAGTGTCCCTGTGGGGCTTGGCACCTTCTGTGGGAGCATGGGTGTCCCATGGTGGGGTGGGCCAGAGCAGGACCCCTGTAGCCTTGGCACCACTCTGGGGACTGCAGCCTGAGCCTCAGGGATTCCTGCTGGGAGCCCCACAGCAGCTGATGGAGATGAGCCCTCCTGGTGTTCTGGAAGCATGGGTGGGAAGGATAGGATGATGGGTCCAAGGGAAAAAATACCAATTTCTCCCAGCATGGAAATGTGGATTGAGCATGTTGAAGGTTTCTTGAGGAAGCAAAGTTTTATCTGCAGGGTAAGCACACGGGGTCTCACTCTGGAGAACATGAGAGCACTGTGGAGGAGGCTCTGTATGTGTGAGTGTGTGTGTGTGAGTGTGTGTGTGAGTGTGTTTGTGAGTGTGTTTGTGAGTGTGTACATAGTGCAGGGGGCAGAGCACAGTCCGAGGCCAACCCTCCCACTGCTGGAGGTGCAGAACCACTGTCTGCCACACACAGCCTTGGTCAGGGAAGGGACTGATGGCTCTGCGAGGGGCCAGGGGACATTTCTGTCCCTGTCCATATAGGTTCGCATTCTTGCCATCCCGAGGGAGGATGGTCTGTTGTGTCCATATGCTTTGCCTAGATCGTTCCCTGCTTTCTGGCAGGGATGTGGTTTCAATTGAGGGTTGTGAGCCCCTGGATGTATTTTGAAATTGAAAGGATTTTCTTTTCTTACCCACCCTGTTCAACTATTTTTCCCTTTCTTAGTGTATCAAAATAAATAACAATTTCCTTTCTCTCTGCATGATAGCAAACATCTATAAAGAACTCAGGTGATCCTCACTGCTTGCAGGGCAGAAGCAAGCAGGTTTCGTATGGCACATGAAAACATTTGTCATTTGTTACCACCAATCTCTATGGATTCATCTTTTCCCTCCTCTCCCCTCTGCTGTGCTACTTTACAGTCATAGAAAAGCCTCTCAGATATACCAGTTTTTAGACTCCTCACACAGGCAGAGCCTTGCTTCATATCTCATTACTGGCAGGATCAAAATGGCATTTTTGGTGTTTACAGGGACTTACATGAGAACAATAATGTGATCTACAGTTTGGAGAACTGCCTTGTCCCAACTCTACCTCTACATCTGGGATGGATGTTGAAAAATAATCCATCTCAAAATAAACAAATCAGATATCCCATTTTATAGGTGAAGTAACCATAAGTTTTTGCTGATTTTTTGGGTGTCTGTTTGCCACCTTGGTTTTTCCATGCTTGTACATACTGTCTCCTTTCCCTTGGTGTGTCATATGATGATGCCTTAGCTGTTTGTTGCCCCACGTTCTGCCACCTTTGGAGCCACATGCATGCACACATTCAGGCCCTTGGCATATGTAACATTTCCCATGCCATGGTGGGCTTCTGCTAGTCCAGGGAAGGAATGCACAGCCAAGGATTTCCAGTGGGCCTGCTATAGCTGGCAAAGGCCGAAGTTTATTAAAGCAAAATAAATGTCACTTTCTTCTTATGGAATAAATTACCCTACTGGAGTGTGATCATTGTGGTTTTAACCTGGGACCTTGCTGTAAAAGATTATACAGCAACCTCTGACCTCTTTGATTTCTGCTTTACTCCTATATTGTCAAGGGAATGTCCCCAATCAGGTGACAGTAAAGTGTTTAATGGACCCTATCACAGTAATATCTTACGTTAAGTCAAATTGATAAACTCTTGCCAAAAATTCTTAGCATCTGGCACTTTCACAGAAACCACAAACAATGATTGCACATATGGGAGCTCAAAGGCTAGAGGTCATGACAGCAGTTTATTACATGCACCTTGCAGTGATTATTTTCCCTAGGAAATTAACCCTCTCTAACACAAATGCATCAAGTGAGCTCTTCATGGTGTATCCATCATATTGTTTTGGCTAATCAAGGAATACATGTGCAGCTAAAGTGGTGGCAAGATGCAATTAAGTAAAAGATGATTGATTAGGTTTCAGTGTGCTCAGTAATGTATAAAAGGTGATTGTGAGAATGAATACGCTGGGTACCAGCTCAGAGGTCTTTATTGTGCAGCTGCAGGTCTGTGATGGTGGCAGAGATTTCCCAGTGTTCATGAACACTTACTGAGCTGCCTGGTCCTGGGTCCCAGCTAGGCTCTGGGATGGGCAGCAGCAGCACCTTCCCTTGGCATGGCTGGCTGCTGAGGGGACAACTCCTGCCATGCGCTGCTGTTCTCAGATCCTCCTTCTCACTGCACTGAGGGGCAAACCCTGGGGCTGGTGGCAAACATGTTTCACAGTCACAATATTGAAGACAATTACGTTGCTGTAAATAAATGGTGGTGGTTGCAATCACTTATATTGAAACATCATCCTGGGCATTTTGATCTCATTTTCTTCTTTAAACTCATCAAAAACATCCAGATTGCTTGGCCCGGTTGCAGCTAAGTGTGCCTGAGATGTGGCTCATATTAGTTGCACAGAAGCTGCTGAGTGAATTTTTCAGATCCACCCTGCAGGACTCAGATGAGCATTACCAGGTCCTTTGAAGGGTCGTTGTTCAGCCACCTTGCTGTGCATCATGTCATGGGGAAGGTCCTTCATGCCAGCAAACCTTCCAGAGATGATGTGAACCCACTTACCTCTTCCTACTATGCTCAGGACTCCCTTCCAGTTTCCTTAAGGGTCAGAGGTATATCCCAAGCCACTGCCCCAGGTACTCCCAGGAACCCAGCTCTGGGATGCCACTGGTATGCTGCGAGCTGGGGTTTACAAGAGGACCTCCATGAACCCTGTTATAAGAAGTCTGGTTCTCCCTAAAAGTCACTAGAAATGAACAGCAGAATGATGAGGAAGGGAAGGATTCTCACAAGCTGGAGCTTGGTCACAGCAGCGAAAGGAGAGAGAGGCAGCTGAAGCACGACACAGCTCTGGGAGCCACAATACCCAGAGTCTCAGTGCTTCAGATCATGCTTTACACAATCCCATGCCCAAGTCACCCCACGAATTTCTGACCAGTAGCTGCTCTCTAGCATGCAGGTCCCTCTGTAACTCCCATTCTATGGCCTGGGTGCACAGGGTAGCCATGTGGCCAGGGCTTCAGGCACCTGTGCTCCTTGGTTAGGGACATGCTGGGGCATATGCTTGCCTCAAGTCTTTTGGCTTTGGTGGGCTTTCAACACGGTCTTGCTTCTCTGGGACAGATCTGACTACGCTGATGGCTGTTTCCCTCCTGACAGCTGCAGCCTGGATGACCTTGGCTTGGTGCACCCTGGTTCTGCTCAGCAGTGAAGGGGCTGCCAGATACTTTGCATTGGGAACTCTGTTTTTAAGTGAACACCCTATTTTTTAGCTGTGTATGGCTGTATTACTTGTATATTTATATATTCTGTATTTATGTTATCAAAATGTAGTATTTTGTAGCTGTCTGTTACAATTTGTTTAACTTGTAAAAAATATGACTGTGCTCTCTCATACTTAACAAGCTCCTTTCACTGTAGATTTGCTGCTCCTTTCTCTCTGTGTTGGAAACAAACCACCATAATGTATGTAGATTGGAATTCTTTTTAATTTAATTATTTGTCACTATTAAATTATTTATTAGTGTTTTTAAATTTCATTTCACTTCAATTTTTTTCCTGCCACCATTGCTGGCAGTTAAGATCCATGAGTTTCTCATGCATCATATTCCTTCCCACGAGCATGTGCATGTGCACGTGCACACACACACACAGAGTCTAAACAAAAACAGAAAAAGAAAAAAAAGAGAGAGATTACACTTCCATATATTTGTAAATAAAAGCAACCTGTAAACTAAGCAGGATTTTCTCTCAGTGTGCAGTTCTTTCTTTGCTTTTGCAGACTGAGAGTGTGTTCTCTGTGTCCTGGGGCTGGCACCAGTGTTCTCTCAGGTGGGAGAATCCATGGACAGGGATGGCTGAGCACAGCCTCGATGGTTTTAATGTTGTGGAACTGGAGCCCAGGCTATGTGGTTGAGAGACACAGCAACGGTGATGACAGAGGCTCCTTTTGCACTGGTTTTTGGCCTCTGGAGGCAGAGAGCTGTTCTGTAGGGATGGGAACAGATTGTTACACATCAAGGCTCCTCCGGCAGGCTGGCCAGACACAGGGAGCCAACCCAAACAGCCAGCCCTGGCAAAGGAGCTGCTCCGTGGTGATTTCAGAGACCCACTGGGATCTTTCCTGTGCAAAGCGCATGTAAGGGCAGCCTCATACTAAAGCAGATAAATGTGTGTAAGTATTAGCAATGGATACTTTATAGCATCCATCTAGTGAAGGCGAATTCAAGACCAATATAAAATGACAGATGCTGATGTCTCTTGGGCCATGTAAACATGAACATGAACATGAACCTCAGCTGAGGTTTGGTCTGGTCACATCTGATTACTCGTTGCCATTCCCTAGGTCCAGAAATACCACATTTCTTTTCTATGCCTTGAGCATGAACTCACAATTTCTATTTTTTATAAAAATCAAAGCACACAGTTTTACAGATAACCTAGTAACACCAAATGGGACAGCCCCATTTCCACCCCCCAAGCCATTTCAGCATGTCCCTATAGCCCTTGTGCAGCAAAGCGTGTTCACCTACCTTGAGAAACAGGCCATTCTGCAGTCCCAGCAACAAGGACATGGTGCATGCCAAGGGGAGGATGCTGGCGCCTACTGGGTCTCTCCCACTGCAGTGTACACGTCATGTGGGTGACACCTCAAAGGGCACAACACATCAAGAGGCCATATCTCAGTGACATAATAAAAATCAGTTTAAAACTTTCCCCCCATATTTGGTTCTTAAAGATCCACACATAACTGCCGAGCACAGATCTCCCTGCTCAAACTCTCCCCAAGGTGAGGGAGGAGGCACTGCTGCAATCTCACCTGAGGACCAGATCAATAAAGCATTTTTCTCCTAGTCAGTATTTTCATTCCCTTTTGCTTTCCAGCACCAAACTGCATCATCCTGTCCCACTCACGCTGGTTATTGGTGGAATGTCACTGAGGAAAAATGAATTGCCATTAGCAATTGGATTCACCTAAGTCAGAATTAGCTACTCAAATATTCATGATCTGTGTGCATCTAATATTTATGAAGGAAGAATTAGAGTTGCCTGTAGCCATTTTTGAATCTCCCCAAAAAAATAGGTGAAGGGCATCACAAAAAAAGGGAGAAAAAATAAAGATTAATACATTTGGGGCTTGGTGTTGTGTATTGTTTGTGGCACGTTTCTCTTTGGTGTCAGTGAGACAGAATGGAGACTGATTTATGTGCCACAGCTGTAGCAAACAAAAGAAGAAGAGACCGGGAAATGGCTAGAGGTAAAAATGCCAGTGCAAGGGGCTAAAGGCCTGCACCTGGGTACTGCTTCCCATGCAGCCTCCTCCGCCTTGCAGCACCTTGTAAAATCAGATTATCTGCTGGACACAGGAGTTCAAACAGCCCTTCAAAAGATTTGTCTTAATAATTGCTACCTTATCTTAACTTCTGGTTTTTTATCAGCCAAACTGCTGCTGGGAGGCAGATCCTGAGGATAAGGTTCTGTCACTCTTAATTATTATTACCTCTTATAATGAAAACACATTTGTTCATCCTCCTGTGCACTTGGAAGTGGTGTAACAAATGAATGTCTAGTGTTTTATCAGTATTTTTAATAACATAAAAGAAACATTATGAGTATGGCCCCACTGTATAAATGATTGTACATCAAATGCTATGAAATAGATAGCATATTTGCTTCTCATTTATTTATATTCAAATATAAACCAATTACTCAGTAAAAATGAAACACATTTTTGCGTCCTCAGAAAACCGTTATTTTCTGAAAACCAAATTTTGCAGTTAAGGTGCTGTAGGGCTCTTTTCCATCACAGAAGGAACGTGATAATTAGCCCCAGCACCAGCAGGTACATTCTGAAATGAGGTGATAGACAATGCTATTTCTTTGTTTACTTATGATTGGAAAATGAAACAATTCTCTCTGAAAGCTCACTAATGAATTTGGCCTGCAGTATTTGTCAAAGCCACAGCCACCATTTGCAGTCTTAAACTGGTTTTTCTTATACTTTGAGAACTAGATATGAACCATTTGGATAAAGTGAGAGCATAGTGTCAGTTGTATGTGTGGAAGACCTTAAATTCAGACATGATCTGCACATCTCCTTGGCCTGCAGCTCCTTGCACAGGTCTGATGGTTCTCACCAGCCGTGGCCGAGGTTGGATGCTCTTGTCATAGGCAGCTCAGCGTGTCAATCACAGGCTCTCGGAGTGTCACCTGGTGAGCAAGGCACAGTGTTAGGCATGGCCAAAGCCCCACCCCAAACTGCAGAGTAAAGAAAATAAAAGTGGAGAATTATGTAAAGCACAACATGAACTAGACCAATGCACATTTCACTGCGTTGAATGTTGATAACGTTTGCTCTGTCGTCTCTATTTACACTTTTGCTCTTTACTCTCTGGATTTGCAGTAACAATCTCCTGACCTTTAGTTAGCAAGAGAGCATCGCATTCTCTCATCTTTAGCCAAAATGAGGAAGGGAAGTGACATTTTTCTATGCCTATGGGATGATGCATCCACAAGGAACTGTGCAGGGATCTAACACGATATCTGCTCTCTGCAAAGTCTTCCTGCCATCCCCTGTGCCTGCTGACTGGACTGGCAGTTAGGATAGATCCAGTTCCTAGAAGCAGCAGGTAATGAGGGTTTGATCAGACCCTGGCATAGTCAGATGATGTCCAAAGCAAAAAGGATTCTGTAAGACAGGCAGATAAAAGCAACGTTTTTATGGCAAGCATTTAGCAGCTGACAAGAGGGACAGGCTGGAGCTGTACACAAAACACAGGAGCCTGGCTCAGTCCCCTCATGTCAACCATCAGCGACACAGATTTTTGTCATTGTTGTGTGCTTGTGTGTCCCTCCCCTTCCAAACAAATCTTTCCATATGCTGTGATTTTTTACTTTTAAACAGGCTTAGGTAGAATTCAAGTGGTTCTGTCAGAGTTGAGCCATTTTTCAATTCAAAAAAGGGTAGGGCACTGAAGGGTTTCTTACAGCTTTCTACCTGAAATACTATTTCCTGAATAAACAATCAGCCTCATTTGGAGCTCAACACAGTCCATCCCAAAATTATTTTTGGCTCTTCTGCTGCTTCAGTTTGGTGTTCAGGACAATGTTTAGGCATGCTGCCTCCTCCCTTCAGGTAATGGGGCCCAGGAAGCACATGCAGGACCCCTGTGGGAGTTGGAATGAGGAAGGTGCCAGAGACCTGATCCACAGAGGAACAGAACTGAGTGTGCACTGATGTCCACCTCTGCACATGGCATTTTGCATCTAGCCTGGGGAGAGCACCTCTCTGCCTTGTGACCCTGGCTCTAACCAGACACTGACTTTCAGCCATGAACTTCTCTGACCCAGCCCTGGGGACAAGCCTAGTCCGTCAAGTGGGACAGGGACCTTTCCCCAGAGCAATGGGAAGGCGCAGGCTGCTGCTCTGGCTCTGCCGCTGCAGCAAGGATGCGGGTCACAGAGTTAATATTTTTTTGAGGAAGGTGTTTCACAGTGAGCCATCTGTATTATTAAAATGAGGAACATGGGATATGAAATACCTTTTCCTTCTGAACACCCGTTCCGTAATTACCTGCGCTCTCCCCCCCCCACCCAGGGAGTGTGTCAGTGTGCAATGGTGGGGAGCTGCACACCCACAGCCAGCCAAGCTCTCCCCACCACAGCCCTCCGGGAACCAGCATCACTCAGGTAGGCTTAATTTGTTCCTTTGTTCAACTGGTAACGAGTAAACTGGTGTCCAGCAGCACACAATGAGTTACTCCTGATCAGATTACCAGAGATCCGTCCCAGCTGGGGCTTCCCATCACACCTGTGTTGTCAGATTAGTGGCGATAAGCAGCCGCTGATAAGCCTTGCACTGAAGTGTTCTCAGGGAACCCCGAGCATTCCCTTGATCTTTCTTTACACTTCAGCACTATGCGGAAACCTTTTGTTTTAGGGCTGAGAGGAGAAAACAGGTAATTATACTCCCAGTGGCAACCAGCTTTCGCGCAGGACACAGCAATGGAAGCCTGCTGGCTGCTGAAGCAGGCAAAATACATCTGACTAAAACCAATAAATTACATAGCCCTGGATAACTTAAACTCTTTTCTTCACTGCTATAAAGAGGGAGAAGCCCCCAGGTCTGTGCACTCGGAATAAACAAAAAGTGTGTTGGAAGGCAGATTGCTATCAGGCTAGCAGCTCCTGGGCTGCTTCAGGGATGCAGCTTCACATGGGGCTGCAGCCTGTGTCTGAAACTGCACCCAGACACTGCTGCTTCTGCCTGGTTTCTGTATCAGCTGATCAGAACAGAAAGTTGGAACCAAGATCCCAGTTGTGGTTCATCTGCCTGTCTGACTTCCAACGACCACAAATGAGTCCAGGCAGCTGTTCTGTGAGAGCACCAGCCAACATCCTGTGTCTGCCTCAGCTTGCTTCGAAGGGTTTGTGTGTTACTGAGGTCACATGTCCCATTAAAAATATTTCTCTTCTCACTGCTACACCAACAGTCAGCTTGCAAAACGCTGAGAAATTAAAATCTTAGGCAAGTGTGAAAGGAATGGCTTTGACAAGGACTGAGGATCAGTGAGGGTCTGTGTGCCGCGGGTGCTGCTGCAGTGCTGGCAGAGACCACAGCGACGGCCACAAGAGTCGGACCCACCCCAAGTTTTAATTGCCGCAGTGATGCAACCTGCAGCTCCCAGGACTGCAGCTCGTCACAGGGAGGAGCCACTGCCTTGAGCCCGGTAAATTGGCAGCTGAACTCCATTTCTGTGAGACTAATGCATTTTTAGTGATTAATGGCTAATAATAAATCAATAACACATTAAAAACCCTAATAAATAAATTTTAATTAATAGATACGTTATTAATAATAAAGTACTAATTTCAATTACATTTGTAGCAAAAGTTATCTGTTTCTTCACTTACTTAATCTCTGAAACTTTTATGAGGCCTTTCAAGTACAGAAGATTCCTGTAAGACAACTAGAACATGCATGAAAAAGAACAGGCTTTTGAAATCTAATCTTCCCCTGCTTAAAATAGAGGTAGTGCTGCTCTGTTGACAGTAGGTCTCTGAAGCCTTTCAATATACTTTTTATTCTGTGAGTCTGGCACCACATAGGAAATTAATTCAGTCACAATATTTTCATTAGATTATAGCCCAAGTTCTCAATCTTAGGCACATTTGTATGCTTGTAATACATTCTAATTACTTGTAAAGAATAAGTCTGTGTGCTGGTTGGCTTATTGAATATATTAAATTAATGAATAAATAAATTTGTCTCCATGCTGGGAGTGCCACTTGACATCAAAGCTTGCTGCAGAAGGAATCAGAAATGCACTTGGTTGGGGTTCTGGTAGACAATGTGATTTGTATTGTAGGTGGACTTCTCTGTTCCTCACAAGAGTGTTGATTGAAAAAAGCATCTTTTATCCCTTGAGACAACAGAAATTAACTATGTGAAGAGACTGCTACTTTTTTGTTTGTTTGTTTTAATGATAGCTCATTATTGATTTGGTCAGGAGAATTGCTCTTACTGGCTCAGCTCAGCACCTCACATTGTTTTTATTGGATGGAACTCTCAGGAGCACTCTTGTGCTTTCATGTATTTTTATGCTCTGCAAGTAGGAAGGAAATAGCATAAACATGAATGAAAACATTGATGCTAGTAGAAAAACAGGTCAGATTTTAGTACTGTGTAGTGTCTGACCATGTTGTGGAGTTTTCTGTTTATCTTGTCATATTCCAGTAAAAAAAAACAAAAAAAACCAAAAAACCCAAGTTATTTTTAGTATGGAACAAAGTCATCAGAAGTGGGACTTATCTCAAAAGATGGGAAATCCAATATCTTTAAGAGTCACCATGGCAGAAGGCACAAGTTTCTCTGTTTCCTCAATGCAGAACTGTAAGAGGCTTATCTTGCCCCCACCTTCGTGGTTTGTTCATCAGCTTGTTACATACTGAATTTTCTTTTCCTGGAATGATTATCCTCTCTGGCCCATAAGAGAAAAAAGTACAGTTCGTGGAATGAAAGAAAGCCAACCTGGCATTCTGGAGCCAGCCCTGTTCCCTGTAGCTGATCCTCTGGAGCACTTGGGTTTGCAGTGATATGCCTCTCTTTTCTCAGAACAATTGCATCCCTTACAAGTGTCAAATTTTCTGACAAATGATATTCCAAAATCTAAACCACTGCTGGTTCAGATCTTTTCCTGACAGTGGGATCCCTTGACATTAGGAACTATGTCTCCAGGGGTGCTTACCGAGGATATGGTGCAGAGCACAGGGGACATTATCTCTTAGTAAAAAGGCAAGTGAGATTCAAGAGGTCAAAGAAAATAGGCCCCTAGTGCTGGAAGGCTGCTCTTTCAGGCAAGGGACTTGGTGGCAAGGCTGGAGCAAAGACAGGAAAATTTCTCTTCCAGCCTGTTGAAATCAGAATTCACGGAACAAGACAATGTGGTTTTCAGTGTTGTTTGGGCTGCAGTGCTTTGTTAGAGAGCTGTTCACCCATGTGAAAACGCGTAACCCTGTCAAGCTGCCAAGTGAAACTTTGGGTGATCGGCTCCGTAAGCACTGGTAGCACAGGATGAAGCTGCCTTCGGCTACTTTCAATTACACACCCAATTCTTTTAAGACTTCTGAATATTTGGGAAAGGAGAATATGCAGAACTTGTTTGTTTACATCAGATTGTGCTGTGTTTTCAGATTTCTCAACTGCTTTTGGAGCATGTGAGCACAGCCTAGCCCTTCCCCTTCCACATACCTGGCAGCTTTGTCAGTGCAGCAAACGAATCCTCTCCTGGAGTAAGCAGCCGTGTCAGACTGATGCTGTGCAGAGTTTCGCCATTTCAACCAAGTGGGAACTGGAGCAGAGACAGGCATTACGCAGCCAATGATTTGCAAAGCGAGGTGTCGGCGCTGGTGCTGCTGTGATGATTCAGGCAGCCCCGGGGCACTGCTGAGATTGGGCTGGGCTGGAGGAAGGTGGTAACCACGGGAAGATCTCAACCTTTCATCTTGTAGGTGTTGGAAGTGTGGCCAGGCTCTACTGAACGTGGTGCTGGGCAGAACAGATGGGAAGTGCACTCAGTTTCTCTCTGCCCTTTTGAGCCAGGTCAGCCACCCAGAGTTGGCAAAGCACCCAGCTGTCCCCTGGCAGCAAGTCTCTTCCCAAAGACTCGTCAGTCTGGCACCCCGCAGACAACACCAGGGAGGTTTGGCAGGAAGCTCTAAGCATTGCACCTTCTTCAGAACTGAATCGTTTTTCTCGTGGCTTGGGATGCTCTCAGGATGGCCTGTCTGTGCAAGTAGCTTTTTTCCACAGGTGATTGCAAGTGAGATCTTTTGGATGAGGAACTCACTGAAGTTGACAGCTCGGTTATTTTGAATTTATATACAGCTTTCTGTTCAGCACCAGGGTGGTGCTCAGCCTGCCCTAATTAGCCTAAATTACTGTAGCTACAAAAAGCAGAAATTGATTCTCATGGCACCTTGCTTATCTCTACACAGACCTACTGCAAGGACATGTGCCCCTGAGGGCATCACAGTAAATTTCTGAACCTTAATTCACATGTTCAAACTGTTACTCAAACTTCTACAGCAGACCTATTACTGCTTTCAGTAATTTTCAGCATCTAATAAAGAACTTTGTACCTTTCTTTTCTAACCTTCTAAAAACGTCTAGCAGCATTCAGCTGTTAGAAGGGGTACCCTGAAGAGCCAAGACACCACAACCCACCAGATGACCAGGACTTCACAGCTCAGAGCTGTCTTGCCCCATGACAAACTCACCCAGACTTGCTAGTCCTTGCTTTGTCTCAATGTTGCTTTTCCCTACATTATTCTACTCACCCACTCCCAAAGGAGCCATGCTACCAGGACTAGGAAGGCAGTGTGGCTGCTGCTCACACTGCTAATGAAGCAATGCCTCAATTAGCTGTCAGAGGAGAGTTTCTGAGAACTGGAGCTCATGCCTGCAAGCCTGGAATATTTGTGTTTCTGTACCAAAAGTAACAGTTACACCACAGCAAGAAAAACAAACTTCCGCAAAATAAGGCAATAAAACCAAACAGATTGAGTCAAAGCAAAGGCAGTATTTTATTAATCATCATTAATTTGCTTTGTCAAACTTGATAACACAGGAGAAAAAATGATTTTTTTATTCTAGTGAAAAATCTGACAGACTGGAACGGAAAGCTAACTTTCAGAGCACTGGGAAAAAAGTCTGAAATTATTGGTTTTGAACCAAATGCATATATGAGTGATTAAGTCTTTTATAAATGAAAATACAATGGTAAAACTATTATTTCAACCTAACTGAAAATTAAATAGAAAGTTTAGCTGACATAACATTTCTATGCAAATATTATTTTATTTTATATTTCTGAATTAAAATTAAGAATATCTGAGTAAGACCAATTTTCCCTCAAAAGTGCTCTAGCAAAACTACATTATGTTCCAGGTATCTGTTCTGATTTTCCTCTAAAAATAAACCGTCATATTTTATGTTTCTGAGCCCACCATGGGTGTGGCATGAACAAGGTCTTATGTATGTGAAAATTTAAAGGTGTTTGCAGCTTTTCTTTCCCAGTGTTGCAGGAGAATCAAATAATCATTCCTTGCATATTTTAGGCTTCTCATCATTTACATTTCAGACTTGTTATGGCTGATAAGAGCATGAAAAATGAAGCATGAAGGAAAGCACAGGATTATGTTAAATGATGAGCATCATTCCTGAGGTAGGCAGATTTCAAATACTTCCTGTGTGACAGCAGCAGGCTGAGGAGAACCTGATTTTGAATGACACTGAATGCAGAGGATTGTGAGTCAAGCATACATGCTGCAATCAACAAAAATGAATGAGATGAAATAGATGCTGAGTGTATACATGTGTCCGTGGAGTGTGAAGAGGCTCTCCAGGTAAGGTGTGCTCAGACAAGGTGCCCCAGGTGCTCCACCTGTGAGTACCATGGCCTGGCCACTGCCACACAGCTGCTACCAGGAAATGCCTGTGGGGGAGGAAAAGCTGGGACTCCCAGAGTCCAGGCAGCATTAATGATGGAATCTGCTGTGTCCCTCTGGGAGAAAAATGTCCCACTGTATTTGCCAGATGCCCAAATCCCATGCTACGTGGCTAGAAAGCGCTCCTCACAGACTGGCATTGACAAGGGAAAAAACAACACAGCCACTACTCTTGGCAGCATTTCAGAGCAAGATTTTCACAAGGATTAACTGCTCCTGAACAATTTATCCAATATATAAGGTACAAATATTCTTTTCTTCCCATCAGTCATGCAGGTCTTTTTGTACAAACACTGTGGCCAACAAAGGGAAAATCTTGCCCTCCAGTTATGCAAAATGCCTTCAGTGCCCCTGTGGCCAATGGGTGCTGATGGAGGGCAGGACTGTGTTCCTCAGGGCACAGGGTCTCTCCAGCACTTTGTCCCTGCACACCTACTCTTGGGAAGAAAATCTGTACCAGAGATCCTGTCCTTCTCTAAGGCACCAGCATCCAGAACTCAGCAAGTCCCAGACAATTCACAACCCATGTTGGTGATGCTCTGTCAGAAACCAACTGTTTCTTGTCTCTGTATTAAAAATACTCATGTTGTCAACTGTGGTGGCAAGTGAAGGGCATGGCAATTCCAGACACCCAGTCTGGTCTGGAACAGGGATTCACAGGTGTCATAGTTTCTACTACGGTAGTGTTTAAGATTTTTGTCATTAACAACACCTTAATTTTGCATTAGACTTTGGTCCCCTGGCTTGTGCTTCTCAGACTGTACATAAATATCACATATGAACCAATTCTATCAGAGATTTTTATGAATAGCTGCCATCGTAAACTGATACAAATCTCTAAATGTTTCTTTTAATTTGATTTCTTGTTGATGTGGCTATCAAAACACTAACACATCAAAGCAAATGTTTTCTGCTATGATCAAAGTCTATAGGACTTTTAATGTAATTCCCATCCAAAATCTGAAAGAAATGTTATGGGAAGGATTAGTTGGATTTCAGGCAACTGAATTAGAAAAAAAATTCCAATTGATATTCAGTAGCATTTTGGCATCTAGGTCCTAGAAGCCCTCTGGAAATTCTGGATCAGGCCAGTGGGCAATGCACAATTTTAGCATTGTGCTCAATATTTTTTCCTCAAACAATTTTAGTTAGGGGCACTCCCAACATCTATCTCACAAATTACTGATGGAGTCACATACCCTGCAGCAGTGTTAGGATATTGTATCATGCATCTTTTTTAGCTTATGACTGGAAAAGATAAGATCTGAAAAGAATTTGGTGGTGAGGTAGGTGATGAAATTCTGCTGCTGTGTTTGAATATATCAGGCAGGAATTGTTTTGAGTCCTGAATATGTATTTGATTTCCACAGGCTTATGGGTGAGCGTCTTTTGTGGAGGGAGTACACTGATATGCAGATAGAACAAAATAAATATCAATAATCCAATGACGCATGAAAAATCAGGGAATATATTATTCCAAAATAGTAGATGAACTAAGAGCCATTAATTTCTTTAACATTAGATGCCAGAAAATGGGATGTTGCCTGTGTTGTCTCAAGCCTGGTTTACGTGCATAGGTAAATGCAAGTTAAATAATCTCTTTCGAGATGCTTATCAGCCTCTGCTATTCTTTGCACTGAAGGCATAATAACAGTCATAACAGCAGGGAGAAGGGGAAGGACATTACTGCAGTTTTGACCTTTTTCCAGCTCCTTGGTGGTGATCTGGCAAAGGGCATACTTTTATTTAACCCACACCATTGGGCATTGTCCCTTTGGTGTTCAGTGCAGGTGTGAACACAGGCAATTGCTTAGATGGATATGCAGAATAAATGCAGTTTAGCCATCACATATGATAAACTGTGGGAAAGGCAGCCAGCTGCTGTGATGCTCTTGGTAGCAGTAGCTTTATGGAAATGAGGACATGGGGAAGTGTTTTTCTGTAAGGCTCACTAGGTAAATGCTGGGAAGCAGGTAACCAGGTTAGGATCTAATGAGACAAGCATGGGTTGCACATCTTAGGCTATGTCTTGCTGAAGTACAAGTGGGTAGTAACAAATGGACATGCTGGGATCTGCTTGCTGGCTCCCAAGCTGGGAGAAAAATAAACAGAAAAATACAGAGAGTGGAAAAAATTATTCCATGCTTTTAGTGCACCTACATCAAACACATCAGGGAAACAAAGGTCCAACATGGGAAAACAGAGAGCAGCACTACTTTCTGACCACTCTTTTCTGATGTCTTGCCTGCTTGCAGCTCAGTCTGACCTGTCTGTTCTCTCCTGCATGGAGAGCAATCTGCCAGAGGAACTGCCATATTATCCTGACACCTTAGACTAGGCAGCCTGTTACCTGAGCAGGAAAGAGTCTCTGTTTTTTGGAGAGGATCCTGTTTGCAGAACCCTTGCAGCGAGGCATCACAGCTACTGTGACAGCCCCTTGCTACACCACCTCTATGCTGAGCTGAGCTGTGAGGCTCGCAGCTAAAATGTGCCTTTCTCATCCGCTTTATGTCACCATGCATCTTCTGGGCAGGGACATTTTCCCTTCTTCCATTTTACCTTACGATAAAGCAAAGCAAACAAAGAGATATCAAGCCTCTGAACATCAAGGGGGAGAATACACACATATTCTCAGGCTGTCCAGGCTATAGAACCAACATCCTGTGACGTAGCAGATGTAGCTTCCCCATTGTCCGGGTGACCCCAGCTGAGCTGGGAGGAATGGCCCGGGGGGGGAGAGAAGGATCAGCTGTGGGCCTGATCCCAGCTGCACCAACCAGCTTTGTGACAGGCAATAAAGAGCAGAAGAAAAGACTTTTGTCCTTGATTGCGAGAGCGACGAACCTCTGTCTCATTGGCAGGGATGACGATTAACCGCAGAGGATTTGTTCATTGTCTGGCACTCGATATCTCCCAGCAGTTGTCCACTCTAGCATGCTCAGATAATGGGCAGCACCTTGGCTTTGTCAATGGCTCAGTGGGCTTTGTGTGCCTGGCCAGACTGTCAGCCTGGAGGAGCCCATTGGCTGTGGCAGAGAGATCTTACTGAGAGATGGCTGTGGTAGAGAAAATGTATGCAAAAAATTGCCAGGACAGGCTGAAGAGTCAAGCAAGGTCCTCTTCCAGTGAACCTGGAGTAAACAAACAGTGCTGTGCTGACAAGCCCAGTGAAATCATGGGGGTTCCATCACTCCATGTATAAAATCCTTTCTGGGAGGACATGCCAAGTAGGCCACTTATGCTGGGACCTCTAGCCTGGAGTGAGTTTTATGGAAGAACTCTTGACCCCTGCAAAACAACATAACATGAGAGCAAAAAACAACACCACAGCAGTCCTCCATGCACTTCCCTGTAGGAGCAGGGACTTCCCACCAGCTCCGCTGGGGAAGAATGAATCCCATTCAGGGAGGGAAGCTCATACTATTAAGGCTGCCACCAGACACCCCTTCCTGATGCTAATCCTATTCTTCTGCTGCGGATCAAGTAATTCTTGTGTGAGTATTTTTCATGGGCTAAAGAAAAAAGATATTTAACCACAACAAACCTGCTGCCAGCAAATGTCAGTCTTAGTTTCTTGGGTCTAAATTATAAGCACCAGCTATGAATTTCTGGCTGTCATTTTTACTTCAGAGGTACCTCACACATTGACATGGATCTCCTGGCAGTGCTGATGCTTTGCCGTCCTCCTGAAAGCAAGCATATGCACACATGAGAGAAGCTTAATTAGGCTTAGTGCTAGAAGGCACTGACGGCAATGTTTTAAATAATCTTTTGCAACACTTCTTTGGAAGTCCAGGAAAATTCTCCTTGCAGAGAAATGCCTTCACTAATTTGGAGAGTAGCAAAGTACTTCAGAAAGTACTGAAAGTCAAGAGTGCCCCCCATCCTTATGAAGAAAAGTCCTGAAACATGTTTTTAAAAATCTCATTGCAACACTTCCCACAAACCAAATGGTTTATGTTTTGATATTCATTTTTCCTAAATGAATGCTAGGAAAAATTGTCTGAGCCCTGAAGCTGATCTTCCACAGCAGTAGACAAGGGCCCTAAATGTGGATTTCTTGCCCATTTATTGCCGTGATACCAAACCCTCAGCTACCACACTCTGCCGGTGAGTCCCCATGCTCAGCCTCAGGAAACAACAGGAGACTTGGCATTTTCTGAAGTGCTCAACCTTGACCAGCACAGCCCACCAGCCTCCACCCATAGCTGCTCAAAGGAGAAAGACACGTTTCAGCAATTCGTCCCAAGGACAGGGAATCTGAGTGGCTTCAACCCCTTGCAATCTCCCCAATGACCCATAGCTGATGAGTTACACATCTGATCATTGTCCATTTCATTGAGCCACTGCTGTGGGTCTATCTCAGCACACTCCTCCAGCACTGAGCTGATGTGGGGATCTGCCCACGCACAGGTCCAACTCCCACAATTATGTGTCAGTTTTCCTGGGCTCTCACCAGCGATGTTGACCTGCCAGCAGCAGGAGGATGGTTTCCTCACTCACCAGGCGCCTCCCCATGGCAGTCCATGATCTTTCCTGTTGCCAACAAAAACTGCATTTCACCAACTTCCTGAAATTCTTTTTATTTTTGTTCTGAGTGTCCTCAGCACACTCATTAGTTCAAGCTTTAGAATGAGCTGAAAATGAGTTCTAGATGGACACTGAGTGCAACAGAATGATACTATTTATTCAAGATCTTTTCTGCGCGTCTCTCATCCGAAATGCAAAACAGCCAGAGCTGGTAAGAGACTGTCAGTCTCCACCGCTCAATTTAAAAACAGAATTAAAAATACATTAATACACCTGTTACATGACAGGAGGAGCAGAATGTGGCTGCTGTCTGTTCTCCTGCGGAAGTCACACATTTTGTATCTTTCTCCTCGCTGGGTTCCCTCTAAGCCTTCTGTTGTGGTATGACAAAACTAGTCTTTTGACCAAGTCCAGAAGACTGGTCGAAAAATAATAGCTATGGATTCCATTGTCCAGACAAATGTAAACGTTACAGTTGTAACCCGAATGTTGTACCTGTAGTAAATGACATAACTAACACAAGGAGGCATCACCAAAAGATTTTGCTTCTGCCAGTTCAGGCTTGTCCCAGTGTCTGAACTAGTCTTTGAAGAATTGATGGAGTTTTCTTCCTTCAGTGGCAGTGTCTTCCTCAAAAGGTCGCTTCTAAAGACTAATTTATTGCTGCTGTCCAAGGATGTGTGTGACCAAAGATTTCCCTATCCAATGTGGTTTCAACAGTTGGTATCAGAATTTAAAGAACTGTAATCAGTGTCAGTCTGAGTGATGCACAGGAGCTTGGGTAATTCCTGCTATGTTCCTTGTATGCAGAGCACTTAGCAGATACACAGGACTGCTCTATGCAGCTGAAGATGGTGCAGTGGAGATAGCAGCCCAGCAAATAGGTTTTGCAGATTGTCTTCTCCATGACACTTTGTCAAATACACTATTGCTTCAACATTGCTTGCACTTTATTTTGGCAAGCCCCCAGCATCACATTTCTCAAAGTCTTCTGTACCTCGATAAATCCAAGCACATTTGGAACAGAGAAGGGAAGAAACTAAATGCATTGTGCACAACTGGTAAGAGTTTCCTGCCATGCCAGATTCATGGAATAAAAACAAAACTTAGCTTCTCTTGGAAGTGGTCCCAACCAAGGTATGGGTTGTGTAAATTGCCCTTAAGGAAAATGAACACTTACTCGGATTTTTTTTTTTTTTTTTTGGGGGGGGGCGGTTTGTAAGGTTTGTTTAAATCTTTTTCAAAAAGGGTTTTATTTTGCTATGAGGAAGGAGAGGAGTTAGTCCTGCCAAGCAGGACTGGAGCACTGGCTGTGCTACTACATTTCCTGTCAGCAGAACTCTCTGCAAACAGCAGTGAATATCCTGGTGCATCTGTCCTGTGCATCCTTCTGTGCAGTGTGGGCTGCAGAGGGCTTGCAACAATGTGGTGCAGTGGCACTAAGCATGGGTGCTAAAATGTGGTATTTAGAAATACCCTTTTACCCATCTAAACACTATTTCAGACAGGAAAATACCCTCCTACACCCATTCATTTTATAACACCATTTTATAACATGATGTCCTGAAACCCAGTCACACAATCGTACTCACTTATGTGCCAACCACTGCCTCTGCAAAGAAAAAGGTTTTACTCCTGTAGCAGGTTACTTTCCATTCATTTTGTGAGCTATTCCTTGCTACAATGTTCTTAAAATAGTACATTGTAAAATATCTTTTAAGTCTTGTAGCATATAGTTAGTGTTGATGATAACAATTGGCAACTGTATCATTTTACACAAGGCTGCCATCTTCTCTCACTAGTATCTGTAAATATTTCCTTGCCTACCAAGGCAGCTTCAGCTTGCCACCCCTATCAGAGCCAAATTCAGCCAGAGAAATTGATACTTCCATGTACACTTGTGACTTCTTGAGTCAAGTTATAAGGTGCACTTGAAAATCCAAGAAATGAAGTGGCTTCCTGTAGATTTCCTTTGCTACAGTCCATCTTCTCTCCCCATAGTCCTTCACTCTTCATTGCTGAACTGGTGAAAGATGCTTGTAGAAATTGTTGCTGTGCTCCTGGATGTGTAAGGTTTCTTTCTCCAGCTGCCCTTCTGCAAGCAAACACTCTACCTGGGAAATGCTGGTCAGCAAAGCTGGCATGTAATGTAAATATACAAATAAAAAAACAGAAGAAGGAAAGATGAACCCTATTTTGTTTCTAGCCATGACAGACATTTTGTAACCATACACGACTTGTTTAGCACTGCAATAAATTCCCTTAGTGCCCTTTTCATGGCAATTTTCAGGATATAGCTGGAACATGGAGCAATATTGAGAATGACAGTTAGATACATTCCCACAGATCTTTTCAGCTTGGGAAGATGTTGCTTTTTACAGTGGCTAGAAACACCAGAAGCTGAACTATGGCAGGGAGAACAATGTGGTAGTTAACATGCATAAGGTATAAAGTTTTTATAAATTCTTCAATGTATGTGCCTTGCCGGAATTTACAATAATTTAAGCTGCTTCAGGCGTGGAACTCATAAATATTACTCAGTGTTCTTTGTCATTGGCTTCTCTGTCATGCACAAAGCAAAATAAAATACTTATCTCTATATCGTTAATTTATTAAACATTAGGATTTATGGGGTTTGAGATCTTACTTGCCCTGAGAACATTAACTTCCTGATGAAAGATCTAAATGCAAATAGAAGGAATGCCAAAATACCCTGGAACATAATTAAGGATACTGAGGTGTGAAGAAGCCCCAGGCAGAGGAATGTGGAATTTTCTTATTTCCACTGTCACGGTGGGCTAGTTTTCTTCGTTCCACATTTTTACACACTGTCCCAATGTGCCACCTTGTTTCTTTGTCATCAAGTGAAGAACATATTTGTTCATTCTTATATGGGTTAACAGAGAAATAGTTTTCCTGGCCTAAAACATATCCGTGCTATCTGTACTGGGAAACAACAGTTCTGCAGTGTCTAGATTTAAAAAAAAATATTAAAAAAAAAAATCATAGATCACTCTTTCCATGTGAAGAAAAATTCTATATGTAGCTTTAATAGAAGTATCTCTTTTGTTGCTTTTGTTGCTACTCAAGGGTTCCTGCAAACTGGAATTGAAAGGGACCGCTTTTATCCAAATGTGTTTCTGCCACAGAATATATATACTTTCTTTGCTGATGTACATCTGTAAATCTACATCCTATTTTGTCCATGCCATTCAGAATGGTCACCACCACACTTTTTGTCCTCTTCACAGATGATGCCAAACTATGTCACAGCACAACAGTGTTGGTGGCCAATCCAAATACACAGATAGAACTGGCACTGTAAAATCCTGTATTTCAACCCAAAGGACTAAGGTATTTTATTCAGAAAACATTTTCTACTCTACCTTGTTTTAGTTGATTTAAATGTCCTTAGTGGTGTACTTGACCCTTTGCTTATGAGACTTTCTCACAGCCCTGCAGATCTCACTGCCAGCCCAAGCTTTGCCATTACTCTTTCCTTCTGTCATTCCTATTTTTATGATCCTGAGTAATTCATCTCCCACTTATATGTCTGCTATAACATCTCATCTTTGAGGCCACCCAACTTCTGACACTTTTCTCATCTCCCTCTTGGCCCATTTTTATTATATTTTGATTCTTGTTAATATTTGTAACTCTTTCCAATTAAGTACAAGCAAATAATTTTATTAATCACTCTATTTAAAAAAAAGGAAACAACAAGTTAATGAGTTCAAACTTTACAGTAATAGTTGAAAAATTTTGACCCTCCCCACTGCTAATGAGAAGCAAACAACACTGAGGGGGGTTCCACTACCACCATTCACCCACCCTACCACTTTTTCTCATGCTATATGGCTGGTTCCACTTCTGTTCATTTGCATTTACTTGTCCATGCTGAAGTCAGTGAGCACCAGGTCTCTTTTACATGCCAGGTACTGGAGTTTCATCTTGCTGTTTGAGCATCAGCTTCCTCCCAATACACCAGTCAGAAAAAGAGGGCAGACACTGTCACTTGCTCCCCCTCAAGGCAATTGGCAGGGAGGACTTGCATGGTAAGATAAACACTACGATAGATTTGCCACATCTGTGCAGAGGATTAGCAAAACTTTGTGCTGTCCTCCACGAACGAGCAGCAGCCAGCTAGAATCCAGCATTCAGTACTCAGCTGCTGGGGGCACTTCTCTTTCTCTTGATAAAAGTACCTTTCAGAGGTGGTGGGAACTTGTTTAATTCAACTGTCAGAGAGACCTCAAAAATTTTTCTCGTGTATAGATCAAAGTACTGTCTTCAGAGTAGTGATAGTAGCCACACAGATCATCTCTCCCAGCTTTCTCCAGATGACACCACTGTTGCATTTGGAACAGTCTCTTTACTCAAATCAGTCTCTGTACTAAGGTGTGTCCAGAGAGCATGGCACACACAGAACCCTTCGACCTCACCATGCTGCTGTTCTGAGCCTGAGCTGTGACAGGAGCTTCCCAAGGGTGTGCTCAGCAAAATGCCTCTGAAAACCTCACTCTAAACTGCAGGGTTTATGCAGATCCATTTATTCACAAGTAAAATTGTCCTCCTGTTCCAGGCTGTTGTGGATGCAGGTGGTGAGGTTTTGAGGGGAGCAAGACACAGCTGTAAGCTGACTTCAGCTCTGCTTGGTCTCTGTCTTTTTTTCTAGGTTGAGATCAAAGAGCTGCATCTTCCCTGGTTGCTTGTACTGTGCACAGATTAAGGACCTTTATTACATGTTAACAACTAAAAGAACTGTGACGTATTCACATGACCAGAGTAAAAGATTTTTTTAAAAATTAAAGAATCTTGAAAAATTAAAGAATCTGTTATTTGTTTGGATATTATAAAATCCAAAATGAATACTAAAATGTCAGCAGCAAGATTTCCAGTAAACCGGTCTTCTCTTTTAAGGAGGCCTTTTCTCATTCCTTGCATTATGGATGTTTAAATGAAAGGTTACACACAGGGTCATCAACAAGGCTCATAATGCCTCCAGCCTTACAATACACTCCACTTCAAAGGGATTGGCTGCATTCCTGGGCCTTGTACCAATAAGCACTAATAACACTGAAAAATGAAAACTGAAACAGATGTCTCCAATAGCATTGATTCTTATTAGCTGTTCACAGCTATTCTTACACCTCTGGGCATAACGAGGCAGAGCTGCGTTGGGTGTGTGTCTGTCGAGCCAGTAATGCTGTTGGAATGCTCTCACGCTGCTGTGAGCTGCATTCTTGACAGACTGTCTCCACTATGATCTTAAAAAAAGTTCTTTAAAATGTCTTTTAAAAATGCATCAAATATGTAAACTCTTAATCAGGATAGGATTTGACAGTAACATGTACTTCTTAAAATTAAATGAAAAGAAGTGACCAAACATACAGCAGAACTGACCCATATGTTTATCTGTGCCTTGCTGCTGATCCCAGAGCAGTTGAGGCCACCCAGAATGAGTTTAGGGCAGGTCTGAGGCAAGAGAACAGAAGAATGGCAGTTAATAGTTTTAAAAAATCTATGCATACTTCTATGCTGTAAATACCCCAAACAGACAAGAAACAGCCATAAGTTCTTTTCTGCTCAGTGAATGGAAGCAAAACTGCTTTGCTATAACCCACAAGCACAATGAGTATCTCTCCTTGACCACAAAACCAGAGCCAAAACACATCTCTTTGGGTTTGCAGAACTTCCTTGTCTGCCTGATTTTCTAATATGCTATTGCGGTTGGACATCATCCTTCTCCTTAGGAAGAAGGGCAGCCCTGACAGACAGGGAGTCCAGAAGGAACACATTTTGACATCATTTAATGCACGTGCAGTGAAGACTGCTCCTTCTGAAGAAGTAGATAATAATTTTATTCTGAAGGTTGGTAGTACAATACCTTTCAAAGTGCACCAGCAACCTGTGAGAGAACAGGAAAGGGAGAGCTAAGTGGAGAGGCTATGAAAGGGAGGATGTGAGCAGAACTGAAACAGCTGATAAACTCTGTGTCCTTTTAGCTTCCAATCCAAAACTTTTTCTGTCACTAAAGGCTATTCAATGAGGTGGAACCAGATGCTTCATCCAGATGTAGTTAAAAATTCAGGAATTTCAAATACACATCCGGTTAGTAAGAAAGCAGCAATAAAAAGAGAATTTCCTATTAATAACTGAATAATCAGTTTTCCTTGGTTAATATGAAGGTTGTTGATTCAGATAGCATGAAGATCTTTGCTATTAGGAGGGACCCACTCCCCACAGTACAGCCTGAAGACCATGAGCCAAAGTCCTCCCATTGCTGCTTCCAAAGCAATGCTGAGATACAGCTTAAATAAGCAAAAGAGAGTGACATGTTTGCTGAGTTGGCCAGGACTTTAGACCTCTTGGCAGAGTATCAAGAACTCCAATAAAAACTTTATCATGAATTTTATAAAATTGATCCGCTAATACTTACTAGTCAGGGAAATGGGGACCATGCATAGCTAATATGCTGTTAGCCTAGTCCACAACCACCATGATGGTGCCAGGAGGTCCTGTGCATCTCTCTGTGACACACACCACCTAACTGGACAGCATAAAGTTGTGCATGTATTTACTTTCTCCAGAGATAGAGCCAAAGAATCGCCATGCAGGTTCTTTACCAGTTGGCCATTAAGCATTCTCATAATAAATCTAAACAAAAACCTAACAAACAAGCAAATAAACAAACAAAAAAGATAAAAAATAAATAAACAAAACCAAAACAAAAAAACATTAAAAAAACCCCGAAAAGCAAACAAACAAAAAAACCACCCAAAAAACCCCAAACCAAACAACAACAACAAAAACCAAACAAACAAACAAACAAACAAAAAACAAAAAAAACCACCCACCAAACAAACAAACAAAACGCCCCCCATAAAATGCAGTTATTACAAGGGAAGGCCAGAGAAGTAGGAAAGTTAAAAACTCTTTCATAGAGCAGCTGTCCAAATGACTATCATGGGCAAAGGCCCTAGATCTTCTGCTTCAAGAGAAATTCATCTGCTACTCAGCTTTCCCCTTTCCCACTGCTGACTAATTCCAGAATTATTCTAAAGGCTCTGCAGTGATGAAAAGCAAAGTAAAGGAGAAAGCGAGGATAAGTGCATCAACCAAAGGACGTTTCCGAGAACCAACGTTTACTGGGTTCAGTTGGATGCATTGATGAATAGCAAGTGGAGAATCAACTAATTGGATGGGGCTCAAGGTAGACAGACAGATTAAGGACTTAACTAGAAGTAAGAAATGTTACAGCAAGTTGTAAAACATGTCTGTTGGATCTTGGCTTCAACCATCCCCACTTTTGTCTGTAAAATGCATTCCACGAGTTCTGTATTGGGTTCTATCCCAAATGAGATTATTTTACACACAACTATATTTAATTTGCAGTGAGGGGAACACCTTGGTTTGTTTTATGTCAGCATGCCTGTTTAATTGGGCTCCTGATTATTTAATGTCACTGCTGAAGAGGTAGTTTTTATGAGGCACAGAAGAAAATTTAATGAAAATTATTCACAAGCCCAACTTCTGACTAGTAAAACCAAGAGCTTAATGTAAGAGGCGAAGTCCCCATCTGGTACTTCTCTGAAAAGAACAGCCTACATGAAGGATTTATTGTGACATTACAATGCTTGATGTCAAATAATCTAGCCAGAGGAACAATATTGCCCTAAAGAGAGCCATCAGGCCCTGTGTGACATGGGTATTTGAAAGGATTAACTGCACTTAAATCAATATGGGCAATGAAAACAGAAATAACCAATCTCTTGGCCACTCAATTATTTAAGACTGTCTTTAGTCCCCACAGAATGGAATTAAACGCTTGTTTAAGAGGACTGACAATTAAATCTATTTCTTTAATGTCAAGATAAGGACTGCAGTACAGAATGAGGAAGTGGCGTCTCCCAGAGAGGAACATGTAAAAAGGAGACATTGGGTATTATGGGCGAGGGGCTTTCCTGGGGAGGAAACCCAGCTGCTCCCCACTGGCACAGCCATTGTGTGCTGTACACTGCCTCAGAATTACAGAATCACAGAATGGGTCAGGCAGGAAGGGACCACAGTGGGTCATCTGGTCCAACCTTCCTGCTCAGTCAGGGTCATGCTAGAGCACATGGCACAGGATTGTGTCCAGACGGGTCTGGAATATCTCCAGTGAGGGAGACCCCATAACCTCTCTGGTCTGTGTCCCAGTGTTCAGTCACCCCCACAGGAGAGCAGTTCTTCCTCACACTCAGATGGAACTTAATTAATCATTTAGTTGAAGTGGACTAACAATTTCCCAGTTATCTGACTTTAGAAAACTTTGTCAGACCTATCCCAGTATTATTTTTAAGACCTGTTTAAAATGTTTGACAGAGCAAGCACTCACCTTTCATGCTGATACTGTTTCTCGTGAGGTGTTTTGTTCATCTCAAATAAAATGAAAAGATTCCTGGTGTGAAAACTTTTAATAAGAAGTTCCATTTTCAGATGATGAAAAGGAGGTAACGAAACAGGATGTTTGCAAAGCACTGAATGTTGAGCTGTCATATTGCAGACACCCTAGGCTACAGGGAAATACCAGATGCCTGCATGTGGTCAATTAGAGCTCCTGGCCTGAAAAGCTGAGAGATGTTCTTAAATTGGAGACAACCCATTGCACCAAAAAGAAGTTCTAGTCACTGTTGTCCATCATGAATTTCAGTTTTTCCAAGGCTTCTGTGAGTGGCAGGGCAGTTAAAAAGTCTGATTTTTGATTTTTAGGCTACTTCAAAGCACAGCAAATCTCTGCAGAAGCCCTTCTCTGCTTGGTAACCAACGTGTGCCATAAGGATTTTTTCCTGCTGTTGAGCTCCAAGTGATGATAGAGGAGCTCTTCCTAGATCTTCCATCCCTTTTTTTGCATTTTTTATTTGACCATTAAAATACAGCTCAATATTAATTTGTTTCAGCCAGGAAAAAAGGTGCAGTCCAGAAAAGCTGATATTTTTCTAAGCACTTTTAAAAAAACTATTTGTAAAAACATATTGCAGAAAATCATTACTCATTATCTTTGTCCTGACAATTATAAGCATAATAGCTTGGAGGTGATGTTGATTAATGATTTCTGCTTCCTCTTATGTTCTTGTCCTAACTTGTCCACATTTCGGAGTCATAGAGTAAGGTGTAAACTAAGAAAAAGAAAGACAATTGTCACTTTGTAATCAGAGACTTAGATTAAAATCAGTAGATCTTATGGTTTATATGTGCCCTGACAGCTTTACATACAACTGTCAACTTCAACACTCTTGCTATTGATCCAATAGCTGCAATGCTGAGCCTTGCACTCTGCACAACTGGTTTTGTTGTCACCTCGCTGCTTATTTCCATGCCATTATTTTGCTGATCATCAAAAAATTATTTATTTCCTCATCTCCTGCAGCAGTATTACAGAGTTGCTCCTTCTTGAAGCATTTGGATTCCTTCGTCTGCCCTTCCTGCCCTGTTACTCCTCACGCATTTCATGGCAGTTCCACAATGGCTTGGGCACACATCTTTCAGCCACACAATTAAGCCATCTAAGCTGGAGTTTTACTGATGCTAGCATTATTATTATTATCTGCCCTGATGTGCTGGCAGTCTTGATATCAGATAGTTCACAACAGGTAAAGATCACAAAGATCTGCAGAACATCAGGTGTCAATGAGCCAGTGCTGGTCCACATGGTCAGACACAGTCACAACATATCTGCAGCTGAAGCACTGCTGATGCCCTTACAGGTACAGCCGCATATTTGCCATTGCAGTGCCTGTAATCACACACATGCATGAGGAGAATGCAGGGGACTGCCCTGCAGAGCAGGGAACATTTCCTGAGCCACAGTGAGGGCCAGACAGCATCCATGAGGGAAAGGACGCTCTGCTGTGGGCATCTGCTTTACACAACCAAGTTCAGGAGGCTAGGTGAGAGCTGCAGTGTCCCTTTTCCAATCCCTCGGAAATTGTTAAACAAACTTCATGGTCTCACGGGCTCCTTTCTGTCATGTAATTTCAACGTACTGATTGTCATGCTTGGTAAAATTTGCATTAAACTGCATATGTGTTTGTACAGGTTAGAGACAGAAAAGGTAGATTTGATTTGCATGCAGGTTTCAGAATTTCAGAATTCAGAACTAAGGTAGAATTTCAGGGGAGAGGAATTTTTTTCCAGCATGGACTTATTCTATGAATCCAAGTTTTTAGCATTCATTTGCTAGTAGTTTACCTCTGCAGCACCTGAACGATTCAGATCTTGAATATTTGTGATAATCCTGGCATGATGTTAGAGCCTGTGAAGCTGAGAATGAACTACTTTGGCCAATAATCCTAATGCAATGAGCAGGTAGACCATACCTGAGCTATCCAGTCATGGGGACTCGCAAGGAACTGAGAAGCACAAGCCTTTCCACAGCCCTCCTGTGCTGTCTGTAGCTCTGACATTTGATGTTGGCAGAGCTCTTGGGAACTGAAACAAAAGGGAATCCCTCCCTCACACCCCAGACTTGTAACCTGGCTTCAGTTGACTCGAAGGCTGGATTTCAGCCACGCTGACACTGTGCCACAGGCACAGAGAGCTCTGTTTCACTTTCCATCCTCTTTTACTCAACAAGAGTTATTGTTATTGCACATTGCATGTAAACACTGTTACAAAGTGGTGGCTGCAACCTAGGAAATACATGTTCAAAGCTGGTTCCAGCCTCCTCCCCTTCCCACTCCTTGACCTGAAGGCGTTTTCTAGTTTCCCTGGTAGGAACACACAAGTCTCAGCAGGAGAGCTTCAGCTAAGTTAAGGAGGAATCATGTTGTGTGTTTTCATCTCTGTCCCAGTTGTTTTGACCCAGTCACCTGTGGCTGCTCTCTGACAGGGCTAGTTCATTCCTGTCTCTTGCCACTTGCTAAGTGGGAGAACTCGTCTCACTCACACTGTGCTGTCACTTTTTTTCACTTGACAGCAGACTGGTCTGACATAGTTCTTGTCACTCAAGTGGTGTAGAGCGCAGATCCCTTTAATCCATCTAACAAGAAGTTCTCTTGTCTTCTCTCAGCACCAAAACTAATTGCAAAGCAAACCGCAAGTGTGTGGTTTCATGCAGGAATATAAGGAAAGAAAAGACGATGTTTGCATTACAGTATACAAAGTAGCCAGACATAAAGCCTCTCATATTTTGTTTCCTTTCAGTCCATTTCCTGCACCTGAGAAAAGCTGGGGCACAGTTTTAATCAAGCTCAGTGATCCTCAGCTGGGCTCACCTTCCCTGATGCCAAACCCTTGGCGCTCTGTGGCAGGGAAATGCTGTAACTCCTTCTGACACAGATTTCCTTCCACAGACTTTCCCACAAGCTGCAGCAGACTCTGCTCTTTGGTTCTGTGTCCACCTCATTCACAAAATTGTTCAAATCATGGTCCCCTTCAGAGGATCCAAAGTCATTCACCTATCAGCAGGTCCCATTGTGACCACTATGCCTGTGGCAAACTGAAGCTGAGGCCTTCTGTTCTCTGTGCCAGGGGTCTACTCTTATTTTTAAAGTTTCAATAGAAGAGAGGTTCAATTATTTCCAGATGACAAAAAAGGGATGCTTTCCCTGCATTATAATTTTTGCTGTTCTTTAGCATCAAAACAAACTTGGAGCAAACCTTTAACACACTTCTTTGTCCAGTTGCTAACTGATGGACAGGAAAATAAAGTTAAGCAAGACAAAAATTCATCCAATGTCTGTGCTTGTTACTCTTCTTAGTAGTCAAGATCTGTGCAAAATAAATGGAAATAGAGTCCTGTCTGCTTAAGCAGAAAGACAAAGAATGAGCAAGAAGTAAAATAAGAAGTCTAAACTTCCTAATAGTTCCCAGCCCAGGGAACAAAGGGTCACAGAGCCAGGAAGGAACGAGCTGGTGGAACAGTACATTATTTGTTCTCTTATGAAGAAATCTGACTTAGTGTGTTATGGGCTGGACAGACTCGAAATCAACATTTTCCTTTGTGATAATACTGCTAGTATATGGTATGAGCATAACTATAAGTAGATGCACAAGAGAACAGGATTTGAATCATGTCTCTGACCTTTGTAGCTGTTTTTCTGTCTGTAAGTTACAGAATTGGAAAGGATGTAAAAGAACAAGCTGTAAAATCCAAGGCATAAATCAAAGCTCTATTTCAAAAATCAGTAAGAACTTGTCTTGTATTCCTCCTATGTTAAGAATTCAGTTGGCACTGTCCTGGTGCCAGCCATGTGCCTTTGGAGTCTCCAGAAGCCCATCACCCCTGTTTGTAGGAAGGAGAGCCCTGTGGCTGGAGGCCTCTAAGAGCAGAACATTCCTCCTGCAAACTGCCAATTCACCTGTTTCTAGACTGTGCCCAAGCTCCTCCCCACACCAGCACACCGTTTCATCCTATTTATTAGGGAAAATGGTGGGGATGCTTTAATCAGCGAAGAAGTGGGATGCTGATAGCCCCAGCCCTGCCCCAGCTGTGGGATGGAGTCCGTGCTGCAGGGGAGAGGGTAGCTGATGAATTTTGCAGCTTGAATCTCCATGGGCTTGGTGTTCCCATGGGGAAGCCCATCTGAAATCTGAGAGACATCTCAGCCTAGGCTGGCCAGGCAGTGCTGTGCTTTCAGATTACCCCTCATTGGGTTCATTTGTCAGGACATAACACAGTCAGGAATCCTTGAGAAATCTCCTCTGATGTCTATTCTGTATTAATGCGAACAAAATCAATGGAATCTGAAGATACTCTTTATTAATAAAAGCACATCAGAGCCAGCAGTGACGTGGTATTTGTGGGCCTGTTTGGAAGCAAGGGGACTTCTGAAGGCAGCAGAGAGGCAAAGGGTGTTTGTGCATATACTGAGAGAGAGAGGAGGGGTGTTCTGGCCTCTTTTACCCAAAAGAGTGGAAAGCACATGCAGCACATTGTGACAGACTTCTGAGTGTCTGCTGGGGAATGGGCAGGTTCAAACTAATTCTTATTTGTAGAAGCCAATAATTCTGCTTGTTCCTATATGAAACACAGGGAGTGACTTGAAATGTGATCCTGTTTCAAAATACACTTTAGCTGCAATAAAGCAACATTTCTGAAGTAATGTCTCTCCTGTCTGTCACTATGGCAACCTGTGCGGTGTGGTGCAGCAGAACCTGCACTGGGGCTGCATCCCACGGCTGCGTCTGAGGGCAATCCCATATGACAAAGAAGCAAACACTGGTTAAAATCTTAAAGAAGATGTTGAGCAGGACTAAACAGCAAAGTCAGAAAGCAGACAGGATTGGCCAACAGCTGCCTGCAAAATTACCTCTTGGTAATCCTTTCTGACCATATCACTGCCTGAGCCCCTCACTGCTGTGACATGGGGTTGATGGCTGGCAGCTGGGCTTTGGAGCAAGTCCAAGAATTTCTGCTTCCATATTTGTCAGTAAGACCAGTAAGAACTTGTTAATATTGCAATATTTAATATTGAACAGCAAATTAAGCAAAAAAAATTGAAGAAATAATTTCTCAGATAAAAGGTTTTAGTGATATCAGAGGCTCAGAAATGAGAAATCACATTCTGTCTTTTTATTATATTTTCAAGGAAATACAGGAGAATGATTACATAGTCTAAAGACAGATGTTGGTAAACATTTGTGCCAGCAGCCCAGACTTTTCAGGAAAGCATCAGTTTTGTTTTGCCACTTCTGACCAAAACATATTTTACTTAGAACATCTGCATTGAAAAGTTTATTCTAGGTTGAGAAAGGGGAAAAAAAAGGTCCTTTTCAAAAGAGGTCCTTTTTCTTTTGTGATGTCTCAGGGTATTTAGATTAATAAGTATTTTTGTTTTGTGTTACAGAAATTACAATCCTTTAAGGAGTAAATTCAGGTGTTTTGCTGGAAACAAACATACTGACCTGCAAGTTAAGGCCAGTTCTGCAGGTAGAGTTCTCAGTGATAAACATTTCTGGCATACTTATTGAGGCTGATCTGCCATTCACCCAGGGTCTGCTCTGGAGTCCAATGAAGGAGACAACAAGCCTTTCCCTGAAGGCACCTGAGGTCAAGGTCTAGCCTGTGTGCACACAGCTCTAAAAATGGGTCCTGAGCAGCCAGCATGTCTGCTAAAACTTCCATTCTTTCCCCTGGACCAGAAGCAGAGCTGCCCCTCTCAGCATCCTGGAAGGTCCATCTGTGAGCAGAATGCTTAGACTTCTTTTTTAAAGCACAGAGACATAAAAAATGCTGCAAACATATATTAACAACTCAGTAAATGTGCCATAACTTATAAAAGAAGCAGAAATAAGTCAATGTCTCCCATAAATATGGGAGAAAAAGACATTCTGTTTGTCTCATTCAAAAAAAACATTCAGAAGTTAGAAAAGAAACATTAAAAGTGGAAAATATATGTAAAATATATTTCTTTTAAAACAACCTACATGTTGTTTTAAAGTTTTGGTTACTTGGTTCCTAGTTTCAAGGCTGTCATGAGCTGTGTGAATGCAAGGCTCTCAGTCTTGGCAGAAACAAAGGTTCAAATCCCTCCTCTTGAGTCTCAGATGACCAATCCCAGACCCAGTTCTAAGCCTTGTTCTAGCCTTTTCCCACAAGTGAGGTCAAGACTACCAGGTTTCATGTTCAAGAGTGCTGTTACACAGCAAATGTTGAAGTATTCTGCACAGCATATTTGGAAACCCCATTTTAAATTTATACTGGGAGAACATTAGTGGTAAGGTTGCTTGAAAAACTGATACCTGTTCTCTGCTATGAGAAGACCATGCCCTACAGATTCAGTCTGTTGTGCTGGAGGAGATTGATCAATTATGTTTAAAGTTTTTAGGATTGGTCTATTACGTCTGAAAGTTTTTAAAGCTGATAGAACAAAACAATATTTTTTCTAAAAATCAGAATAAGGTCATAATTTGCTCGTAGGTATTCTACAAACAGGAAAGAGTACACATTTACTTCATAAACTATTCACGATGAATTACACACCAAATATAGACAAAAATAAAGTTCATTAATACAGCCACGACTCAGCCTTGATGGTTTCGGCTGTTGCTTTCTCTCTGAAATGGCATTTTATCAACAAAAATCAATAAGAATATATTAAGTGCTTTATTATTATCTCTATGACCAGTGCAATATCATCTGCTGAGATCAAGGACCAAGAGGTAAGAAAGAAGAACCTCAAATGTAGGCTCTGGAATTTCAGTGCACAAAGGTGAGGCAGGGATTCAAATTAACTAAAAATTATTAATAATGGACAAACAGTGCCCTTTAGCCAATGCTGCAGAATGGGTAACGGGATTTCTAGAGAATTATTGGAACTGTGAATAGATCACTGTGTCTCTCAGATGCTCAATAGAAGCAAACATTATTAAAGATTATTAATGTTCCAGTTATAATAAACTCATGTCCTTTCAAAGCAGATCACTCCAACCTCACTTCACTGATCCCTCTTTAGGTCCATCTGTGGAATAAACCAGGTTGTCACTGGGATGAATTTGTGGTGTAGATTACTTTGGAAAGAGTGCTATGAAATAACTGAACTGTGGAGACATTTGTGTCTGCAGACCCAGGGTGCGGGGCTGGCCCAGAATTCTTGTCCAACTGCTGGACATTAACTTGTGCAATTATGGCTACAGGATTGCTCTTGGTGCATTTCTGTCCTCCGGATTTAAGGAGGATGCATTTCCATTAAAAATGGCTGAGTGGTAAGATGAAGACAAAGACAGTGAAGGTGAACAAAAAGACCTGTATATATTTATCAAAAGGTTTGGCATAAATATGGTGTTGATAGAGGGTTTCAGCTGTTTTATGTCTCAGCAACAGTTTAGACAATAACATTCATATCACAGAATGGTGTAGATAATATCTGCAATAAAACTGGGTCTTTTATGTTCACGAGCAGACAAAGCCAGGGAAGCACACTGATAAATGAAACTGAACCTTTGCATTTCCTTGTGGTGGAGCTCCCTCTAGCTTATAGCTTTAAGCCTGTGTCTGTAAATCATATTTGCTCAAACTCCTACCTCCATTTTCAGGGTAGAAAAGGCTTCTGATTCTGTATTCTTGGAAGCATTTATGACATTTATAATTCATCTGGAAAAAAAAAAAGCCCCTAAAGCCCAGCGGCTAGCTGAATGGCATTAACAACAAGGATGACAGTAAATTGCAGACTTTTCAAAAGAACAACATAGAGAAAAAAATTGTGACACCAGGAGATGTGACTATCATATGCACCTTTTTGCCTCTTCCAACTTTATTCTCTTTTATTTTCACATATAGAAATATATGTATCTTCACCCACTTGGTTGAGACAGCTAGCCATTTCAAAATGGCAGTGAGCAAGCTATGGACATTCTGCAAGGTAAATTTATTTTTAAATGAATAATACTGCATTAAATAACAAATTAGTCTGAGGAATCCAAATTCATCCATAAATATTCTATTCACCTTTAGTTATTGGTAAGAACAAACCATAAAAAGTGATTAAGAATATCTTAGTCTGATCAAGGTTAGGAAAGTAATCACCATCACTTCTTTTGTGCAGAATAATTTCTTTTAGTTGCAGATCCACACATGTTCCCCTCTTTAGGATTCATCTGTTTTTTCAAGGCTGAATTAATGGGTGTAAATACTAACTACACTTTAAAAAAGTGTAATGAATGGTCCATTATGGAAACATTGTTTTGCTGAAATGCTAATTTGTGCAGATTAAGAAGACATTTCTGAAGAACAATATCCAAAATCTGATATGAAGCTTAAATAACTGCTGAAATGATAAGCAGGCAGAGCTACAGGAGAAGAGTTAATTAAAAATCTCCAAGGCAACTTATATTCCTTTGTCACAAAAGAAAGGATATACTGCTGATACTGTACCTGGAAACTGAAAAATCACCAGCTGCTGTAGCTAAGCAGAGAATAGAAAAGGATTTACTGGTTAGCAAAGTCACAAATATTCTGCATTTTAAATGCATTTAGCTACATTGCTTCATAGATATTGCTCCCTGGGTTTTCTATTTAACTTCAAAATTACTTATCCTAAGCTCCTTTGCACACTGAAAAATTAAGTTCACTCGTTAAAATTAACAACAAAGAATTGGCTTATTATAGACTTCAAAGAATCTGATTCAATAAGAATAAATATTAAATTTTGATTGAACACAGACAAAATAGACACTTTGCATACCTTGTTTGGGATTCAAAAGCCTAATGAAAAACAAAGCTGTAAAAATCTTTAGGGCTGAAAATGTGCCCATATTGTTGCTGCTCCATCACCCTAATAAATTAAAATATGAGATTCTTTTTATTTCTTTTAATTAAATATGCTATTGAGATGTGTTAGTATGCTGAGATTTAGAAACCGAATGCTCTGAAAACTCTCTAATCAGAATGCCATTTTATCTGCTAAACTACAGCATTGATAAAAGTTTAAAAAATATATTATCTGCTGCACTTTACTCTTTATTAACTAACGGAAAGTAATCCTCCAGAGAGGATTCAAACTACATTTGAATGTATCCTAAAGAGATGAGTTAAAAGAGAAAAATACTTTTCTGAAGGGAAGAATATCACATTTAGTTCCATCATTTATCTTTTAAAATAGCACTGACCTTCTCAAAGTGTTTTTAGTTTGTATCATATTTTACAAAACACAGATTTGGTCAAATTAATTTTCTCAGAGATTAAAACGTTCTCCAATAAACACAGTATAATTTAGGATGAGTTTCACAGGTAGAATCCCACAATCACAGCTGATCAGTGATGGAAAGTTAAAAGAAAGAAATCTTTTTAAAAAACATTTTTTCTGTACCAGGCAGTGTGGGTGCTCCTATTTGGAGTATCAGCACAACAAGAAACTGTGGCAAAATCCCTTGATAACTGCCCTCACATTATATAAAGAATCCTTGTGCTTGAATGCACTTGAGTGTCAAAATTGCACATCCAGTTTTGTGAGCTTTTTGAATTATTTTTCCCAGTTATGTTCCTGATACATGCTGAAATCAGTCTCTATCATCAAAGTTTGGGGGAAGTTAAGAGGGCAAGAGTCTGATGCTTGCCATCCCTCAGAATTTAGGGGAATTTTCTAATTTCAAAGCATTTTGTTCACATGTGATCTAACAAGATTCTTTTCACATACTTTTTAAAAAATGTATCATACAAGTTCAACTTAAAAACAAGTGCAGCTTACTATGAAGGTCAGTAATCACAAATTATTTTGAAATGCGGACTTGGAACCATGTCTTATCTTCTCATTCTGAGTACCAACAGATTTGATAGTCATGCACAGGAAGAACCCAGAGGCTCTTTTTATTAAACATGCTACTAATAAACTTATGTTCCTTAAATCACACTCAATACTGAGTATTTGTAGCAGAATCCTAACTGCTGGCCTTTCTTAATGATCTGTATCATAACAGAAATTGCTCTAATGATTTCAAGAATGAAAATTAGTTATTTGAAGTTTTTTTCATGAAAGATAAATATCATCATACACTGAAATACTTTAAAAGGTCAAAAGTGGAATACAGAAGTCCTACAAAAATATGTGAAATGACACTATGGCAGTGCTGTAAGGTACAGTACTTCACTTACATGAAGAGACCCAATTTTTGAATAATCACTGCACTGAAAATGCTTTGCAGTTGATACGGTTAGTCAAAATGAAATTTATTTATCTTGCAGCCCATGTAGTGAGACGTTATACACATGCTCACATCCAGCTTGAGTTTGCTGTGAGCTTATAGTAATCAACATATCAGAAAATTAGAAGAAAAACATGAAAACAGTAGATTAAATGTTGCACCTTAGAATCAATTGGCTTAGATTGGAACAATTTGTCACTAAGTGTGTTTATTTTTTAATTTTTTTCACTAGACTGCATAAAACAATTTTTTATTTAAAGGCTTGCCCTGTAGTTAAGCATGCAAGGGACTTTATGCACAAAATATAAGACATAATTGTGAAAATCCTTCCAAATTTATTTTTAAAAGAAAATTGTTCTTACCCAAATTAATATTTTAATCTTACCCTGTAGGTTCCTTATAAGGATTTCTTTTTATTTTCAAAATTCTGTTAACACTAAACCTGCAACTTTCTCCTTCCAGTGGAGTATTATTTCATCACTAAAACTATGGTGCTCTCATGACTGAGAAATCTATAGAGAAATGCTCTTTTTCTCTACTTGCTATATTTCCCCTACTTTCTACAATAATTTTGAAGCTTCCAAAATGAGTTTCTAAACTGTACATAACCCTGAAATATTTGCCCAGGAGATGACACAAATCAGGCAAGACAGCACCTCTGAGGAGAGAGAACAGGCACACATACATCCCATCAAGTATATTATTCATGCATCCAATCAGAGACACAAGAAACTTCAATATAAACAAGAGTGTGGAGAAGCAGGGAGATAAAAAATAAAAGAACAAAAACAAAAACAAACAAACAAACAAACCCCAAAAAAAACACCAAACCAAACCAAACCAAACCAAACCAAACCAAACCAAAAAAAAAAAAAACCCCAAACCGAAACAGGCCAAAAACAAGAGACTGCAAGAGCCAGCAGGAAAGGCAGAAAGTCAATGCAGCTGCTCCCCAGGCAGGGCAGGATTTCAGGATGGGTCATCACAAGTGTCTCTGTATCATCTGCTGTATTTAGATGTAGATAGGGTGCTTTGTAAGTGAAGAAGACAACTAGCATGAATTTTAACTTAGCTCCACAAATAATTTGCCTTACTCTTGAGTTTTGAGCTGTTTGCCATAGGTAAATAAAAACGGCCAGATCAAGCAGGACCAGTGGTGGCTCCTATTCCTGGGGTCACCTCACGTGGTGCTGCAGCACAGCCCCAGAGAATGGCTGGGGGGCTCCCAGGGAGGGGCCTTTGCCTTCTCCTGTGTTCATCAACTGCATGAAAATCAGTGAGTGTAACAGCAATAATTTTATTCATTGGGCTTCTCTAACTCTGATGTACAGTGAGAGAAAAATTATTTGAACTATTTATTTTCATTTTTTAGTTGAAAAGTGCAACCAATTTTCCTTTAAAACATCTTTTAAAATACTTAAGGGCTAGGAAGGTCTACAGCAGGTAGTTGCAAGAAGCACAAGTGAGAAAGAGAACCACAAAGATACAGTGAGCAAAGTCCAGAGATACTGGGATATTTCACTGACAGATTTCTGGAAAGAACTCTATTTCTGTATGTTTTCCTTTTGTGTTTCATGGTGACTAATAGGGGTCCTTTTTCTCATTCTAAATTTTCTCTTTTTAATTAGACATTCAGCTTCTGCATTTTAACAGTCAACAGCATTTTTCAAGTTGGAGTATTCAGAGATGCGTTCTTAAAAAAAACAGGCATCAAAACTATATCCCATGCCTTAAATTAGAGACTCACTTTTCTGCTCACAAATGACATCATCATCTGTAGAAATGCATTTTTATGCCATATGCAGATATTGCATTCAGCAAAACCAGTACTGTCCCAGATTACATAACTCATATCACTCATAGGTAATGCCCCAGGGGAATCTTTGTTCTTGGCTGGGCTCTTGTCCCACTTCATTCTGAGCTGCTTTTTTTTTTAAATCCAGTGGGATTTTCCTCTACATCAGCACAAGGTAAATCCTGCCCCTTCCCATACTCGGTGGCCCTCCCCTCAGTCTCTAAAAGCATTTTGGGCCAATTTGTCCAGCTGCAGTCTGTCACTTGTTTATCCATCCAGTTCAGGACTGCCTGATATTGCACCAGGTAAGCTGTGCAAGCTGCCAGTACACCTGGGCCAGCACAGATCAGATGCACCAGAGAGGAACTGCCAGGATGAGCAGGGAAGGCAGTCACAAGACATGGACTTTATTTGCACGTGGACTTACATTTAAAGTTTAACAGATTGAAGCAGTAATAGGCAAGTCACAGATGAGCAACACATTTCTTTGCAAACATTTGTCTTAAGGGGAACAGATTGATTTTTCTTGCATCCTCAGGAACAGGATCTGTTGCCCCACAAAACTGTATGTGAGCTCATGTGACCTCTGAGGGTTAGGACAAGCTTAGCACCGGTAATCCACCTCCCTGCAGCCTGTGCCAGCGACACTCTGGATGGGCTAATAGTGCATGAGGGAAGGGATCCCTCCTTTTTTTCTCTAAGTCCATCTGCAACCCTCAGTCTGAGGCTGAGGCACAGGTGTGATAATAGCTTCACCTAAAGATTTCTGCTAGGATCAAAGTAAGGACTGTCATTTCCCTTATGCCACTGACTTTTAAAAGAGTTTATATATAGCAAGTGTAGTATTGTCTCTTTGGGTTTTTCCCTTTTGTTATTAAATTAAAAACAAGCTAGCCACTGAAATGTAAATTAATTTACGATGCAAATTTGGCTTTGACTGTATGAGCCTGTTTTCTGCTCAGTGAGAGAGCAAGCATTGTGGTTTCACTCAGTGAGTGAGTGGATTCTGACGGGTCAGTGTTTGCAGTTTGACCAAAGGTCCTGCTCTGCTGTGACCTAACTGGTGTCCTTGCTGTGTGCCAACCTGCCAACCTGCTTAGCAATGGCCTGAGGGACTGAGGAGCTGGAGTTCTGCTGTGGAACACATCACGCCTTTCACAATACGAACAGAGGGGACGCGTGGGCCTATGGAAAGTTTTTTCCACTGACATTTAGATTAGCCTAAAGATACTGTGAAACAGTGTGATAGTGTGGCCAAGGGGAAAAGCAGGGAAGCTGTCCCTTTGGAGAACGGTTGATCTTAAAAGGGAACATAAGGAAAAGCACTCCAGTTTTCATACAGGGAAACTTACGGAATAATACTTAGGGAAATAATCACCATTCAGCCATCTTCAGAGAAACACATGGGATTTTGTGAAGTGCTTTTATGTTCAGCCATCAGGATGCAAAGCAGGGGGTGCCACCACCCACACACCAGGCACAGCCCATTGCCAGCTTCTGCTCAGGGCCAGGGGCTGCTGCCACTGCCTGGATGGTGCCTACACCACACGGTTCCCAGTGAGCGGCTGGGGCTGCGGCACTGCCGTGCCCACCACCAATCTAACCTGACTGATCAGGGCACTTTTCTGTTAAAAATATCCTTCAGTATAACGTTTTAAATTACTGTGTTTTTATTGTAAATAGTAAGATGTTAATTAATGAGTGAATTATAATGTTTATAAATTTTGATATATAATCATTAAATAATTTGCCAGCACATTCTGAATGAAATTACCTAAAAAATGCAATGAACTGAACTGGGAAGAATAAAAGGTGTATTTAATCTCTCTTTTCCCTTTCAGTTCTGCTTAAGCAGAGTGATAAATCAGAAAAAAACATGATTTAAAGACCCCATCTGTGCCTTACACACCATGAAGGACTGTTGGCCAGCACTGGAAGGTGCTGCAGCTTTGCAGATGGATGAGAATTCATTGATACAACCTTAAAGTCCTACCTCAATGTTAATGTCTAAAGAATAAAGTCAAGAAGAACCAGTTTAAATTCACAGACAGTGTAGTGTGACTGATGCCAAGAGAAACTGATGTGTGATTTAAAGAGCTCATAAAAGCAGACAACTGGCTTTAGAATCTATGGAAAGCAATAAAGCAGTTAAAAATTCTCCCAGTTGTAATGCCTATAGATTTCCTTATCTTAAATTCTTTGGCTAAACCCCTGGAGCAAATTGCAGGGCACGTGATGGGAGTTTTGTCTTTCAGCCTGGGGCTCGGGGGCAGCTTCCCGGCCCCTCTTCCTGACCCCCTCGGCACACAGTGGCTCCGCTATAGGGGAGCTTGTCTTGGCGGCAGTGTCTAGACATTCCCAGCTACTATCCTTCCTGACAGTCTCATGCCAGTGGTAATTTAAAAATTGTTTGGGATAGGCTGTGCCTCATAGACACAGGGAGCCAGTAATAACCCCAGTTCAGTGACCCTGGTCGGATCATCAAACAGACAGTACAAGCAAGCTCAGTTCAGCGTTGGGTCAGGAATCATGACCTCCCCTGACCTTTTTTGTAGATTTAAAATTGTTTTGAGAGAGAGAAGAATAAAAAAGATACAACTCCAGGCATTTCTGGAAAGCAGTCCAGCTTCCTGTACTGTACACATGCATATAAGTAACATGTTTAAACAGATGCAGCTCTGGCAGGCCTGAAAAATTAGGATTTAGGTACTTCATACATTTTTTTTCTAATAGAGTACATATTGCTTCTATTTACTTTGAAAACTTTGAAGTTAAAAGACACTGTGTGAAAACATTATCTTCACTACATTTAATAGCAAAGACAAAAAAGAAAAGCAGGTAAATTTATTATTAGAAAATTAAGAATAAGCTAAGGAAAAAAATCAGAATCACCCTATGTGGATTTTTCAGATGCATTACAGAAAACTGTCTGGTGTATCAGCAGTGTGTACCAGATCAAAAAAATTAATACTGAGATTACTAGACAAATTGCCTCATATTATAAGAGTAATATGCATACAAACATAAGCTGGTTGGTTTTCAAAGGTTTCCTTTGCGTGCACAGTATTTGCAGTCACAACCAATAAAACAAAATATACTCACACTCTCTTTGTGGTTTTGGTTTTGGAATTGCATAATGGTGACTAATATTTTCTCAAAACTTGCTTTATAGTGTTTACTTAGCAGAATTTTCATGCGCTATACCTGGAAATTATGAAATGTATTTTGTGTGCTTCCAAAGGGTTGTGAAGGCTCAGGAAGAAGTTTGCCAGTTTATGGAAAGAGGGCAAAAAGTATTTCTCCTCCTCTAGGCTTTTATATGGGCTGGTACAGATCAGAAATGCGTCAGCCAGGAGAGGGAAGAGAAGAGTAAAGTTACAGGAGCTCTCCAAGAAACATAAAAGCATAGGGTGGGAAAATGAACTGCCAGCTCCAAAACAATATATGGATTTCACAGGGGCAAACTCAGTTTAACAACACCAAGGTCATCATTGGGAATAAGAGGAGAAAGCAACAGAATTCTAGAAGCTAAAGTGATCACAGAATCATGTCAGGGAATTCCCACTGGGCCCATGTTAACCTGCAGCCCATGGCATGGCCAGCACTTTCCCATAAAGGGTACAGGAAATCTGAAAACCATCCATAAAAGAGGAAAACCAGTTTTGAGTGAGATACCTCCAAATATGAGGCCGCAGCAGTGTATGTTCAACAGGGTGTGCAGGGGGCTGGAAAGTGCCTAAGACTGTAGACACAGAAACATGATCCAGTTTCTAAGAGGACCAGCAGTGCTGTGGGAGGGAGTGGCCAGGGGAAACAGCCCAGCCCAGCACCGGACCCCTCAGCCTCACACAGGAACAACAGCGTCACACACTCCCAAACATCTCTCCCAGTCTCTCTGGGTTTACATCTCTCATGTTATGCTGGAAGTTTCCCTGTGTGGCTGCATCAATAGCTGACTGAAACACAAATATAGTTAGTATTTTGAGCACACAAACAATAGGAGTTATGATGGCTCTGGTAACTACAGTGTTATTGGTGCTAATAATTAATTGCTGTAATTTTAATAAGGTATTAGTAGTGTAAATAATTAAATCTGCATGAAAACATCCATCAGGAAGCCCAAGCAACCGAAAGAATCGCTTCTAAAACTTAACATCAAATTGATTAAATTTAAAGGCTTCAGTTTCTGCTTCCCATGGGGGCTGGTATGGGAGAGTGAGGTTAGAGCCAGCTAGATGCTATTGTGTTTCTATGGTAACAGGGGAGTTCAAGTAGCCTCTGCCATTCCCTGTGTTTGGTAAAATCACTACTCAGTGTATAAAGTGGCCAAGGGAAGAAACAGCCAATAAACACAGAAAATCCTTAAATCAAAAAGACGCAGAAATAAGAGATGGAAACAACTTGTTAGACCATCTTGTTCATTCCCTGAGGCCCTGTGCAGTATTATTAACAGTCTCAAGAACCTTGAAAACTCCTAAAAATTCCATCCAAGACACATGTAAAAACTTACTGAAAGGGAGAGCAATATCTCAGGAAGTTATAAAAAATTTTCCTAATCTGCTTTCAGTAGGTGTGTACACACTGTACTAAGCATGCTGGTATCAGGTTATCCAGCATTTGAGAAATGGGATGCAGGGGAGAGGTTTCAGGGTGTTACTCACCCTAACACAAGTACTTTTGCCAAAGATAAAATGTCCTATAAAAACATCCTGCCAGCTATATCCCTCCAAATTCTCTCCTCCTTGCCACAGAACAGCTTTCTGTACCCTGAAAACAGAATAATTATTTTGAAAAGCCTGCCTCTCTATTTCAGATGGTGGTTCCAGGTGTCCCATTGATAAGTTGCAGAATAAATTTCAAATAGAAAGATGATGTTTTAGATAAGCATTTGTGTTACAGTTATAGCTGCCTCCCCCCTCCCCCTTTTTTTTTTAAGTGAGGGTGAAGAGAGGGATTAGACTGAGTCAAAATTTGCGGGCCTCTGTCAGGAAGACAGATGGAATGCCCACACATGCCAAGGCATCCTAGGGTGTCAGACCCTGCAAAAGCACACACATTCCACTCTCAATAAAATATATATATATTTTTTTTAAATCGTATGTATTATTCAAGTGGTACACGACTGGAGAAACATACCTAGTCTTGTTCTCATTATTGCTAAGCACTTGAAGACATGTTGGTGGAAGTCTGTGCCCTCTTACCCAAAGTGATTTATGCCTACCAGGCCAAATACTGCTCTTACACAAAACTATGCTGCTCCAGAGTAATTTACTAAAGCCAATAACATTAATGTAGGTTTTCTCAGGTTAAAGGAAGATGTATCTTTTCCATAGGGATTATATGATGTCTTCAGGCAGAGCTATGACTACAGGTGTGATTTCAGCAGCAGCACAGATATATCCTAAAGGAATATAGATACATCTGGGAATATAGATATATCCTAAAGGAGTGCTACCTTTACTTTGACATTGGGTTATTGCTGTGCAATTGATGTAACACACTGACTGAGGCAGCTGCAGTTTGTCTATAGCTACATATCTACAGTAATGAGGCAGATGTCACTAAATGTTTGAGAAGAGGCTAAATATTGGAAAGATGAGGGAAGGGCAGGACTGTATCTCCTTGCCACACTTACCTGTCAAACCCAGCTTCTCCTGAACTGCTAGAGCTCAGTGACAAGCCAGAGAAGCACCAGGCTCATGCCATTTTCCAGTGGTCTGTACCTCCCCAGTCTTTCCTCAGATGCATCCCATTCTTTCTTTCTCTACCTGACAAGGACTAGCAAGGAAGGGGCAGCTCATCTCTGGAGCAGGAGCTGCCAAGACAGTTCTGCAGCTGATGATCCAAGCTATTTAATCTGCCAGCAATTGGGCAAGGAGGTGTAATGTTCAGCAGCTGACAGAAGTACTGGTATCTTTGCACATGCTTTATTTTCTTGCAACAACCTATTGATCATACTTGGGCTCTCAAGAAAAGAAGACATCTTATCCCATATTTTTATTTCCATATTTTATCCCATCTGCTGTTCTTTTCAAGTGTGGGACCCTGATTACATTAATATTCAGGACTGTCTCCTCTTTTGATAAAGAAATGTGGATTTTTAAGCTATCCCAGCCTGGGATCCCATACCAGGCCAGTTGCATTCCCAGTTGATAGGATTCTTATTTTTTTACAGACTAAAAAAAAAAAAAGTAGCATCATCTATTATCCCAAGGGCGTTGTTTACATTAATTCATCAACTGCTTCCAAGGAGTTACAGAGTTCAAGAGCATTACTAAGCAAAGAGAACCTATCCTGGATTGAGTTACTCACAGAATTACAGCTGACATTAAGAACTGCTTGAAATGTCTTGAGGGGAACTGCAGACAATGGGCCGTATTATTTAGCAGAATAAAGGTGAAGATACAAGGGATATTTGAGATCAAGAAGGCAGTGTCAGTGAGTCTACCACAAGCATCTGCTCTGGTTGTACTAGCAGGGATCACAAATCAAGGAAAGGAGATTTTAAAATAAGCCAGTTAGCTGAAACCTCAGCAATTTTTATTCTTTCTTCTCCAACATGCAGCCACACATTGGACTATCAGACATACTCTTTGCTTACTGTTTTATCAATACCTTCCTTATAATCATTAGTGCAAGAGATGAAAAAGCATTTAAATTAACATTTGAGTTGGACATTATTCTCTAGAGCCCTCAAAGCTAGCTAAAGAAACAAAGCATAGAATGCAAAAAAGAAACAAAAATGTTTAGTTCAGGTTCTGGTGTTTATTTACTGTGGGGATACTTTGCAGTTCTCCCAAGCAGAGGTGGTGAAATTCCTTTCCAAGTCAGATATAATATTTTCTTGACAAGTATTAAGTGGAGGTAGCACTCTCTTATCAACAGTGCTGAATGAATCTCCTGTCTGCAATTAGCTAATAAAGCATAAGAGTCTTGTGTTCTGCTAGTGGGAGAGCTTTATTGCCTTGTGGGTAGTGACAGTGGGCAGAGTTTTCCCATTTCACACATACTTGTAGCTCTTGGCTTGATATTTCTGCACCTGACCAGTTTGTGGAGCACTATATGAAATTTAGTCCAATGACTTTCTTTTACTGCCGCTGTATCAGGGTAGTTTTCAGCCTCTTGAGAAAATCTACAGAGAGCAATAAGGCCAGATTGTCCAACCAAACTCAGTAATTGGGTCAAAGCCCTATTAGGGGGTTCAAAATAATTTTTCACTCAATATTTTTATGGATAGTTGCTTTCTACTTTAAAACTCTTCTCCTTCACAGCATATATGCATCATTACTATTCTAGCACTGTTTAAGACTTCTGAGCAGAAGACAAGGATTGCCTAAATGATCATTTTGTTGCTAACTTCACCTGGGGCATGAGTTACAACCAATTAGCAAGAGCTCACAGGTTGTCAGAGGTGAGTGTATGAGGTGAGATGGCATGTCTACCCAATGCTCAAGTCTCATAGAGGAGAGCTGTGCTGGCTGCTCAGATCTGTGCTGCTATTGTGGTGCTGGCTACCCCCTGCCATACCCACAGAAACCCTTCCAGATTCAGTGCACATATTCTGGCATGCCATCTGATCCAAATTAAAGCTGGCCTGCACTGGGTTCCTTGCTCAGCACTGAATTCCAGCTGTGGTAAGCCACTAACGCTATTACACCTAGTCTCTAATTTGAATTCATTTTACATTTCAATATATTACGTCTGAACATTAAAAATTTCCACAAGAGGTGGACTTTACCTGCTCCATCAAGTCAACCTGCAGTGCAGTCTGCCTATAGAAAGTCAAGATTTGATGCAAATTTTCTTCTTGCTGCCAAGGTTAAAGAAGCAGAAGCCCAGCCACAGGGAACCGTGGTCACAAGCACAGGACCTGTCTGCCACCAGAGACACAGCTCTTCAATGATGCTCCTGAGATCCACTGGGTTGGGTCCTGGGTTGGACTCCACCTCCAACCCACAAGGATGTGGTTGTTGATAAGTCAAAGACTCAACTTATGACAGCTCTTTGAATTATGTAAAGGTTGAAAGCACCAAGGAAACTCTTGACTTGGCTGATTTACAGGTGCAAACTGACTGCCAATGTGACTTTAGAAGCAGATTCTACACATTGGTACATGCACTTGGTCTGACAGCTTGTTAGATTTTAATAACCTCATAACTGTGTGCTGCTCAACAGGAACCTCTAGGCACCAAGCCTAGGTAAGACAGAGTTAAACTAACGCGCACTCCCAAGTGTATATGTGGGAGGTATGGCAGGAGTGGCCACACAGCCTTCTGCAGTGCTGCCCTCTCCCCGCTGCCCAGAGCACAGAGTTGGTAGTAGTGTGTGCTGCAGTTTAGCTCCTGTAGGATTAGCTTCACAAGATGCCTGCAGTGCCAGGTGAAATTATTACGGAAAGGCAATTTGTGCATAGACAGCTTTTCATTCCGGTCACACAGACCATGTGCAGCAGCACTCGTGCAAAAAACAGGAGGAGCTGTGCAGCCTTCCCTGTGCAGCCCACCTGACAGAGCCCAGGAAAAGCCCCTGGATCTGCTGGCTGAAGAGGTGTGAGATGAAGCACAGGAGCAGCCCCTCCAGCCAGATACCTTTGCCAATAACCTGCTCAGTGGAGACAGCACCCAGCTCTAATGCCAGCTCGTTTGAGTTTGCAGGTGATTTGATCTCTATTTCAAAAAGAAAATGACAGCAGCTTTGTTCATTCATTCCAGCTGAATACTGCAGCTTGATGCTCAGCAGATGTGCAGGAGAGGGAAGATAACTTTCCATGACAGAAAGGTCAGAAGAATTGCAGAAACTCTCTCCTCCTAAGCAGCAGCTTACCATTAACACTGAGCACTGTCTCCAGAGAGGGAAGCCAGCAGGGTGGGCAATTCACTGAGGGGGAGTACATAGCAGTGGCAGCAGCAGCTGCTGCTTCTGCTTGTCCCAGTCTGAGACTCACAATGTTAATGCACATTTTACAACAGCAGTCCCAGGGATTGCAAGAGTGATGTAAGGTAAGAAATAAGGAAATAGGACAAGATTCTGGTTTCTGTAATTGTAAGTAAGCAAATGATAAAAATAATAGTAATTTTGAATGTTTCAAGAGATAAAATGAAAGACATAATATTTAAATCATAAAAATGTAGTTGTTTAAATTTTACTTAAAAGCTATAATGAAATTTCTGCAACAGGTAGCTTTTGTTGTATGCCTGCAAATTATTCACACCCATCTGCTAATAATAGGATATGGAATGCATTTCATCACTAGAGAAGCTCTAGTTAGTAGTCAACCTTAAGGTTGTTGGTCCAGTTCATTATTCTCAATTATGCTAATAGAAAAGCTGGTGTGGAGAAACAAGGCTGTTAATTTTCCTGCAATTGCTGGAACCGAGAAATGCTAGGTACCTCCCCAAGTCTTTGCTCCTACCAACTGTTTTTGTCCAGCTGATCAGAGTGTCCTTGATCCATGGACAGAAAATAGGGATGCTTGTTTTCTCAAAAAGGTAAAGTAAGTTCTAAAGCAAGTCAGTCACAAACATCTTTAGCAGTGCTCCCACATCACCTACTGTTCTTCTAAGCTATACTGTGGAGCTTATCTAGAAAGCAGCTGAAACAAAAATATCTAAGTCAGGGAACCTTTGTTTTCCTCAAATCATCCCTGTTTGCAGCCGAAATTCTTTCAACAGAACAAGCTGTTCTGGTGCTGTTGTGGGGCCAGGACTGAAGGAGCACTCAGGTAGGTAGTCAGCAGCTCTGATCTTCATTCACTTTTGGTCATTAGAAAAGGTTCAGGATTTGGCTCACTTACCTTGTGCCATGAGCTAAACCTCAGAACACAGCTAACAGTGACAATGACATGCAAAAAAGACAACACATTGAATTCTGTGGGTCACTCACAACTAGAGAGATTACGTCATGAGCTGGATTCAGTCCACTGAATAATACTCGTGACCTTTCACCACTGGGCAAGGGACAGACAACAACATAATTAAAAGCAGTCAATAAAAAATACAGGCAAATAAGTAGTTTTATTGTGTTGCATTCCTATCAGTAAGTAACAAGGCTAGGCACTTCAACAGGATTTAAAACAGGTCAGAAGAAATGGCAAAATCCAAAATAATGCAGAGAAATACATAAGTTTAGACAGTGATGCAGAAGAAAGCATGCTGTGGTGTGTAAAGTGTCACTCTGCATATCAGAGATACCTCTGGGATATTGGCTCTCTATAGCTGCCATAAACTGCAGTGAGAATGGTTAGGGGTGAGATGGCACCTGTGGGACAAAGGCTGCAGTGAAGGTGGATGACAGACCCAACTGAACTGGAAGAAACTGCTCTCCTCTACCAACTGTTCCAACAGCAAAATCTCTTTCAGTAGAAGTATATGTATGTGTGTATACACACCCACCCACACCCCCCCCCACACCTGTGTACACTTCATGTATTCCCACATTAGAATTTAATCTTGCCCCACAGATTCCTTCTTAGAGCTGTTCCTATTTGCATAACTAAAATGAGGACAGTAGAGTTTTTTGTGGGGTTTTTTTTTTTTCCTCAAGGCAGGGGCACCACCTAACGGCCATTGGAGCCCCAGCTTTGCTTCCCTGCAGCTGGTGAGCTGTTCTACCAACACTGAAACTATAGGTAGCAGAGGAAAAGATCCAACTTTTCAATTGAGTTTGAACTAACAATTACTAACCCTGAAAATTGGCAAGATTGATCCGGGCACCTTACATTATACATGCAAGCACAACCCCACACTCTCAGCCCATATGCACAACTGATGTTCAGAAAGAAAATAAATCCTCCCTGAGTGACCAGTCCTTGATGGCATCTGGCACAAAGCAGGGACGGCTCTGGCATGTCCAAGCTGCTTGCTTTCTCACAAAATCTCCTGACTGACCAGATGAAGACAATTACTGCCAAAGCTGATGAAAGTACAGTGTATCTCTCCTACCTTTTGAAAAATGCCTGGCTTTGTTATATTTGGCAAACAGGGGCATAAACTGATTTCAGCCTCAATAAAGTAGAAGTGTGGGCAACTTGCTCTCTTTTTGGAAGAGGATATGAGGAACTTTGACTGAATATGACCTCCACTGTAGTGCTTTTTTATAGCTTTATATTACAAAATCAGTTTGGACATAATTAATTGATTTTACTGCCAACAGGGTGTTAAATCTGCATGTGTCCTACATGCACCACAGCAGCAGGCAATGCTCACCACTGTTGCAGGAATCAGCTCAGGTTAGGTCACAGCAGGTCAGCAAAATAATCGCTAAGGCATTGAATAATTTAAAGGGTAATTTGGTGGTCAATGAATGTCAGACATTTGTATTTCCATAAATCATTTTTCCAAATGATCAATAACTTGCACTGAACAATGAATTTTACAGTTTCTTCATTGACTGTCTGTCCCACGTAAGTATGGATTTGAGGCAGGTAATTGTATATGCTCCAAATATTTTGATAATTTGCATGACAAGGAAACCAAGCTGAGTATATTCACTTGCATTGAGAACAAAGTGTAACAGTGTCCTGCCAAAAGATAATGCAGTGGGACACCATCTCATGAACACAGACTTTGAGATTGCTGTGTCCTGAGGGCTCATTTGGAGCACTTTCTTCTACATGAGCTTCATTTCTATTTCTTGATTTGCTTTGGAAAAAAATGGAGAATCTCAAAATCATGAACTGTCTGACTTCTGTATACCATACAACGGGTTCTGTCAGCCACTCATTTAATTGAGTTGAATGTGAATTTTGCAAATATTTTCATCTAAATATACTAACATTATTTTGACTTCCTATGAAGATTTTACTGAGCATACCCAATGATATGTAAAAGTATCTTTTAACAAACCTTCTTTATATTGGTCCTTTAAACTTTTGAAGTGGTCATGTTCTTTTTCTGTGTTTTCTTCCAAGTTAATTTGTCTCCAACAAGTAACTGCAAGGTCAGGGATGTTGGCATACAGACAAGGAATGGGAAAATCATAGAAAGAGAAGCTTAGTAACATCATTTCCACCTCAAGCAGAATGAGGGTGTCAGCTCCGTGTCCCCTGTGGCCCAAAGCAAAGCACAGGTCCTTCCAGGCAGTTACACCTGGGCAAGGCAGACCTGACATGCCTGTAGCAGAGCTTCCTCAGCCCAGAGGGTGTGCCCCCTAGGCAGCACAAGGTCACTTCACAGGCAATAAAGATCCTTTTTTCTGAGGCTTGTTAATAGACTCCACAAAGCATAGCAGACAGTTCTGCGTTCTTTTTTGTGGCGCTAATTTTATGTTCCCATTACTATTATAAAACATTGAAATCTAGAGGAAACTAATATATCCATTTATTTAACCTAGAAAACTGATGAGCAGATTACCCAAGGTTACTGTACCTGCTTCAAAGATTAAATATCATTTGGAAGTCAAAGGGCAGCTATTTATCGGCTGCAATGTATTTAATTCAGAGCCTTGAGCAGGATTATATTTCTCATGGGTATTTGTGCTAATTTCAAAGGCTAGACTGACAGACAGTGTCTGAAAACAAAATTATAGAGGGCTGGATTTAAACAGAATGTTTTTCTTTCCAGGATCCAAAGTGGCCTTATTTTTCAGTTGCTGGACTGAAAAATACTTCCACGTCCTCGGAGGATCAAGGGCTATCAAAACAGACAAAAGGAAGATCTGTGATTTAGTGGCATCACAGTTCACATGGTTTATATTTCTACTAAGCTCCCTGTGCTGTTTCACAGACCATGTGGCTTGGGATTGCTTTCAGACACAAAACTATGCACGGAAGTACAGATTTAGATACAACCTAAGATACATCCACACATATTTGGTGCTTCTGAACAATCTGTATTGAATCAAACCTGCTTATATTAAAGTATTAAATACATGTTGTCTTTAGAAATTTTCAAAGGCATCTTTGGGAAGTTGTTATGTGGAAAATGTAAGTAATTGCTTTAGACCGAAAGGACAGTATGCCATCTGAACAAACAGAGCCTGCAGAGTATCTTTTAGAGTGAAGGACTATTTCACTTGTAATTACTACAGCAGCAGCATGGGATCTAATCCAGTACATTCTGTCAACAAAACATTTTTTTCAGTTTCTTCTTGATTAAAACAACCATTTTTGCATTTATTCAGTTCTCCCATGCAGTGTGAGGAAAAAAACATGAAAGAAAGGCCTGAAATTACTCTTGGAGTAGGAGAAAGTGGAGAGTATCTCTTGAATCCTAAGAAAGTTCTGTATTTTTTACCTGACAAATTAATCTGGAGTGAGTTGGAAGTCTCAGTTGCTGTGTCATGTAAAAGTTGTGGGTTCACCCTGGTAGCAGCTCAGCCCCACACAGTCACTCACTCACACCTCCCCCCAACAGTGGGATGGGGAACATAAGAGAATTGGGAGGGTAAAAGTAGGAAAACTTGTGAGTTGAGATAGAGAGAGTTTAACAGTAAAGCAAAAGCTTTGCACTCAAGCAAAGCAAAACAAGAAATTCATGCAACTTCTCCTATGGGCAGGCAGGTGTTCAGCCTTCGCCAGGACAGCAGGGCTCCAGCACATGTAACAGTGACTCGGGAAGACAAACACTATCACCCCAAACATCCTCTCCTTCCTCTCTCTTCTCCCAGCTTCTATTCCTGTGCATGATGTGATATAATGTGGGATACCCATCATTGGTCAGTTGGGGTCAGGTCTCCTGGCTGTGTCCTCTCCCAGCCCCTTGTGGTGCCCCCCAGCCCCTTGCCGCTGGGTTGGTATAAGCCCTGCTCACCAATAACTGAAACACCAGGCTTTTATTAAGGCTGCTTTGGTCACTCATCCAGATCACAGCACCATACCAGCTACTTGGAAGAAAAGTAATGTTATTCCAGTCAAAACCAGTAAAATGAAGTAATTATAAAATTTGTTGGCCAGCCATATGCAGTAATAGTGAATGCTAGGAGAAAATAGGGATTTGTAAGAGAAAAGAATGAGCATTTTGAAATTAACTAACCTCCCTTCTAGAGAACCTGCAGTGAACAAGATCCAGCTTTCAACCTTGCAATGTGCATCTAATAGGGAAGCATTACAAAATCTTTGGCTGGATTTGAATCATTCTTCTAGGGAACAATAATCAGTCCTGTGGGCAGTGGTTGTAAATTAATGACGAGCTAAAGGATTTGACTTGGGACATAAACTGCAGCAAATTATTAATTCCATAAGCCCCTGAGCCAGTGTCATGACTACTGTGATCATTTCAAGGTTTCCATTCTGTTAGGAGTCAGGTGCACTAAACTCTATTTGCAGTTTCACTTGCCAGCAAAGGCAGAGCTGATGGATGTGTGCATCACTGACACACACATCCTGCCCAGTGCAATCCTTCAGGTCATGCCAGTTCCATAAGTTCTTTACACAACCTCTGACCTGATCCACTGCCAAAATCATGGTCAGAGGGAGCTTGTGTCATTTTTCCTTACAGTACTCATCACCTACAGAGACATAACTCTATAGCAGTGGGTCAACCAGCATGTATAGCACATAGTGCTCCAGCACTGTGAGCCTTTCCTGTGAGCCTTTTATCTAGACTGTAAGCTCCTTGGAGAACACATTCTCAGCAGAAGCAGAGGAGGCAGGACTCAGACATTGGATTTATTCAAGTTTTAACTCCATCACTAAAAAAATTGCTTTGGTGCTTTTCAGTCTCTTGCAAATTTCAGAATTCCCAAATCTGGAACACAAATAGTTTAAAAGGCAGAAAACGGAGTCTGGACCCCTTTAGTTTTGCACAAGAGCTGCTAGAAGTGAGTGACTAGTCAAAGCCAAAGTGCAGATCTGTGCTGATGCTGATTCCTGCTTCTGAACAGCTCTGATCACAGTTGTAGAATTTAAGATGCCTTGTAGGATGCCAGACCACACTATTCACTTTTGAACTCTATCAGCACCCGCCTTGATCTGCCCTCTGTTTCCTGAAGGGCACTGCTGGATGTCACATGGCTTTGTCATGCACAGCCACACACCTGCAACCTGCACAAAGTAAAGACAAAGCAACAGGGAATGGAATTGTCAAGTAGCAATCTTGGACAAATAGGCAATTGCAGGGTTTCTTCACAGTACCTGCAGAGTCCCCGTTCCTTATTCCCTGGCCATGGTGTCAACTACCTCAAGAGAATCCTCTGCTACGCACCATGCTAGCACCTCTGAAATGATGTGTCTGGAGAACTGCACACTAGTTCAGATCACTCCAAAGCCTCCTTAGTGGCTAGTGCTGTGGGACATTAGTTCTGGATGACTAATTATTTGGTTTAAAAACAGGTCTTTTGTTTCTTGGTCTCTAAAGACAACATGACCACTTTCTGTACTTTTGACCTCAGGGAAAGAAAAGCCACAGATAATAGAATTAAACCCTCATTTCACTTGAGATAATATTTGTATAAGCTCCCTTAGTAAAATGTCATGTACACTGCCAAGTCTGCAGGTTATCACTTCCACAGTTTGAGTGTTTGGAGACAGGGCTTGGAAATAGGGGGTATTTGGGGGAAAGCTCTGAGAATTATAAGACCTGTAACTGTAGAACATTTTTCCTACTCAGTCCAACATTTCCTTCAAGACTTGAGCTCAGACAGAATAACGGTTAGGATATTTTTTTATTGGCCCAACACTGAAACATTATATAAGGCTTCAAGGCCGCGCAGATGATTTTTGCCCTTTTTTTAAAGGCTCTCTGTAGACTTTGCAGGGAGAAGAATCAACACATTCAACTGTGGTTCCAATTGTGCTCCTCTTTCAAGGGATTCTTTTAAAATTCTAAACACCATGAAGCAAGAGCGCAAGTTCTCCCCATCAGTACTCAGAGCTTTTTCCTTAAAATTCTGAAATCACAGCAACAATAATAAAGCTTTTTCACCAAGTGTTAGTTTGAGACATTTCATTCCATTCCAGGCAAGCAATGAGCACTCCCTCCCTTTTCCTGCTGCAGTCCTGTTGTGTCTGAATGCCAATACAGTTTCAGGTAACCAAGATTACATTGTTCCATAACATGGGAGCCAGTCCTTCCACTGCCTTCTCCCTTACCCAACACATTACCTTTTTTGCTTTGTAAATGGCAGTGCACATTCTACAAAAGAAAACATTGGTAAACATTCAAACTGACATAGGTAGCACTTTGAGCAAGCTGGGTGATCAGAGGAAACACAAAGGTTTTTGGAGTGGCTTCTCTTCCCAATGAGGAAATGAAGAACTTTGCTTCAAAAAGTAGAAGCCTATTCTTTAAATATTCATTATATCATCAGCACTTCTTAACTGCAGAACACCACTTCAGCCTTTCCCATGAAGGAATCAAAACTATCAGTTCTCTACACTTTTTAGGGTGCACATGTTCATTCAGTCAGTATACCACAGTGTAACGTTTTCCTTAATTCACAGCTCCCGACTGTTTCTCCTTTCATTTTTTCTCTATGCTGGAGTTGTAGAGGCAAAGCACTGGCCTGGTGTGTCTTCACATACAAAGCTGGCTTTTGTGGGCAGGGCAATGAGAACTGCTGGAGCCAGTAGAAGGAAAACAAGAGAGAAAGAAAATATTAGATCTGCTTTGTGCAATATGCTTTGTTGTCTTGTTACAGAATAGTCAGTCTACAGGGACAATTTGATTCCCCATGTGATGTCAAAACTGAGGCCTGACACAGTGTACAGGTGGTGTTTAACCAGGGCATATGCTTATACAGATCCTCTTTCATGCTGCAAACCCCTTCACAAGTCAGTGTCTGCAGTGAGCAGCTCCAAATGTCTGTTTGAAGCATTTGTCCAAAAACACTGAGAAAGCTGAGCTATAAATAAGCTCTGGGAATTAAATGGACAAGTGTGTGAGGGAGAAAATTTGCAGAAAGCAATTAAAACAACCTATATTGTTATGACTTAGCTGCAGACTTCTGGGATTGGAACAACATGAAAAATACTGGAAATAGCCAGATCCTGAAGTAATTCCTCTTAGATCCTCTTTATCTTCTGGCAATGGCCAGTCCAGTAATACCTGCCAAAAAGAAACATGACCTTGGATACAGGAGACTGGCCTGATTGCTCATGGTCACAATCAGAAGCACACCCCAGCTCTCGGGCAGTGGCAGCTGGAGCCTTTACTCATCACTGCTCCAGAGTGCTTGTGCTTCCAGTGGTCCTGTGGACTGTGTCCTCAAAATATTTTTTGCAGTCATTTGATGCATATGTGTGTGTGCGTGTGTGTAGGTGAACAGAAATACACATAGATTTGTCTGGCATTATCTCAGGAATTTGGATAGATGTTTACCAGAGTAATAGGCTGTGCACCACTTCAAACATAGCACATAGCCCAACTCTGCCCCCCAAAAACAGGCACTAGATAGAAGAGTCTGTGGTCTGGAAAGACAGCTATACAATACACCATTTGTAAAGTCATATGAAGAACTCCGTGGTTACTTAGTATACACTATGCTCTAGTAACAACAAATAAAACAGTCTCTTACTAGAAGGAAAGGTATAAGGACCATTTGAACAGAAATATTTTTTAAAAATTTAAACCTATAACACCTTCTACAAGAATTTAAACAGATTATTTTAAAAATAATACTGTTAGTAAAGTCTTTAAAATTTCATGTGAGAAGAGTTATTCAGCCAAAATCCCAAAGAACAGTTGTAGATAATTTCTAGTGGTCTTACTGTTCAAGCAGAGTTCTTGCAAAGAATTTCCACTACTCATCCTCTGTTTCCACCACACCAAGAGAAAAATGAATGAATGATGGGTCTTCAGGGGTTTTTTGTATTCCAAATACTTGATACTGAGCAATACAGGGGATCCAGAAAAAAAAGAAATCTTTCATGTCTCCTTTTTCAGCTTTAAAAATGCTACAGAGGATACAAACACTATTTCTTCTCTTTAGCAGGTCACTTGTAATAGACAAGCTGCTTGTGATGCATTCCATGCTGGGACCAGCTATAAGCCATGCATCTGCTGAATTTAGGAATAAAGAGCTGGTCCATAAAATGTGGAATCAGAGGAGTGGCCTCAGGGGCATAATGGTGCATTACTGCTGTGAGATTAGAGTGTTTCACTGAAAGATGTATATTGTTACAGGAAAAGGGGTTCCATGCTTTTTGATTCTGTCATTATTTATTGTTGCCACTGCTCATTTTCTGCAATGCTGGATAACATGGCAGAGAGAACTGCTGAGAGTGCTCTGCAGCTTGCACTGGAGCTTGTGTTATTTGCGATGGCAGAGGAAATTTTTCTTATTGGAGTAAGCTGTGTGCAAGAACTTTAAAGCTACTGCTCATCTAAGGAGGAAAAACATAAAGTCTAGGAATAACTAGATTCCTTTATTCCTGAGTAGGTCATGGACATTTATTGCTCCTTGCTACCACTCTACCGAGCAGTTTGAGGAAGGCAATCAGGATGAAGAGAGAGGAAGGATGAGCTGGACTCTGACTGACCTTCCAATACAGACAACCTCACCTAACAGTAGTTCCAGACACAGTTCAAGCTCTCATTGTTTTTTAATATCAACAAAGGGCAAATATCCATTCTATTCTGCTCAGACCTTAATTAATAGAAGTCCCCGGACCCTGGGAGAAACCTCTTACCAGCTGTCCATTATCATCCTTAATTATTTACTAGATACACCAGACAACTGTGACATTTATAAAGCAAGAGCCAGTGACTAACTGTGGATACATTTCCTATGCTTTTTCTCCTGTAAGTTGTTCTCAACAGTATAACTCAAACGTGTATTGCTCCTTAGATTTGCTGGATTAAAAAAATTTTGATTAAAAATCTCTTGGATTAATTATTAATTGAACTAGGCTCATGAACCATGGGATTTATGTCCAGGAACAGAAATGTGTCTCTTTAGAATCAGGTGTCCGTATACATTCCTGCAGCTGGATGTACAGATTTCTGGGTGGCGTTTGGCGGTTTCCAGGCTCTTGGAACTGCTGTGGTACCTGCCTGCTGTGAGGCTGCTCTGATAGGCTGGTTTGCTTAATAACTTCATACATACAAGCAGCCTTGTCCAAAAGGACAGAGCAGAGCTGAGTGACAAGCACTGATGAATTCCACATGTTGGGAGCTGTCACTTTTACTAGGTAAAGCAATACCATGTTTCCCTTCTTATCTTGAAAGCTATGGGAAGACAGATTTCACCAGCATGGAACTCTGCTTTATGTCCTGCCATGCTGCATCTTAACAAACCTCTGCCCTGTGGTGTTGTCAGTCACCTGCTGGAAAGGCTGTGGCTGTCTTGAATATGCTCAGCTAGAACATGTTTGGGTATTTTTTCTGCATAGAACTCAGAGGCAGTGGCTGCATGCACATTGCAGGGTCAAGGATGGACCTTACTGCTGGTAAGTGATCCCTATTGGTGACAGATAAGACCAGCGTCACCCAAAGCTGATGTGACTAAAAGCACCATGAACAACCAAAACAGACATCCTCCGGACAACAGAATTTGAAACTCCAGAAACATAATTCAGGATCAATCCCCTGTTCATATACAACCTTTATTTACTTTAAATCTGGCTTTGGGGGGAATTGGTTTTGATTTGGGTTTGGGTTTTGTTGGGGTTTTTTAACTTTCTTTTTTTTTTGCTTGAATTTTACAGCACTACAAGAAAAAAACCCTCAGTATTGATCCTTCAAGGTTAACAACTTGGTGCACTTAAATTATTCTAACCCAGAAAGTTTGAAATTTATGGTCCCTCTTGTACCTTTTTGCCTCACCAGCTTCCTTGGGAGGACCCTACTACAGGCTGCACGCCAACTGCAGTAAAATTTAAAGAGGTGAGAGAGAAACTTCCCAGAAAATATAAACATTTCATGGAAATGAAATAAGTCTTCCCTTATAGGAACTCACCTCAGCAAGCTTTAGATAAATGGAAAGGTATTCAGAATTTTAAGTGGATATAAAGTGTGGTGGTTTAGATACATTTGTTTATGAGCATGCAGAAATGCATATTGTCCTGGGAGGGTCTGGGGGCCATCAGTCCCCACTGTCCCAGGGCCAGTGGCGACCAGAGGTCATGGGTTGGTTTGTACTTCCCTCCCTTCCCTGCCCCACTCCCCTCTGCTCCCGAGGGACAACCCCTGCCCCACTTGCTTGAACCCATGACATCCACACACCCTGTGAAGGAGGGAAACATGCCCAAGTTCAGAGATGGGAAACTTGGAAAAACAGCAGCAAGCAAGACACAGGAATGCACTCTGCTCTTGTGTTCGAGTTCTCTGTTGACACAACACAGAAGACTTACATGGCTGTGGGTAGAAATAAAGCTTTATTGTCCAAAATTTATTTTATATGTTTTATGAGTGAAGTTGAAGATCAAGCAAGGATGTCATTGCTTTAGCCAAAAGCGGACAGTGTATGAACAGAGGGGTTTGCAATGCCTCCCATCTTCCTCTGTTCTTCTTACTTTAAAACGTAAGCCATATTTGAAGTAACAGTGCTGCCCCAGCCCCCATCAGGGCTCTTCCACTGCCCTGAGTGTGAGCACTGCAAAGGAGGCGAGAGAAGCTGGGCTCCCTGTTCCTGGTTAATATATCTGCAGAGTCCTGGAGGCGTGCTTGGAGGAGGCAGAAGGCTGGCAGCAATGTTGCAACTTCACTCTTCTCTATGACATATTACATCCAGAAGAGAAAGTATTGCCTTGGAGTGAGCATAAATCAGAAGCTGCTTTCAGCTTTTAAAATGATGTAAAGTTTGTATTAATATAATTACTGCCCCTGATGCAAATAAAACAAGATGTGATACATACAGAAGGCTGCCAGTAAGTTAATGCTATAGAACTTCAGTAAGTGACTAGCAGTTGACAAGATGTTCAAAGAAGATTTAACTCTCCCTGAATTGATACTGTGTCCAAGATATCTCTTTTTGCTAAATTTTATATGCTTTTTAAAACAATGATTAGTTAAGATTGCCTTGAGCTGCATCCTTTAAGCCAAATTTATTGATTCCAAAGAACCAAATAACTTTCTTCAGTCATCAAAAACAAAGGTATGTTCTTTGTGGTATTTGTTTCCTGGAAGTGAGGTCGCATTTTCATACAGCAAACAAGTATTTTATTTTCCAAATTCAGACTAATTGAGGTTATTACCTAATGTCTCTCTAAAGCCAATCTTACCTTATCTCTCTGAAAAACTGTATCATTCCCCATGCCCTGCAGACTGACACATATACGCAGATGTGTGTGTTCACCCAGCAGCAATGAAAAGTCCAGCTCCTCCACACCTCAAGCAGCTCCCTACAGGGGTTCTAAAACAATGGTAGATGTCCTCATTTGAATTGGTTTTGACGGTTTTTTTCCTTAATAGATTGCTTTCCTTATGTGTGTAGCAAAGCAGTGTTCAAATACTTGGGCCATGTTCTCTATAATGTGTGCAGGTTTCATAAGTGGATGCAATACACACACATATACACACACAAACACACACAAACAGAGACGCACTGACGCTCACACATGCACACATACATGTGTGTGTATGTGTGTGTGCGTGTGTGTGTGTATTTGTATGTGTGTGTATATGTATGCCAGGTACTTTTTGGACCAGGTACAGAATATCTGGAGGACTGTCCTGTCAGGAATTTGCAAGATTTAGGGATTCTCTGTAAGAAGTTACCCAATTGTTCCCCATTTGCTCAGATACCCACCAAGTAATCAATCACCATGACTCCTCACAAACATAACATTCTGATCAAGAGTAAATTACAGTGATGAAATCTCTAAGGGAGTATTTAAACAAACTGTAATTACAAAAGTTTACTCTCTATGACACTTCCAGCTCCTTATCACCAAGTCTTCTACAATTTGTTACCTTAATTACAAATTACCAAATTTCTCTGGTCTGACCCCTAAAATATCAGAAATAAGATTTCCTGATACACATTCTTAAGTTTTTCAAGGCCAGACACTTGGGTAAGGGTCATAATCACTACTGCTGTAGTGGGATGCACCGTTGTCATAGGGGTTTGCACCACTGTCTTGCATTGCTTTTACTTCAATACATATTTATATGGTTGGTACACATTTCCCCCCTGCAAATAGAGCCTGACTATACTGGTCTTCAGTAGTATCTCTGTGCCCCTCTGTGATAGCCTCTTTTTTTGGTGGCAGGTGACATTTACATCTCAGGTGTGCCATGCCATGTGATTCCATCTTGGAAAGGTTACTTGCAAGCACAGCCACTCCTGCCCACTTCTGCAAGCTCAGAGCAATGAACAAAGCACCAGGTTTTTCTCCCTGTGTAGGGATTTTTTACTTTTTTCTTTTTTACTTTTCGTTCTGTGATAAAGCGTTCTATGGTGAGCTAATTCCAAAATGAAGCCTTCCTTTTCTCACTCATGTGCAGCAATTCCTGCAAATCTAAAGCAGACCTTTCAATACAGTGTCAGGCACATATTTCAGTGTCAGTTCTACTCTAGAAAATCTCTCTGACCTGTGATAACGAGCCCTCAGAGCTACACAGGACAGGGTAGCAGCCCACAAAGATGCTGGCATGAGTATCTCCCAGAAGGGAATGAGAGTCTGGTACCACTCAATATAAATGTCACTTTTGTGCTGCCAGAGTATGAAGAGGGTGGCTGTAAATCTCTGACCAGAGACAGCTAGAACCTCAGATTGGAAGATCCTGCAGAAATCCACCCAGGCACCCACACATTTGCAGTTTCTGCCCCATTGCTTTTACCATTGTTTACCCTAAAGCCAAACCCAGAGGACAGGTGTCTTGCCTCAGGCTGCAGAGCAGAGTGGATGCAGGGAAGGACAGGACAAAGAGCTTGCACAGGCCAAGAGGCTGCTTTAAATCACAGGTATAACATTGTTATTGTCTTCCTTAGGTCATTGCAGCAAAGGCAAGGGGAACATTACTACATGAAAAATGGGGTTCGTGACATAAGAGTTTGTCATATTAGACCCTGTTGTTCTCCTTTATGTCTCACTAGTGCAGGCCATTTAGTCTTCACCTCAGCAACTGTGAGAGTCTTCGGAATCACAGCTGCATTCTCTCTGAACAATATGACTTTCACTAAGGCATTTGCTGCTTTGAGCATAATACAGTTTTGCAAAATGCCCTATTTTCAACTGTACTGAGTGAGGTTATCCAGTAACCTGATATTGGTCAGTGCCAAAGAGTGGGCAACCTGCAGCACTGCCAGCTCGACATCACTCCCCATACTCAGCACCAACCTTACTCTGAGATGTCATCACAGATCTCTTGAAAGAATTAGAGTCAAAGAGTGACAATGGCAGCAGATCCCAGCCATGGCAAAGTAAAACTAGGAGGTCCAACACCTATAGCACAACAGCTGGCAGCACTTTGCACTATTGATGCTACCACAGCAGAAGCTCTGGGCCAGTGCTGGGAGGCCCATGCAGCAGCTGTGGTTCACACTATTCTGTGAAACAATTAATACAGTCAATTACTTTCCAAGAATGTCTAATGAATCACTGGACCATTACCCTGAACAGTCGTAATGTATATTCCCAACATCAGTATTGCTTGAATATTCCCCAAGGGAATAATTAGAAGTACATCACATGGAAGAATGCATGGTATGTAATGCATTACTGGATCATAATAAATACAATGACTCGTCAGGATACTGCCAGGGATTTAGAAAGAAGTCAGTGGATGGAAGACAAAGAAGTCAAGAGCGAGGCATGATGTTAATACCTCACTATGAGTTTAGAGAATTTGTGTATCCCTTTTTTGGCAACAAGATTAAAGACGTGAAGCAGAGAAGGAAGGAAGTTACTTAAATTCAATGGTCAGATTGTTTCTTGATATGGGATTTAGTCCTCCCTGTGGCTAACCCACCAGTCTAATTTGTTCCTTATTTAATGCAGACCCTGGTGTCTACATAATCCATACTTCAGTTATGATGCTTAGGTTCCTTTCTAGTTATAGTCAATTCCATCCTTGAAGCGACCTAAGAAGAACTCACTGAGTAATTCACACAAGGGATACTCCAGGAAGAAATTATGCATGAGAAGAGGCAAATTACTCTGCCTCTGTCCAGGACAGGCACTTAACACCACCTCAAAAGCCTCCATCCACCTTTGCACCATGCCACAAGGCACAGAATATTCACCCTCTATGCAATGTTTTAAATATCATCTAGCCCCTGCACCTTTCACTACTACAGAAATTACAATTAGGTGTTTTGGAAGTACATGGCATGCAAGGAAAACATGACCAGATTCTGCATGTATGGAGAGACATGCTCTTTCCCAAAGGATGCTATCCATGAACAGCACAGACATGACTTATAGACAGAGCAGAATTGCCTTTATCTACCTCATTTTCCTGTCCTCTTAAGTTACTATTGGTATTGATTCTTCTTTAGCCCAAGCTAAGAGCTGCCACACTCTGTGTACCTACACAATAAGAGCTGGTAGGAGTCAGTTATTGCAAAATTAAGCTAAGCTGGCTTCTCACAAAATCCCTTGGATAGTAAAGCTCCCTTAACACACCTAAGACTATGAGAAGACATAAATAATTCACTGTTCTGTATCTTTCTGACTGCAGAAAAGATTTCAGGTAATACAAGCATAGAAACATAGATATACATTTGTCATCCACATTTTTTTCCTCATAAGGATGAAGAGTATACTACGTGTCCTTCCTCTCCAATAGGATAAAAACTCTAATGCCAGCTTAGGAAACTTAAAGCTATTAGCAGTTACATATTACTGGCAACATATTTTACACCAGACAGCTATGAAAAAAAAGTCATAAAAATGCAATTAAATGTCTGAACTGTTGCTATTTTGGAAATTAAAACAACACACAGTATCCTTGTTGCAGCTTATATTACTTAGTTATAACTTCTGCAGTTATTTTCACCCATTTAACCATGCTTCTTTTCCATAAATGTCTGCTGTAAATAGGTCCCTTGGGAACCCTGAAAACACAAGATCTGTAATAAAAAAATTAATAACACTGAGAAAAAACTCAAGTTGGAAAGGCATTTTTAGAGCACATTAAAGGCTCTATCAAAAAAAACCCCAACCAAACAACAACAACTTGCAGAGAAGCACCCCAGTGCTCTGTAGCACATAGATCTGAACTGCCACTGCTGAGAAGTAAAAGAAGGGACACCAAGTTTTCAAGACATTGGACTTAATAGTTTCTGGGAATACTACTAGACTCTCTGAAGTTGCATTAAAGAATCTTGTTCTCTTGATAAAATCATACCAAATAGCATTGCCAGTGAACATCATCAGCAGTCATGTTTACATTATTTCTACATATCAGCTCTTCATGTACATGAAAAATTCTAAGGCACCACTCCCCAACTCAATTTACAAAGAAGAAGATAGAAAACAGATTCATTTACAGTTATGAATATTCCAATTGGAAAGCATAAGCTAAGGGAGAAAAGAAAAGATATTTATATGGACAAAATGCATCACGGAACATTGTCAGCCAGTAGCATTGTGAATCTTGAACTTCTGTGGTTTCAAAAGATAATGGTTTGGTCTTCCTTGCCGCACAAAGTTTGTCACACCTTTGTCTAACTGGGACCTTGGTGTTGTATGTAGTAGGACTACAAAGAGTTCTAAATATTTTACTGTTCCAAATGGAAATGGTACACTGTCTAACAAGGCAGGAAAATATGGTGTTCAGCATATATTTCTATCCCAAATATAAGAAAAAATTACCAAGAGTGGTTATTTTCATGGAACAGGATGAAACAAACTTCATCAGAGTCTGATGGATATTTTCAAATCAGCAAAAGTAAATCATGTGCATCCAAGCATTCAAAAAGAAAACAGTAAAGACTGACTTGAATTTTAATGCTAATTCTTTCTAGAGGGCTTAGAACATTTGGCAGTTTGGAAGAAAATAAATTTTTACTTAGAAGGTGTGGCTAGCACAGGTCTTTCTCGTGAGAACATTTTGCTATGTTTCATAAACAAAGATAAAGTTTGCATGTTTTGCAAACTGCGTCTCCAGATTAGGGCAGTTCGGGCTTGGCCAATTAGGCCTAGGGGGGTTTCTGGCTGACCAATCTGGGTGACCTCTGAAAACTCTATATATATGGAAATCAAAATAATAAAGACACTTTTTTCTTGTCTGAGAACCTGGGTTTTCTCTCAGCTAGCGGCTCAACAGCGACAAGAAGGCATATATGAAGTTGTCCAAGGGTTTAAAGCCAGTAAAACCAGTCTTCAATTTCACCTAAGGCCAGCCACATCCTGGGCTGCACCAAAAGAGAAATGGGTAGCATGATGATGCTCTACTGTGCTCTCATGAGGCCTCACCAGGCACTCTGCATCCAACTTTGGGGTCCTCAGCATAAGAAAGACATGGAGCTGTTGGAGCAGATCCAGAGGAGGCCACAAAGATGATCATAGGGCTGAAGCTCCTCTGCTGTGGAAACAGGCTAAGAGAGTTGGAGAAGAGAAGCCCCTTCCGGTATCTAAAGAGGGCTACAAGACAACAATCTTAATCCATTCTTGATGGATCTTCTAGTGTTGGACTTCATGGCTGTTCCTACTACAGATTTTGATGCTACCTTTCTCAGGATAGAGAATGTGAACAGATACGAGACAGGAGCAAAGCAGGGAAGTATCAGTAGGTCTCTCAGTTAGCCCAGAAGAACCAGGGTGGGAATGAGATACACTTAGAGAAGAGCTGGAAGCAAAATCCACTTCAGAAATAAATCAGTGGCCATTACAAAATGAGTAATAGTCTAACTACTTTCTCATCTCTCAACTGTTGTGGCAAACATGAGGCAGCTGTGAATTCCTTAGACATTCTTCTTATGTTTGAAGATTGTGAGGATTTGTTCCCACATCCTTCATGAGCCACTGAAGCTAAATATGCTGAAAGCCGGCAGGGAAACCTAGACTTTAGATGGGGCCATGAAGGTGCAGCATCATAAAAACTCTACTGTCCCATATGAGGGTGTGAAAGCCCTCTTTGTCCAGCCATCCAAGAGAAAGGGATTCATGGAAAAAAATGGAAAACCCACCACAGAAAAGATGATGTAACCTGTAACCTGTTTGGAAACAGGTGACTTTCAAGTGGCTGGATGTTGAGAGAAGCACTTCAGAACATGTGTCTTCTCCTCTTTCCCAAAATGCCAAGTGGCCATCTGGTTCTTTTTTTGTTTTTTGTTTAGCTTGGGCTTTTTGGTTGTTTGTGTTTTGGTTTGGGGTTTTTTGCTGTTTTTTTGTTTGCTTGATTGGTTTGGTTTGGTTTGGTTTGGTTTGGTTTGGTTTGGTTTGGTTTGGTTTGGTTTGGTTTGGTTTGGTTTGGTTTGGTTTGGTTTGGTTTGGTTTGGTTTTACTTGGGGCTTTTTGTTTGGGTTTGTTTTTCGGGGGTTTTTCTTTGTTTGTTTGTTTGGATTAGGTTGGGGTTTTTGGGGTTTTTTTTTGTTTTTTGTGTTTTGCTTTGTTTTGGTTTTTTTGAGGCCAGAAGCCAGAAGCAAACTGAGAAAATATCACATTTATGCTGAGTCTTTTGGCTGTAGTTTGCAGTCACGGTTTTGAATCTTAGACAGACTCTATGCCTGATTATTCCATTTCATTTATTTATTAATTTTCAGTCCTAGCCCTTCTTTTAAATACAACATAACTGCTCAAATGATTAAAAATAAGTGCAAGAACTGATCACACCCACAGGAGATCACCATCTTAGTTTATTCTTATGATATCCACACTTTGTGATGTGAAACAACAATAGAAGAGCACTTTCATAAAAGCACATGCAAACTCCTTAATGTGATGGAAACAACTCTGAAGACAAGTCGTAAAAGCCCAGATATATGTGAACTCTTTACTTTTAAACTGCAGACTTTGGTGTGAGATATATTTTAACAACTAAAACATCCTCTGCAAAGATGAACAAAAACTAATGGACTGTGGCATACTACATTGCCATTAGAGTTGCCAGTTTTATTTTTTATTTTCCCAGCATGTAAAATGTGTCACACAGCAAACAAATGTGAAAGAAAGTATTAACGTACAGATTATTTGAGGGAGAAGATTTAAGACTTGCCATACTAATCCTGTAAGACAAGAAACTTTGTATGATTAGAACATTATGAGAGCAGGCAATCAGAAGTCCTTACTAAATACTAATTGTACATGAGGGCAAAAATCTCAATTTTTAGTTTTATAACCAAACATTGCTGGCAATGTTTATATAGTTCTGCAGCAGTGGCATGCAAGATCTAGGTCTGTAACAGCTGCTATGAGGTCAGATCAAAACCCTGGCCCTGACACAATTAAAAGATTAAATTATTATGCCCTGTTGAAACTTCCTCCTGCTTGCTCTCTCAAGAACACTGTATGTTCAGAGCTATACAAATAGCAGAGAAGCCAAATGGTCAATAGCAAACTGACATCTGGTACTCCAAAAGAGCCAAGAATGTTACTAACAAGGTCACAAGGTGAGTGAGTGGCACAGTCCCCAAATAAAATGAACTCAGAGATTTCATGTAGAGTATCACATTTCTGAGCATATTCTTGACATCTTGTCATATACACATCACCCCTGCTACAAATGGGACATAATAGTTGTTCCCTTTGAATTTGTTGCTTAAAAAGCCAATATTCTTCCAACGAATTCCCTGGTTTCGAAGAGAATTGAAAGCTATACATTTTTAAAGCAATATGCTCAATATGAATGAATAACAAGTCCCTGGAAGGTGTAGACAATGACTAACTGATGGAGACAAAGATTTTTACACAATTTATGACACATTTTTATTTAGTTCTTCTATTCATCTAGACATGTACCTGGCAAGACTGCAATGAGAGAAGCATTATCTACAGAAACTATTTTTGAAATTATGAAGATGCAAAATGTTCTTTGAGCTTAGTGGTTTAATGTGACAACTTTAGCTGAAACATGGCTGGCAGTGGTGACCACTACCTGCTCTGCCCCTCCTCTTGCTCCCTGGCTGTCCCTGTCCAGCTGACAGCAGCGGCCATGCCCCCATGGTACTCAGGTACTGAAGTAAACTAGGAACAAACACAAGGCAAAACATGTTAGTGTTTTTTCATGGGCAAAATGTAAAGCAAACTATTTTGGTTTGCATTTGCAAGGCACTGAGTGCAGAGAGAGAGGTGCTGGTTCTGCTAATATATAGTAATTTTATAAACCGTGGTAAAGTGACTGAGCATTTTGTCTTATTTAATCTGAATATATAAATACTGATCTGTTTATAACCTAATTGCTGGGGGCAGCCCTCAAAGGCCATCTAATTTCACCTTTCCTTCTGTGCCACACTGCTGTGCAGTCACAGCTGGAACACATGAGGAAATGCCAAAGGAAAACCCCTTTCTACTCTGCCAATGAGATGGCTGAAAAAATGTTCATTGGGTGTTAAGAAGGGCAAGAATATACTTCTCTGGACAGAATAGTGGAAACAAACCCAAGACTTTTAGACTAATACATATCTTTTATTATATCAGCTAATACAGTAGTGTCAGACAAGCTTCTAGGTATACAGGCATTCCTCATATCTGAAACAGCAGCATATGAGAGAGAACTGAAGAGACAAATTCAAATTGGAGAGGAGAGGCACAATGAGGCCAAATCTTCTCCATAAGATTTTGGCAGTTGGACACTCCATGTGTTTCATCTGACTTCACTTTGCAGGGCCGGTTTCTTCCTAAACACCCAATTAATGCTTGTTTCATCAGAAGCAACAGTTTTTAATACCTCTAAAGGTGAAAGAAATCATGGATGCTATTTCTTCTTCAGTTTAAAACCTGCTAAGCACCTGCTATAGTATCCTGTGCATTCCACATGATGACGAAGAAGAGCTTTTCCTGTCCTCAGCTGCATTTGCTCTTACATTATGAGCAAGGATAAACGTGAGACCATGATTTTCTGTGGACTTTTTTGATTTCTCGTTATTATATTTTCTCTTTTTCATCTCTTCTCTCAACAAAACCAAGTTATTTACAGTAAAATCAAACACTTTTTGTTGCCTGCCTATGGACTCACTGATATTTGCATTGTATCATTTTAAGAATGAGAGAAGTGGACAGAGTAGCCTTAGAGCTTGGATCTCAGTAACGTAATTCTAACCATTTGTAGTAAGTTTGTCCAGTTTTTATGTACTACTTTTCTTTGACTAAAGGCTGCACTTTGTCTGCAGAATTTGCTCTCCCAAACCATCTGTTCTTCTTGCTAAAATATGTTCTCACTCCACTCTAAGACTGAGGGCACCCAGACATCCTACATCCACAGTGTCTGCACTTCCAGAGATTTTACTTTGCATTGATTCTACATGTCAGTGTGGAATCCAACAGCACCTGGTGAGCATTCCAAGAGTGCAATCCCAGTCTGAACACCACTAGCCTTTGCTGTGCTTTTTTATCTCTTTCCTTCACTGTAAGCCTTCTGTCACTAGCAGCACCAAAGCCAAAGGCACCATATCACCAAAGTAATCTTTTCTCAAAAAGTATGTAAGTAAAATACTTCAAAGCTACACTCACTGTAAAAGTCATATTTAATTCTAGATAATGTCTCCTAGTATATTCACATGTGTTTGTCCCAAGTTGTCTTTTCAGATCAATTGCTTTGTCATGTTTTCTCTGGAAATTTCACAACATCCACTGACCAGCAGTGACACAGCAAATCCAAGAAGTCATTAATGGTTTTATGAGTTGTAGCTAAGAGACATCAGTTCACCTAAGATGTAAATAGCCTTTACCAGCCTCACAAAACCACCTCTAGCATCTGCTCTGCCCAGTGCAAAAGGCTGAGGGAAATATCACAGTTTCAAGACTCTGTCACAACACAGGACTGGGGTACCAGCTGGTGATGACTGCAATGTGAGAGATGTCATCTACCTATGCCAACAACTACCCTGAGCGCTGAATAAATGCTGGAACACACAAGAGAGCCATTTCAGTAGAATTCTAGGGATCAGCTTTAAATGGTAACATAACCACCCTCCAGGCTTATGATAAGGCAGGCTAGCTAGAATTGTATTCTCTTAAACATGCCTTTCTTCCCTGTGATACCAGCGATGAGCCTCCAAAGGTAAACTACATAGGGCAGTCTCCTCACAATAGGCAACAGTGACCAGACTTCACATTCTGTGAGAAAGCAAGGAGAGTTACAGATCCGATTCCTTCGTTACCTCCATCCACCATCCATAGCTAAGAATTAACAAAGACTTTTTTTTTGAGCTTCCTGGCTGTTTAATTCTTGTAAAAACGTTTCCAATTCAGTAACAGTCTATTAAAAAAAAAAAAAAAGAAAAAATTTGCTGTATGGCCAAAACAAGAGCCAGATAGGAAAAGCTATTTTTCTAGCTACAGTGTGGCAGAAGTGGCAGAAGTCCTATTGGTCATCTGTGTAGTTTCACCCCAGGCGAATGACTGGTTAGGGGGACTACATGACTGCCATTTCCACCACAGTCTTGTCCATTACCAGTGTACTCTGCACTAAGATCTGAGGGTACAGGTCCTCACAGTGCTTTGGGATTGTAGGGATTGTACTGAGAGCTGGCTCTTCATCACCATTTCCTTTCAAACATACCTATTGTCAGTGCTGACAAATGTGTAAGTCTGCCTTCAAACAATAACTGGAAATATTACTGGGATTAGCTTGCATGTCAGCGTCACTATCCAGTCACTTAACAATCACTCAAAGAAATGATATAAAGTATCACTTTTTTACATAGATGAATAATAGAGTGTTTGTCAGTCACTTCTAGGTTGACTGAGCCCCTTTAACTTGCTGAAACTAGAGTCCTTTTTTTTTTTACTAAGCCTCACGAGAAAATGTTGACAAAACAGGCAATTTTCTGTAATTTCTCTGCAAGCTTCTGTCAGCACAAGAGGCAGCCAGAGCCCGCTCATTTCAGATAACACCACAGGGTAACCTTTGACATCTACCCCCTTGCTGCTGTCAGAGGCTCCTCCAAGTGCAACAGTTGTGTCTTTCAGGTTGCAGGATGCAGACCCACAATTTGGGCTCTTGTTCGCTGAAGGCAGCCTTTGTTTCCCAGCTGACTAAGAAGCTCTTATAAAAGGGATAAGAAATGTAGTTAATAGCTTGAAAATGGCCTAATCATCGGCTGCTATTACCCCTCCAATATTAGGGAGGATGACAGACCTATCAATAACAGAGCCCCAGGTGAAGTACGGCAGCTGATAAGGTGAACTTTGGCTTGATCCTTGCTCTGCAGAGCACAGCACTTATTTGAAAGAGAAGCCAGCACCTATTTTTTTCTTCATATTGTGCCAAAAATCATTCAGCTGAGCAGCTTCTGTCATGTTTTTCTATCTTAAACCACAGTGATTTGACCAATTTTATTTATAAGCAGAGATGAAAACTTAAGAACTCTCCTATCAGATCATAGAAACTAGAGATATGCACCTGTGTGATGTGTTCACTCACAGGAAAGTAAAAGGAGGGGAAATAAGAAAGCAGGTCTCCACATGCTACTCGTCTTTACGTACATGTGATGCAGCCACATATCTGCACAGATTTGCACATGCATGCATCATCTGCATACTGGTTTCCAAGCAGTTAACTTTTTATTGAGTAAACAACATGTAAAAGCTAAACATTCAGCAAATGCATCATAACATCATCTTATGGTCACAGCAAGTTAAAACACAAGCAAAAGCTACAAACTAGAGCAACTGAATACACTCTTGCTTGGAAACAAGACTACCGAGTTTCTTTTAGTACCACATAATCTCAGAAGTCAGGGACATGGTGATTCACCGACCTCCCTCCTGGTTGCATCCTCTGCTTCCACTCAGGAGTGGAAAAAAGAACAGACCCTTGTCACCACTGGCTTAGTTCCAGCTCTCTGGGAATGGGCAAGAGTCCTTCCAGCGGCTGCAGTTTGCAAGGGTCTGGGGCTGCAAGCAACTGGTGCTCAAGCAGCTGGTACTGGGACTAACTCACCTTCCACCATGACATTGAAAAAGTCAGGATGCAAACCACAGAGTCCTCAGCAGGCATCTGCAGGCTCCCATTATGTTGCACTGAATAGAGGTTAGTATTTAGAAGAGATCACAGCTAAGCAGGTTTTCTTCATTGTCAAATTATGTTTAGTTTGGTGGGTTTTTTTTTTAATCTCCTTAATCCTTTTCTTTTGAAATAAAGGAACTTTTAATATAGCCAAGATGGATACTGCTTTTAAACAGATCCAGTTTTTTTAGAATGGTTTTTTTTCATCAAATATTTAACTGGAGTTTTGTTACTAATGCTGGACTTATAGTAGCTAAAGCCAACATAATACCTTCCTGAAGTATTGCTCAGAACTACTTAAGCTAATATTTCCAAAGCCAGTATTCTTTAAAAAGCTATGGGCACAATCTCAAATGGCCATAGCCATGTACTACAGAGTCTAACACTAAAATGTTTTTTATTCTAGGCAAGTTCTGTGTTCTTAAACTATTGTGGTAATTTTTGTATCGACTTCTGTGACAGCAGCCTTCTCCTGAGCATAGTTCTGGCACTCTGAAAAGCATTAGAATATATAATCCTAACACTGATGAGAGGATGCAGTGAACAGATTGGGATCTAAACCCAAGGAAACATGAGCCCAGACGAAATAATCCCTGTGAATTCCAGCAGCATCCAAAGGTGAAGGAACCTCCCTGGCTATGCTCAGGAGCCCTCCATGATCTCCTGGCTCACAGGATTGGGCAGCTCCTTGCACAGAGATTGCTTCACCCTGCAAATGCTGCCTTGGTCTGGGAGCACAGAGGGGAGCAGCTTTGGTCTGAATGTCACTGTGGTTCTGGTAGTTAAGCCCAGCCACAGCCAGGGCCTGGGGCAGACTAGCCTGATGTCTACAGCACCTGCTGTCCCCCTTTAGGCAGAGCCACCATGGGCCTCCACACCAGGACAGTGGCAGAGCCCAGCACTGGCCACCGCTCAGCTCCACACTGAGCTGAGACCCTGATATGCCTGACTGGCTCTTGTCCCTCTGCCTGCAGCAGCACCCGCCACATTGCTCAGCCTGGATGTCCTTGTCCCTTGAGAACCTCTGTGGGCTGACAATCTCTCCATGGCCATGGGCTGGCAGAACACAAACAAGGCCTGGAGACCTTTGCTGGTTTTCTAGAACAAGCAAGATCCTGGCTGATCTCGCTGTACTTTTCACATGCACTTCCACCAGCATGCATCTGGGTAGCTGCCATGTCTTGTCAAGCCCAGGATGTGCACTTGGAACATCTTTCTTTGCCTGCTAAAGTCTGTCTGTTCTCTGTGGGTATGTCAGGGTCTATGTCTCCATTATGCTGCAGAAATGCCATTGGTTATATTAACCACCCTCCACCCAGAAATGACAATCCAGGGTACCTCCAAATTAGCCTTTTTATTGAAATCGATAAAGGAGAGAACACATGGCATTAAACTGTTCGGTGGCAGCTTTGTTATAAACTCATTACTGGAAAAACCCTTTAACAGACCTTTAACCACAGCCATTGACTCCAGTACAGCAAGGGTGATCTATGGAGTTAATCAGCTGAGTCACTGCAGACAGCCCTGGCTGTGTGCTGCCCTGCCTGAGACTTGGCCACATGTCAACAAAAACTCTTCACGTGCAGTAGAGTTGTAGGCTAGGTATAAGTCTCGCAGAACCAATCCCCACACGGACTGATTTTAAAGGCAGTAGCTCACATTCCAGAAGAAATAATAATAATAATAATAATAATAATAATGACAAAGACAATAATAACTACAACAACTACTACTACAACTAATAGTAATAAAAATAATAATCATCATCATCATCATCATATGCAATTTCCATGCCAAACTGGCTGCCAACGCTCACTTTGGCCTCTGCAACTATTTAGCCATGGGGGATGACCTCTTTTACCCAGCAGCAGGTCTGGGGTCACTGCAGATGTTGGACCTGCTCAACATTTGCTGCAGTGCCCAGCTGACTCCTTGGCCCTTCCCATGAGCTCCAGAAGATGCACACAGCCACACAGAGCCAGCCCTGCATGAGCAGATCCCAGCACACTCCCAGTCTGAGCAGTTCTCTGGAGACATGCTTTTAGGAATCAAGCAGAAGTTTCAGAGGATCCTTGCATAGAGTCAATTTTTGCAGGGCTGACCCTTTCTTACCTTTTACCAGTGACATGCTCAAAGTTGTAGCCCTTCAAATATGGGTAACTCTCATGACTGTACATCTGAGGAAAAGTTAACACGGCTTTTTTTCCTTAGTAACTACATTTTTAAGCTCCATTTGAGTTCCTTTTTCATTGAGGTTGCTGAAAGAAGAGACAGCATCACTACATACAAAGTGGTTTATATCTCATTCCTGGCCTTGTGACAGAATTTAGACAGTAACACACTTAGAATCAGATTGTTTCACATGAAAGAATGAATTGAATTTTTGCAGGTATCTAGTATCTAAGAGCTTTAAAGAGCCAGCATCTGATAAAAAAAGATTCTTGGTATCAGTTTATTCCTAAATATGTATCTACTTTCAGTCATTTGGCATCAAGCTGCTTCTTGAAAATACCAGGACGCAGCATGTGATGCCAAATAATATTTTACCATTATTTTTGTCCATGGTGCTTCCAGAGAGGTATCTTCTCTTTTCAAAAGTGCCTGTGCAGTTAAAAAAAAAAAAAAAAAAAAAGTAAAAAAGAAGAAAAGAAAAGAAATTCAGATGGAATACAAACACACCGTGTAAAGAAATGTCTGAGAATAAGGCACATTTTTTGAGACACATGACACAGAGTTTTCTTTTTCCCCCTCAGAAAACCTCTGTAACAACCACCACAATTAAGAAGTAAATTCTGAAGTGCTTCCAGCCACTTCTGCACTTTCCATGAAGTGCTTTGAACAGGGTGGGATAGAACAGCCCATTTCTCTCAGCCCCTCAAGGTGTCCAGTGGTGTCCCACAGGCTTGCTCAATGGCTGGGTCTGCTGCCTGCCTGAAATGGGCTCTGCCCATCACCAGCAACAGGCAGGGCAACCATGTACTGGCCAAAGCCACCACTTTGACATCAGAGATGCATCCTCCCCCTAGATGCTGTATTAATGCTATGTTAAAATGTTTTTCTGCTTTATAGATTTTTCTTAAGGAATTTTACCATACAGGCACTAATGTCTTTTTACAGAATTTTGTGACAATACTCAAATTCATCCTGAGGAGAATTTATTCTTTTTACTCAAATGAAGCCCAACTGTTTCCCCTGGGAACTTTCTGCAGGTTTCTTCCTGGGATGAAATTCACTATTTTTACATGAAAACATAGTTAATTCAAACTTTAATGACGTTTACAAACAAAATTTGGATTAAAAGGCGAGTAAGGATTTTCAACACTCCAGAGAGCAACAAGTTTATGACCCACAGGCAGGTCTTATTACAACTATGGGGCTTTTCAGCTTATGGTACAAGAAAATCCTGCTTCTAGGCCATTCCATACTTTATTGTGACTGAGGTACTGTAGTCTTCTGGTAGCAACAGAAACAGTCTCTTACTCATATGTCCTGTGCAGAGAAGTTGCTGGGTTTTGGGGTTTTTTTTCTCAGCCATCTGTGAGCTGTACTGCTCCTTCTTTAATTTTTTCCTTTCATATTCCTTTTCATTCAAAAAGTTCAGTAGGATTATTATTTCTTCTTGACTGTCTGTTCTGGAATGTTATTAATTTAACAGTTTGATTCTGTACATCTTCAGTTCCCAGTGATCAAAGTTTCAAGAACTTAGGTCAAAGCTGCATCAGAACATTAAACTGTGAAGTGCTTTGGGACACCCCAGTAAACGAGCAGATGGACCATGCCTGGTAATATCAGCTCCTGCATGTCCTTTCCTCATCTAAAACTACAAAACTTATAATAGAAAAGTACCTTTTCTTCCTACTTTTTCCTTGAACAGTTAAACTGACCTCATTGCTCAACATCAGTATTTGGCAAATAGGAGGTAAAATAATTATTCAATAGCTTTATTTCATTCCTGAAAGTATGTGACAAAAACTAGTCATATATTGGTCCAATATTCTCTGAGATGTCTGGGAAATTTGGGAAAGACTCATGGATCCCAAGGTTGGAAACACAGTCAACAGAAGCATACTGTGAATCTTGATAAGAAGTTGCTAAACTACACATTTTACTTTATAGCCAAATTTTCAGATTCCAGGATAGTGGCTTCTCTGGAGACAGTCTGGGCATGTCATGCTCTGATGTGTCATTAAGTTCAGAGGAGAGGCAATAAAAGGCAAGGAAAGCATTTTGTTCAATAGCCAAATCCACCTTATTCCCCTCATATTGCAGAATCCACTCCATCCCATTTCGAAGTGAAAGAAAGGAGATACTGCTGTAAAGTGCACAGACTCAAACCCTGATTTAATACTGGAACAGACTCATGCACCTATCATGGGGAAATATATAAATGCAAAGCTTACAATAGTGTATACAGTGCACTGTAATGTGATATGTGTTTAGATATCAATGTAATGGAAATTGTTTTGCAAATACAAATGAGGAGAAACATGCAGATACTCAGTATTCCAAAATTCTAAATTTTGGTCATTGCATGTTTTTTTATGATTGAGCCCATACCCAGCAAAATTAGATTTATTGTCCTTGCTTTTTATGAAATTACACAGAGGCTGCTCCTTTATTCCTCTCCAGGACAGTAAAAAGCAATAAAATTCTTGCAGATTTTGACAGCAGGCAATTCAATAAAAGGTTATGTATATTTTATAAGTACAATAAAGACAAGTCTATAGCTGGATCATAAATGGGTTTTTGGTTGGTTGGTTTCTTTTCTGCACGCATCAGTATTGGAGTCTATTTTCAATACAGGATGGTCTTCTCAGCACACAGCCTTCCCTTTTTGGGGAGAAGCAGAAAGAAATTTATATTTTTGTAATGTATTATTTAAGCTTTGCTCAAGGGATTTTGCAACGTGCGTCTGTTTAAAATTTAAAGGTGTTGTGGAACTGAATACTTTCCTGTTCTTGATTAGCGCTATAAAATTTTACTTTTTTTTTTGTTACATTGTAAAGTGTATCTGTCTTATCATTGTGGCATTCCCTTTTTTATGAGCACACAATAAATATTTGATACATACATAATTATTTCCTAGACTTCCATCAATGCTCAGTGGTTTTTAAATTCTTCAATAATATAATGGGGAGATAAATGGATTGCTGTATTTCTGAGTAATAGTGCTACAATGCATTTAGTGACAGTGTCTGCTGAAATATAAAATTTTACACAGATGTAAAACCAAAACTGACAACATACAAATGACCTGCCCTACCTAATTGCAGATGCATCAATTTTTTCTTCTCACTTAAAGAAAGAAATTTCTTTAAAACATGAAGAAGTTGAGTAAAAAAAATATGAAGAAGCTGATTAAAGAAAAAATACTCTCCCTATTTGTCTCTGGGACAAGTTCTCCAGCACTGAAAATCAGCAAGAGGTTTATCTGAGCAGGGTCTGTGGCATCGAACCTCAAGTTTCCTGGAGAAGGAAACTTTTCTATGTATCAACACAGAATCCACAAGTACCAGTCTGCCCTTCTGAGTAGTTTGGTAGTTAAAGTCTGACCCACACAACAAAGTATAACCAGTGTCATCTTACTAAATTTACCAAAAATACAAACTTTCAGAATATATGAACACTACGGGACAGACCAAAAGACATATTTTCATCATCAGAATGAAGCTAAAGCTGCTGTTGTCCTTATAGAATTGTAGAATCTTCTCATGCAAGACTTACTGAGACCTTTAGTTTGCCTAACACAAGGTGATGCAGGCTATTTCCATCTCAAAACCCAAACAAGTAGGATTTGGAAAGACACCTATGTCAGCCTATCAAATGTCAAGAAAAAAATCCCTTTCAGCTCACTTATTAGACCATAGTATTTCTTGTTCTAACAGAAAAGGTATGAAACCCACTGCCTTAAAAATAAATTATTTAAATCAATCATAGCAGGGAATATAGAGGAGTTAAAAAAGCATGCTACAATAAAAAAAGCATTCAAGGGAAAAAAATTATGGTCTCTAAGCTTAGATAAATGATCATTCATGAATTTGAGCCAAACTTCCATAACCTCAGGAAAAAGTAAAACATACAAACATTAGTTAATGCTGTTTCTATTTGCTTCCTTTGTAAAACATGAATTTTGATTTAATAAACTAGCCTTGACCCTGCAGCCCTGCTCCCGCAGTCAGTGTTATCACATGAAGACTGCAGAACTGATCACATCAAGGAAATCAAAAATGCTTTTCAGGCCACACTCATGATTAATCATAACTGGCACCATGGCAGATTTTAGTTTTAAAAACATGATTCTTTTTCCTGAAGAAAATGCTGGAGCAGAAAAAAGGTAAAAAAAGTAACTGTTAACTCCCCAAATCCTGAAAAGTAAATCTTTACAGGAGCTCACAGCATAACAGTTTTGATGCTAATTTGAGAAGGGTTCTCTGTCTCTTAACCATATAGAATGATTTTCTTCTGTATTTCAAATATTAATCATATATGACTCACAACACAATGCCCTTCTCCCACTTATTCCATCCACTAAGTGCGCTGCAGCCAGCTGCCATGTCTTGCATCCATTTTTCAACAAATATTTGGGCAGAAACATCCTTTGTTCATTCATTACTCAGCCCTGTGGGATCCTGACTCTTCATAGGGACTGCTAATGCTAATTCAGTATAAATACTGAGCCAATATAATATTCCAAATCTTTCACTGACAGTGTTATGAAAAAGAGCTAGGTAATATGTATTCTTTAAACTTGAAAAAAATTCAGGACTTCCTGACTGGCAAAGGATCAGGTGGGACAGAGGACAATGCTTTATTATTAATCCTGCTTAAGATGCTGTATCACATAAATGCAGAAATCCATCTTAGCAAAGAACTTAGTCGCTTCCAAAATATTATGAGAGAGAAAATGAGGGTTTGGTTTGTAATTCTTCACCATGATCTCAGAATTCTACTCCATAATTCAGAGCTCTACCAGACAATTCCCATTCCAGTTGCCTTCTATTAGACACAGCAGAGATAGAGGCCATTTCAAAACAAGGAGGGGAGAGGAGTCTGCCAGGTGAAGTTTCATCAGCACCATTTTAGCAGAGAAAGTAGCACAAGCTTTTAAGACTCTCACTGAGATCCCAGTTTGCAGGATGAACTTGGCATTAGTTGGGATATCTTCAAAACTGAGATACACTGTTCTGAGCTTCCTGATGGGGAATTGTGGCACTGTCACAGCCAGAGGATGAAGCTTGTTGAGTCAAGTATCAATTGTGTGTGTTTTGCCTCTTTACAGACATCTCTCCTTTAAAAAGTGGAGTACATTGCTGCTTTCCTATCCAAATGCTTAGGAAAGCTACCCAGCAGACCAAGCAAGGTGCAGAGTTAATAGTGTGGTAGTCTAGGGGGAAATTCCACAATACCTCCCTACAAAAGTGATTTTTGCAATCAGCTGTAGTGGAAGTTAGATGATCCTTGTGACGCTAGACCTGAACAACTTGCCTACCAGTAGGGAGTACTTGACTCCCTGCACCTGAAGCAACTGAACCCTTACTCTTGTCTCCTGAACATGCAACAGGGGGTGCCAGGGCAGCCCTTGCTGCTGTTTATGCTACAGGAGGTTGAGCTCAGTTCTCTTTTGTTGTGAGTTTCTTTCACATCTGCTCTATAAATCATTATTCGCTTTTTGCAACACTTTGCCCTGCTAACCGTGGGATTGCATTGTTCTCAACACAGGCCAAAACATATGCTTCGGTTATCTCATCTCACAAAACTTCCTTGCCCTACTACTTATCATTCTTATGTCGTGCTTCATTTGGTCATGTACTCTGATAATGATTAGAGACAAGTGCATAATTGTGTTGTATTAAATATTGTGTTTCTCTTTTCTCATTTTTGTATTAAAGTTTTTATTAGTGATCCTATTATTGTAGTAACAATATGTACTTAATACGTGAATGTGCACTACCAGACTTGAAAATACAGGCAACAGACCAAACTCTGCTATTACTTCCTAAACAGGGATGGTTTCTGACTAAGAGAACTCCTTTAGCTCCCGTGGAACAGCTTGCTCTCACTCCTACCCCAGGGTTTTAGCACTTTCCCTTGCTCCAGGTTTTCAGGTGACACAAGCTGAGAGCCGGGGCGGCTCTGCCTCACAGAACCTCATGCTCTAGTCACTGTTTTGACAAGGCCGCTGACACTGCCCAGGGCCGCCGCACACAGAACCAGCCTGGGCTGCATCGACGGCTGCGAACCGGGAGGGCCGCTCCAGCTCAAGTCTTTGTGATGAATTTAAAAACTGAGATATTGTCGTCCGTTTTCTTTTAAAAGTATTAACGATTACGCATAATTAATTTTACATCTTCATAAGTTTGTTTGGGAAGTTTTCTCGTAGAAAGGGGCGGGTTTCGGGTCGGGCCAGCAGAGCCAGCCCAGGCGGGGAGCGGCGCCCCCTGCGGGCCCCAGTGGGGTGGTGCCGTGTCTGAACTGTGCAGAAGGTCCAACAGGGGTTGGTTGCGCGGCCATTGAAACGATTTCGCTGTAACAAAGTTCCCGTGCTCCAGCATATCGGGCATCTGTGCGGAACACGCGGGCCAAGCCAGCGCCCAGCGAGGACAGTGGGCTTCAGTTGAGCTGACTGGTAGTCCCCTCCTGGCAGTGCCCACAGCAGCGCTGAGAATATTGCCCTAAGTAGCAGCTGCAGCGCAAAGGAAGACGATGCGAGGAGAAAGGGGAGCTCAGCTCAGCGCAGTTCAGCTCAGCTCAGGCCGGCTCGGCCCAGCCTAGGGGCTTTTGGGATGAGAATCATTAGTATTTGAGCGCGCCTGTCAAATAGATCCACTCCCAAATGGAACCACCAGGAGGCGCCACCACCGCCCCGGGTAAGAACCACCCTGAGGGCAGGGAGCAGAAAGGCCGGGCCCGTCGTCACGTGACCGAGACGCGGAAGTGTCCGCAGGAAGAGGGGGAGCTGCTTCCGGTACGGGCCGGGCTGGGCGCGGGCCGGGCTGGGGCCGGGGCGACACCGAGCGTGTCCCGCTATGAGAGAGACGCCGCGGCCCGGAGGTGAGACGCTGGTGCTCGTGGCCCCCGGGAGGCCGCGCTGCCGCCGGGTCCGGTCCGCGGGTCCGCGCTGGTGGCTGGGTGGCGCGGCGCGCGAGGCCTTCCCACTCAGCCCGTCCGCGGGTCCCGCGCTCTGTGGGGCCGGGTCGGCGTCCCCGGCGGGACCGGGGGGCGGGGGCCACTCCGGAGGGAGCCTGTTGGCGGCTCCGCGCCGTCTCGGGAGGCGCTGGGGCCTGTCCGGTCCCGCGGGCCGGAGCGGCTCCCGGCCGGGCTCCGCCGGTGCGGTCGCGACAGCATCGCGGGAGCGTTGGGAGGGTGAGAGATCAATATCTGTAGGCCTGCGCGTGGAGAGGGGAGGTAACTCCCTGTTAGCACTTACTGAAAGTAATGTTATTTTAAAGCAACTTAAATGTGTCTTGTATGTTCTACTCAATGCTGTGGCATGGAGACTAATTTTTTTTTATTATTAATTGAAATAGAAAGACTTTGTTCTTTATGAGTGTGGAGTAAAGAAAGTGCAAAACAAAACAGATTGTTGAAGGAGGAAGTGAAGCCCCTTTGGAAAAGCGGTTTTCTTGACTTGTATGGCTTTGCTAATTGAAAATATTTTACTTACATTTTTTCTTTATGAGAACTTCAAATGTATAAAAGTCTGCTATCACCTGGAAATGTTTTTTGTGGTGACATGCTGAGTCCCTGTTGAAAGATGGCAATTTAGATTACCAGTAATTATATATGAATTCTACAGGCAGTTGTCTAAATTTTAGTTGAACATCTTCTGAAGACTTATTTTTTTTGTAGGCAAGTATTGAAAAATAAAATCTTTAATCTGAGAATATGCTGAAGGAAGGTAAGGAACTGCAGCTATATAAAAAAATCTGATTGTTTAAAAGAATAGACATACATAAGGTATAAGATAACTCAAAATACTTAAATAATTATGTCACATTGCTTTAAGCAAAGTGATAAGAAAAATTAACAATTGAACTGGCAGGTGCAGTATTACATTGCTCACTGGGAAAGTATTGGTAGCTGATTATGTTCTGAATATGGTTGGTGCTTTGAGGAGACAAACCTGAGGAGTGTTGAAAACAGTAAATTTAAAGGTGGTCTTCTGCAATTATGTGGGTGGTAACTTCATGGAACTTGACAGAGGAAACCACTTGCTGCTCCCTGGCTCGTCAGGATTCAATTTGCACATTATCAAATGGAAAAATTGCACAAGTTTAACTTACTCAAGCAGTTAATGTTGGTCTTTCATAGTTGCATTAAAATTTCATTTCTAATTACAATAATGTGCAAATTTGTCTCAAATTCAATTTAAAATTTAAAGTATGCATTTTAAAAAGTTGTATCACTACTTAAAGGGCTGTTAACTTTGTAGTAAGATATCTGGATGATGTGGGAATACAGATCTGAAAATCTGGGAGCTCTTACCTGAGGTTCTGGCATGTAATTGGTATGTTGTTACAAATACACAGGGTATAGGCAGGAAAAATTCTGTGCATCAGAGGTGTCAATTTCTTGACTGACATTTTAAATTCTGTGTGATTTTCCTAAAAGGCATGTTATAATAATATCTCAATAAGCTCGGAATTAAAAACTGTACAAGCTGTTGCTCTTCCACCTTTCAGTTAATAGAACGATAGGGAAATGCATGAGAATGGTCATAAGCCTCATTCTTAGTGGGATTCTGCTTATGCTTCCAGTGTCATCCTGTGAGTTGATACAACTGCTTTTGAAAACTCTCTGAAGGGAAATATTCATGAGTAAAATTAGTGTTTATTGGGGGATCAATGAGATGATTTTGTTGGCATTTGAAATACATAATCTTTCATATGCTGGTACAAACTGTGGGACATCTTGGAGTTAGAACTCTACTGTATCATTTCATGAAATAACAGTTTCATTATCCAAAATTCATGCTTGAAATGCTTAGTCTGTCCCAACTGGATAACTTGGTGTATGTATCTCCTGCCGTAGTTGATGAGTCCTCCTGGAGAGAAGAAACTCAACAAAATATGCTGGCATAGCAATTTATAGCCTTAGTATGGCTTTTAGAAGAGAGAAATGAGGTGGCATGAGAGAAATACAGCAGTAGCAAAAGGTTCCAGAAAATTTTGTGTTGAGTTCTGTGTAAGTCTGTTAAAGAAAAAAGTGTAGAAGGAAATGGAAGGGTCAATACCTGACTAAGCAGAATTTATAATTTTTTTTTTTTCTTTTTTTCTTTTTTCTTTTCTCTTTTTTTTTTTCTCTTGCAGCACAACACTAAATTTGTAATGAAATGGAGTCTGGGTCAAGCTCCTTTCGAGTGGAATTTCCAGATTTTTCTAGCACCATTTTGCAGAAGTTAAACCAACAGCGCCAGCAAGGACAATTATGTGATGTGTCCATTGTGGTTCAGGGCCATCTCTTCAGAGCCCATAAAGCTGTTCTTGCAGCTAGTTCACCTTACTTCTGTGATCAGGTTCTCCTCAAAAACAGCAGACGAATAGTCCTGCCTGATGTGATGAATCCCAGAGTATTTGAAAACATTCTTCTGTCTACCTATACAGGCCGGCTGGTAATGCCTGCACCAGAAATTGTTAGTTATCTGACAGCAGCAAGTTTCCTTCAGATGTGGCATGTAGTGGATAAGTGCACTGAAGTGCTTGAGGGGAACCCAACAGTTCTGTGTCAGAAGATGAATCATGGCAGTGACCATCAGTCCCCAAGCAGTAGTAGCTACAATGGCCTTGTTGAAACCTTTGAACTTGGCTCTGGAGGACAGACAGAATTCCACAAAGTGCAGGAACTAAGGGATGGTGAAAATGAAGAAGAAAGCTCTAAAGATGAACTATCATGTCAGCTGACAGAACATGAGTACCTTCCCAGTAACTCTTCAACAGAACATGACAGACTTAGTACTGGAATGACCAGTCAGGATGGGGAAGAAGGAACTAGTGATAGTGCAGAGTACCAGTATGCCAGACCAATGTATAGCAAACCCAGCATCATGTCTCACAAGCGGTGGATCCATGTGAAACCAGAAAGGTTTGAACAAGACTGCGAAGGTGTTGATAATCCTTATGATGAACACCAAGTTTCTGAATCCATGAATGCCATCCAGGCAGATCACTCAATCCAGTCTTCAGGTGTTGAAGATTTTCACATAGCTGACAAAAAGATGGAAGCAGAATTTGATGAACAGGCAGATGAAAGTAATTATGATGAACAAGTTGACTTCTATGGCTCATCAATGGAAGAATTTTCTGGTGAAAGGGCAGATGGAAATTTAAGTGCTCATAGACAGGATCTTATGATGGCAGCAGGCTATGGTGAAAGCATTGATATGGCTGCCGGGATTAAAGAAGAAACATCTCTCACTGGATTCTCCCATGCCGATAAGCTCTATCCTTGTCAGTGTGGAAAAAGCTTTACACACAAAAGTCAGAGAGATCGACATATGAGTATGCACCTTGGTCTTCGACCTTATGGCTGTGGTGTCTGTGGTAAGAAATTCAAAATGAAACACCATCTTGTAGGCCATATGAAAATTCATACAGGCATAAAACCATATGAGTGTAACATCTGTGGGAAAAGATTTATGTGGCGGGACAGTTTTCATCGGCATGTGACCTCTTGTACCAAGTCCTATCAGGCTTCTAAAGCTGAGCAGAGTACTACTGAGATGAACTAAGACGTTAGTGCTTACATTTGTTTAGTAGAGTAAGAAAAATAAACTAAATATGCAAATAATGTCTGGTACTTGCTATTGTGCATTCTGAAAAAACAAGTTTTAATGAGTAAGCTGGTATAAACAGATCAAAGTTATTTTTTTTGCTTTCCACAGTATTACTTTGGGTGTTCAGTGTGTGAAGTGCATGTGGTTAATCTGAAAGGTGCCTGCAAAATGAGGTCTGACATTGACTGTAATCACAGCAGTATTTAGAAGCTGTCTTGTATTTCTAAGTCATCTAAATTAAGTAGTAAAACTCAGTTAAACAATAAAACTCAGCTCTAAATTGGCAAAAATCCTGAAAATACTTAGATGAATCACAAATTCAAGTAGTACTACTTAATGGAAAAGAAAACTAAGATGACCAAATTGGGCTATATGATTCACATTTTAAAGAAAAAGACATTTGAATTCCACCTCAAGCTGAAGACTGCCAATATACTTAATATGCATCATTAGGTAGTGTGCATCATTCAGTAGCCTTTGTTGTACTGCTTAATGAAAGGCAGTGGTAAAGGTGGTTTGACCTTCCTTTATCAGTCTTCTGTATCAGTCTTCTTTATCTTCAGTAAAACAAATGTCTACTTTTGTGCTGATTTCTATTTAGAGTCTGTACCACACTTTTATCACTATATCACTATAAACTCCAGTATGTATTAAGTATGCTTTATCCTTGCTCCTCTAGGGTCTAATGCTATATGATTCAGCTTAATTAGGTTTCAATTGCTACATCATGAGAGCTCCTAGAAGTATGTGTAGTAAGTATGTCTTATAAAAAAGAAAAAAAGGAAATCAACAAAAAGATGTAACATTTTGGAACTTAGTCAAATTAATCAAATATTTAAACTGTAGATTTCTGTTCAAATTGTTGTGGCTTCCTACAGTAGCAAGTACCAAACTCTCAATTCATGAACTGACTTGTTATTGGTACAAAAATTTCTTCAAGAACTTCTATCTAGTTTTAGAAACCTGCTTTAGGAAAATTATGTAGTCATTGATAGGTATTTATACTTTTAATTCTTTACTGTTTGAATAGTAAGAACTACAATACAAATTCTTGGTACTGAACTACTTTGACTGGTGATCACAAGCAGAATTGTTTACTTCCTGAAATGAAGTTGCTTGGGGAAAAATGTAGGAAATATGTGATTCGGATCTTTTAATGGTACTGCAGAACATGGTACCATGCTTATGTCTGAGGTTGGGATTTTTGCTGGGAAAGTGACCCTTGTTCTTTTTTAGGATGAGGATCTATGTTTGGGACTCTCATTCTTGGATATAGATGGAGGAGTGTGTATAGTTCTGAGAGATGCTGCCAGCTCTGCAGGTAGAGTAAAGGCATCAGTTGTAAAGGTGACAACATGATTTTGGGGTTGAAAGCTTAATGCAGTCCAATGTGAAAGCAATTGCTTCTTAGTAAGCAAAAGCAAAAGTTTCTTAGTAGCTTACTCGAATATAAAAAGGGAAGAGCCTTTAGAACATACATAGAATATAATAGAAAGAGGTGATATCCAAGTACAATACTGTTCACATGGGGAAAAAGTTACCCAGCATTAAAGACCTAAGCTGTCTGGCCCCAATTTTTGTATGAGGCACTGCTGTATGCAGGATAATGTACTGAAACAGATTACCCTAAATGGTGAAGCAAAACCACACAAAGATTATTACACTTCAGATTCTCTTTTGAACTCCCGGTTACAAATTGTCTTAAGATACAACTGAACTGTATCATGAAAATGAATGTCTGCTGTAAGCTGAGGGTTTTCTACTCAGTGAGCTGTAATTACTATAATTTCTTTACTGGCATTCTACTTTTTTTTTAAGAGGCTCTTAATTACTAATCTAATGCTTCAAGTATGTTTTCATATGAAATTTTGTTAAAACAGATGTTCCCCAGTACAATGAACCCATTGCTGGCAATGGGCCTGAATGGTCAGCACCACAGAGTTCCTATTCTTAGCACTTAATTGAACTCTACAGATACAGTGGTGGCCATGTGTAACCTTTGTGATCAAGGTACTGAAACAGGGATTTTGCTCACTAACACTGTATGTAACCTGCTTAATGTATAGAAGCACTTTGTATTTAAACAAACATAAAACACAAAAAAACAAAACCACAACAAAAAACCCAACAACAAAAAAACAAACAAACCATAAAACTTTATAAGTATGTTTTTTAAACTTAGAAATTATATTCCCTCTCTGGTTTGTTTACACACTTCTAACACTGACTTTTTTAATACTAAAAAATACTATAATGCTTGCCTGTTTACATGAGGGTAGAGGAAAGGATTCTTGCACTCGGTGGCCCTATTTTTCCATTCTCCAAGGCCTTACCACATACATGGTGTCATTTCTGCAAGTACCATCATCACATTTGAAGGAAGGCATTAGAATCATAGAATGGTTTGGGTTGGAAGGAGACTTCGAAGGTCATCTACTTCCAACCCCCCTGCCATGGGCATGGACACCTCCAACTAGGCCAGGTTGCTCAGAGCCCCATCCAGCCTGGCCTAGAACACGTCCAGGGTGTTCATTCTCATACTCATTTCAAGAATTGTCTTGTATATTACATTAGTTCTCAGCCCCTTTTCAACTGTCACTTTAGTTTGGCATAAAAAAGTTAAGGGTGCCTCTTCCCATTTAACCATAAAAAAGGCTGGACAGAAACACCAGTCTGAAAACTATGATTTAAAAAAAAAAAAAAAAAAAAAGTTGAACCCAGACCATCCTACAGAGCTGCCAGCAAAACTGTTTCTTTTACCAGCTTGGAATGAATTTATATGGGATATTTCAAGGTTTAACATTACTTCTATTTGCAGTTAGATTACTTTGAAATAAAGCTTTAAAATCAAATGTACTGCGAGAGACACTTTAAAGGTTTTATAACAGGTTCAGTAGATCATATTATAGAACCACGTCCTTTTTTAATGACTTAGCATGAATAGTAACTTTTTAGTATTTGCCTATTGCTGTTTTACCCCATAGTATGGCATTGTCTTGAAAGTCCAACAAATGTTGTTCCACTGATTTTGTAGCACTTGGCTTTCTGCTGTTAATTTCCATGAAACCAATGGATTGCAGGAAAATACTGATCTCATTGTCATGAGATCAGGTTGAGAGGCTTGATGATTTAAGGGCAGCTTGAGATACATGTCCAAAATCCTTACTTTTGCTTGTCACAGGTGAAACAGTTGTCTTGTGGTGTTTCTCTTGAATTCAGTTTATTGCCCTTTGTCAAACTTCTAATCACCATTTCAGATATTAAGGGGGGGGGGAGGAGGATAACAAAAAATTACTTAAACCATCTTCCTCAGGCTCAGCTTAGGTCTAACATCTCCCTGCCTTTGTAGTCTCAGTTTCCCTTGCTTTCACCAAGAGTTGTATCCAGCTCCTGCCATTTCCTTGAGTAAGGTGACAGGTCACACAGGAGCTTGGGCTCATATGCACACTTTCTTATCTAATGCTTTCATTTCTTAGTGGGTGTCCTCTGGTGCTCTGGGCTGGTCAGTGTCACTATTCATGATGACACCAAGCCACAGTCCCTTCAGGGACGTGTCTGTTCCAGCTTGGTTCTCCAGTGGAACTCAGTTATTTCAGAGGTGTACCTGCTCTGGCAGGGCTTAGCTGTAGGCCAAAGTCCTCTTAGAAGTGAATCTTCTCAAGCAGAGAGTATGTTCTTCTGTGAGTTTGTCTATACATAATCTCAGTGACTTCTTCAGGTGTTTTCCCATGAGCAGTTCTTCTGTTTCCCCACATGTACTCAGGACTGTCTTCTCCATGGGTCTCCCTGAAACTCTTGCTAGCAGCTGCCACTCTTCCTTAAGTATGTTTAAGCAGAAGCATTATGTGCACCTCTGGTTGAGATTTTGGCTTGCAGTAGATTGTTCACGTCCATTCTTTGTGCAGGCTGAAGTTCTTCTGACAAGCATAGGGCAGCTCGCAACCTCTGGCCACGTGTCACTGCTGCAGTCCCTGCCAGTGGTGGCCAGTGCAGTTGAACATAGCAAGCCAAGATACACAGATGCAGCTTCTGTCAAACTTCTGATCTTTGCTGATGGAGTGGTCTTGTTCAAGGTGTAAAAATTATGTCTTGTTTGTGGGGAGGAGGGAAGCAATCCATATACGTATATGTGGGTGTGTGTTTCTGTGCATATATATATACACCTATATATACATACACACTCATACATACATATAAAAAATGAATGCATATGTATATGATGAATTGCATTGATCTTCCCTCATGCTTCATGACGTTTGATGATGTGGCTGTTGGCTGTAGTAAAGTATCTTCTGAAAACCAGCAATATTGTACACCCAGGTGGCTTTCAGACTTTCTTGCTGCTTTGAAGTCATTCGTTGTTCTAGCAGTGCTAAGAAGACTTAATGATATTACAGCTAAGTTCCTTTTTGTTCCATTTTGTAACTAAGATGTTAATTACCATAGAGTCTGTATAACTGCCATTCTGAAAAAGTCAACTGTTAGCAGGGTTAAAATCTGCTTGGGGGTATATCCGACCCTTTTGAGGGAGAAGGTTACTATTTCACACACACACCTGTTTCACGTCAGTGTTGGTTTGTGGCATTGTTTTTTATTCTTTCATTTTTTAAGCTTTCCTTGTTTATGGGTGAGCAGGTAGACCCTCGAAGGTATTGTCAGTACAGTTTTTGGTCACAGCCTTTTTCATCTGAGGTGTATGTGAGGTTGAGGAACCATTCTGTATCATAAGCAAGGCAGATGATCAAAGGCTGATGTATTCAGTGTTCCAGTATTATTGAGCCTGAAAGACTGGAAGCACATCAGAGTTTGTAATTTCAGTACTTCTGCCTTAGTGCCAGCAAGGTGACCTGTCTCTGAATTATGAGAGCCTACAGTAGTATATCGATTGTTTTGCTGTAACAGAATTAGGACCTTTCTCAAGCAACAAAGAAAAGTTGATTTTTTGTCTTTTAAATGCTTCATTGGGTAGCTTGGCTTCTTTAGCTATTGGCTGTAAACTGTCAGTGCCCTAGGGAAAGATGCTGGAAAAGAAAATGGTATATTTTTAATGTGATTACATTGCAAGTTCTGATTTTTGCTTGAAGCCTGTTTCTGTCGATTGCTGCTCCTTTTTTTTTAATTCATTGGATTCCATATTTCTTTCAGAAATGTAACTGTTTATGCAAGTCAAGTGAATCTTTCTTAATGAGCTATAAGTTTTTATTCTAAACAAGTCATTTATAATAGTAAATTTGCATATCTTGATACTTTGTGAGATGTTATGCCTGTATTGCAGAGGTTGGATAGTTTTGTCTATAAATATTGCTGTCCTAATTGTACAGCATGGTTTTAATTTAATGTTACTGTTCAATATTTTCTTCTTATAGAAGAGTCCCATGCCCCTTTTTTTGTATAACATGTTTTAATAAATGTTATCTGTCAACTTTGTAAATGTTTTCTTAAGCTTGAATGAAAGGAATGCATGTCTAGTACTAGTATTTAATATTTCACTTTGCCAAAATAAGTGCTCAAACAAAAGTACAAATCCAAAAGTTGTTGATATATAACTTTATTAAATATATAAAGAAAAAGTGTATCTAGTTATGTGTCTTCTTGAAGTAATGAGAACATGCCAGCATAGTCTAAGAAAATACTAAACTAAAACCTGATCCATGATACAGTAAGTTTGCTGAATTTGTGGAACTGGACCCATTTCTTTGCTGCTTTAGGTAATTAGCTCCCATGCTAATTCAAATTTATGAACCAGGTTTTGTTTTAACTGTTTTTTGCAGAATGGTGATCTCTGAGATTACAATACAGAATGTACATGCTGATAGGAAAATTCCAGAACATTCACTTCATAGTAATAGCAACTGCATGTCCCAAAGGCCTCTTGGTACATTTGAAGTAGGTACAGATAACATAGATATCTTTCTTGTCTAAGTATGAAAGAAATTTCATGCTGAAAAGGTATCAAAGATTAAGTTACCTTCCTGTGAGGATTCCTTATCTCCCTGACTAAATTTAGGTACTCATACTGAACACTTGACTTTGTCCAGCCCCCATCTGCTCAGTCCTTGTGGAACCATCCCAGCTGCTGCTTGCTACTTAAGCAAAAAATGAACTCACTCATTGAAAGCATGTTCAGCTAATACCTGAAAAAGTCAGTATTTGTGTAACACACTCAGTCTTCCGTAAATTCAAATGGAATATGGTACAAGAAAATTAATTTTCTATTTTGGTTACATTTACTGAATACGTAAGAATAAGCCCAAAGTTTTCTGCCTGTTCAGAATTAGTTGTTTGAATTTATTTTATCTGAGTGAACAAATACAATTTATTCACGTGCTGTTTAACCCTTTTACTTGTGCCCTGGCCAGGATGCTTCCCAGGGTGCTACTTTATCTGAGCAGCATTCTCTGACTAATGCATGAAGATTCTGTTCCATGTTTTACAGGGAGATAAAGACATACCTCCAGAAGACAGAATGTGGTGTCCAGTTAGACCAGGTGGATATCCAAGCAGGACCTACTGGTACCAGTTGCTCTAACTTTTATCAAGTAGTACCTGAAGTGTCTGGTTCATAACCTGAATCGTTGCACTACCTGACCTACAGGCATATGCAGGGTAACTAAAAAAAAAAAAAAGTCTGTGCATTTGCTGAAGCGATTTCCGTGAGTCACAAAGCCATTGTAACACAGGTGAAATTTTAAATTTTTTGCTCAATAAAGGTAGTAATTCACAGCTGGAGTGGGGGATGTCCTCCCTCACTGCATCTCTGAGTGCGCGTTCTCTTCTGGAGCTGCACACCGTGAGAGTTCTCGGAAGAGCTCTGCCCGCATACGCACCGGCTTCAGCCAATGCTCAAATCCTTGTGCCTTCGTGAGGAGTCGCGCTGCGAGAGCGGCTCCAGCCTACCCCGGCGGCGGGCCGGCCTCGGGGAGCACCCGGGCTCCGCGCCCGGAGCAGGGCGGATGCCCGGGCGGCCCGGGGGCACCGCCCGCTGCCGGGGCGTCACCAGGAAGCGGAACGGCCGCCAGCGGAATCAGTTCCGGGTGCGAGTGGCTGCGGGAGCGGGCGGGAAGCGGCGGTGGGAGCGGGCCGGGCTGGCCGGGATCCGCCATGTGAGAGCCCCAGACAGCCCCAGGTGAGCGGCGGCGCGAAGGGCGCTTGGCCCGAGGGGCAGGCGCGGCGCTCCCGGATGGGACGGGGCCGTGCTCGGGAGGGGTCTCGGCGCCTGACAGGCCCGGCGGGCCGCGGCTCGGTTCGGCTGACTGGAGCGGCGGCAGCGGCTCCGTCCATTCTGCTTTCGCCCAGCCGTGCCTCGCCGGGAGTTGTCGCGTAACCCGAGTCGGTGGCTCTGGTGCAGCTTTCGCGTGCGGGAAGGGAGTGCGGACGTGCCTGCGTTGGGGTCTGCTGTTAACCCGAGTGAGGCGTAAAATCCTCGGCACGGCGGACTGGGGCGCAACGAACCTGGCCTCTTTCGGGAATGTGTTTATTGCCAGGAGTTGGGGGACACTTAAGCTGCTGCTGTTTAGTCAGAGAAGGTGGAAGCGCTAGTGAAACCCCAAACTCTGTAATGCAAAGGTGTCTTCAAATCCCTGCAGGTATGGACAGCATGCAGAATTGGATTTGGTTTAGAGTAAATCAGAGTTGAGAGTCAATTTGGAGCAAGCCAGAACAGTTTCAGAAACATTCAGAAGCATTTTCAAGGGAAAACAAAGTGACACAGGAGTAGCTGTACTGCAGTTGTTGCATGTTACTGGATCCTCAACATTTGGATCTGAATGTGCCTGTGCTTCATTGCCTGTCCAGGAACAACTCCAAACAGTTCCATCTATCCCAAGTAGTGAGCTGGGGAAATACCATGAAAATGTGCTCTTCGCAGCTATTTCAAATCTGCTGCAAAAGATGTTGCTGATGTCTAGAGAACATACTCACTTCATTGCTTAAAAGCAACATCAGAGACAAAACGTTAACAGTTTGATGAAGAGTGGCTACTGGTTTAAAAAAAAAAAAAAAAAAAGTGGGTGGATTAAAATGCACAATATTGATGAATTTTTACCTTGGTAGTAAATAATACTGTAATAGCAGAAGGTTCAAGAGTCCTTTTCCCACTTGTGAAAGGTCTGGCTCTATGTATATGCTGAGTCTTGAAACACAGGCTGGAGTTTTTTTATAATGATAGTGACATCCCAAAGTTGTCAGATATTCAGAAAATGTGGCTATTTAGCATTGCTTAATGGGGATATTGTGAAATTTGTGCACAAAATAATTTTTTTTTATCATTATTTGTAAGATTTTGCTGGTTTGAATGTATGTATCACCAATATGCCCCTGTGTTTTATTTATTTGGTACAATACTTTTATTGATATCGGGATCAAAGACATATAGAATAGTTTGATTTGGAAGGCACCTTTTGATCTTGCCTTATCTCCAGTTTGTCTCCTAGTAACTTTTTCTTCACTCAGAAATAGATACATACGTGCAACTACTTTTGTAGTAATTTGATTTCCAGAATCAAGATTTAGGGATTATTTCTATTGAGGTTTCTAATTGTTAGATGAAACTTTTTTAATGCATTGATAGTTGCTTCATTTTTGCTCTTTCAATCACTTCCACACAGTCAAGCAGTTGTGAGGAAGACAGTTAAGAGAATAAGGGACAAAGGTGGCATTTGGACTTCAGTTTCATATCTGCTTTCTTTGGATATTTGCTCAAAGAAGAGGTTCCTTTTTTTTTTTTTTCTATAAAATGCTAAATATGCCATTCCATCAATTTCTCTGCTGCACCATGTTAACTGCTGAGAATGAGTTTGTAGTGTTACTGGTATTGACATGTGTGTGTATGCATGCCCATATATGTACATACATCTAAATAAATTGGTTTTGTTTTGTTGCTAAAATCATCCAGTCTTTCAAGTGATTTTCTGTTCATCATGTTGTGAATCTTGGTGAGATAAAAATAAATTCTTTTAAATTTTTGTTAGACAGAAGTCTGAAGTAGTAAAGCTTTACTAAACTGCGTGTCAGGGGTTACTGTTTTGCTCCCCAGGCAGTTAGTGAGGTTGTGTCCCACAGCACTGCCAGGGCACTCACCTGCCAGGCAGGAGCTTTGCTTAAAGTTTCACTGCAGGTGTTCAATACTTGGGGCAGAACATGGCCTGTCTTGCGGCAGAGAAGGAATGATGATTTTCACTGGGGTGTTCTGATATCTACTGATGCAAGAGTGCAAGAGCTGAGTTTTCTAGTAACTGCATTTCAGCCTATATTAACGGGCTGCTGTTTCTGAGGAAACTGGGCATTTCCTGCATTTTTATGAGGTAAAGTAATGAAGTTTTAAATTGTTGTGTAGTTTTCACCTCTCTAACAGATTCTGTATTGTAGTCTAAACCACAAATGAAGCAGACTGACTTTCAAGGCTGTTTTTCAATGTATTATAAGCCACATGTACCTTTTGGTGTGTACTTTCCTACATATAATTTTGGCAAATCATCTCTGTTTCCAATGGACACTTTGGAGCAAATGAAGAATTAATGCAAAAACCAATCCTACATATTTGTGTAGTGCTGCTTGTATTATTATAAGTTTGTTGTACTTCAAAATCATCTCAGTTATTGGAAGATTATGTGGGGGTTTTACCCTCTTTTAGTTTTGGGGTTTTTTAATGGCTGCAAAATTAAACTCTGTTTTTTAGCAGTGGGGTAGCTTACCCTGCTTTGGGGACAGAGTTTCAGTACAGCAGCAGGGCTGCATGGCACATTGTTTAAGGCCATCCAAGGGCACTATATGTTGACTTTTAAAGGATATATAATACTTTACTGTTATGAGAGGTATGAACTGGTGAAATGTTCTACGATCACTCTCTTCCCTATTTTCAAAGACTATTTCATGAGTGTCCTAGAGACCTCCCTAGCCCGTGACACACTTGAGGTTGTACTTTGATACAGCTAGTGTTAATTAGTGTGGCTGCTGTAAATCTGAAGACTAGTGTAAATGCAATCTGAAAGGAGTAAGGGTGATGAAGATTTTTGCCCAAAAACTTCCATGATCACAGCCGGTAAGGTTACATTTCTAGGTTAGTGTCGCTGTTGAGCCGCTAGCTGAGGAATGACCGAAGTTCTCAGACAAGGAAAGAGAGAAGAGACCTTTATTGTTTTGATTTCCATATATATAGAGTTTACAGAGGTCACCCAGATTGGTCAGCCCGAGACCTCCCCCTAGGCCCAATTGGCCAAGCCCGAACTGACCTAATCCGGAGACGTTGTTTGCAAAACATCCAAACTTTATCTTTGTTTATGAAATACAGCAAAATGTTCCCACGGGAAGGACCTGTGCTAGCCACAGGTTAGAATTCTCTTGAATGATGATACGTATTTGCAATGATGTCTTGAGTTCTACAGGTGGTGTGGATAGTAACTCCTATAAAATGCAAGGGAGGAGTGCACTGATTTATACAAATACCTGATTATTTTCTTGCCTTTTTTTCTGTATGCTGAGCAGTAATGTATGGAGGGAGTATCACAGAATCACTTAAGTTGGAAAAGACCTCCAAGAGTCCAATCAAGTCCAATCTTTAACTGCTTGCCACCTTGTCAACCACACCAGAGCACTGAGTGCCCCATCCAGTCATTTCTTTAACACCTCCAGGGATGGTGACTCCACCTCCCTGGGAAGCCCCTTCCAATGTTTAAAAACCCTTTCAATGAAGAAATTCTTCATGATTTCCAACCCAAACCTCCTTTGGTGCAGGTTGAGGCTATTTCCTCTTGTCCTGTCACTCATTGCCTGGTAGAGGCATTTTTGGTGTCATGGAGTTTGCAATGGCGTAATGCTTTTGTCTTAATTTTCGTTATGACCATCCTAGCTTTTTCATGTATTTCTGTGTTCAGACATGCTACAACAGTAATGGTTTGTTAATGGGATTTTTTTTTTCCAAGGATTCCTTGTTGCTGAGCTAATTTAAGAAAATGCAAGGGATCTTTTCTCACACCTTTGTGTGAGTTAAAATGAGTATAATTTCTGTCATTCACCTGTCTGTGGGAATGGTACATCATACTTCAGTCAGTGAAGGAAATTTAACAGGTGCAGACTTAGAAGCAGAAACCAATACTATGTTGGCAGACACACAGCTTCGTGTTATAGTTATACGATGCTTCTCTGCTGCTACTGTATGATGTCAGTAAAATTAAATACCTAATGTGGTTTGTCAACATCTATTCTTGTTTTTTTAAATTAAATAAGAGCTTTCATGGAACATAAACTTTAAAGGAAGTTTCTTTTTAAATCTAATGAGAAGTGTTAAATGCCCATCACTCTGGTGTTCACAGGTTACTTCAATTTACACTTTTGTTTGAAGACATAGGGCAGTGATCCTCTGCTAGTAAAGCCATTTTGTGGGCTACATTTGCTGTATAAAATCCTGATGAATAAATGTAATCAGAAGCAAAGAGAATTTATATGATCCGTTTGAGCGTGACTGGATCATCTCTTACAGAAATAGACAGGAGGCTCAACACAGAGCCCTGCTAAAACTTAGTGAACCTGGTGTCCAGTTTTGGCCTGTGCCTTCAGCCAGTTTCTTGGATACACATTACCTATGAAAACCTTAAAACAGTTCGATCTACTTTTGAGGAAAGTTTAAGAGAGGACCTATTTGTAGACAGGTGCCCAGACTGAAATTTTACTGGACTTTGCCCTAACTTTACACTAACTCACATGCAGGGGTGAAAGCTAAAGCAAGATGAAATGCATTACTTTTTAACAATGAGTGTACCTAAGACTGCTGTGAGTTTATAGAATCACAGAATATTCCGAGTTGGAAGGAAGCCAAAGGATCATTGAGTCCAATTCAAGTTGTCCAGCTCAAGTTCTCACTACCCCCAATGCCTGAGTTTGTATATTGCAAATAAAACTCTCATAATTCTGAGCTATTGTTCTGTATTACTCTACTGAGTCTAAATAACACAGATGCCCTCTGCATGTGCTGAGATACTATGGAAGGTGCTGAATGGGACTTCTGACTGAGCATTACTTTTTTTTTTTCCTTCATCTGTGCTAATTCTGTAAAGAATTACTATGTGTGTAAGTTTAATTATGACTGGTTAACTGCAGAGATAATTTTTTTTTTCTTTAGAGCATATAGTGGATGTGTCCAAAGTTAATCTGTGCTTTAGAGTACCTTTTTGCCTCAGTGTAATGCTAAATGCTTCACCCCAAGACAGAAGAGGTTAAGGAGATGTTTCAACTTGGAGGAAGCTGTTAAAAAAGTGGGGGGTTTTTATTAGCCTTTTCAAACTGTAGTTATCTTCCAGGACTGTTTCAGAAATGTTTCAACCACAAATGCTATCATCTTGAAAGTTCTACTGCCCTGCTAGCACTGATTAATAACTGAGTATTGTTATACCACTCTTGGTTTTAAGTGAGGGTTAGCTGATAGAGCTCCACTTCTTCTTTTTAGGCTTTTTATCCTATTTCTACCTTTTGATTTTCTTTTTAGAGTACCTGAATTTTCATAATTTTATTTAAATTATTCATATGTCCCATTACAGCATGTAACATAATAGAAAAAAAAAATCCACTAGTATATTGTGATACATTGGACATGCTTCCTGCATCTGAAGTCAATGGATGATGTTGAGATCTGTTTGTTCAATTGGAAAAGCAGGTATGGTGGCAATACTATATGTTTAGACTTCTGCATTAATAAGAACCAAAATGGCAATAAAAGTCTGAAGGTTCTAAGGCACTTGATTAGAAATAAAGGTAATGCTGCAGAGAGATGCTCTCAGGGTGAAAGTGTGCTTTTCAGGGTGTGTGTGCTTTTTATGATAGGAATGTGTGAAAAGTGACTTTCTTTAGCTTTTGTTTGGAGCTCTATACATTTCTTTAAAGGCTCATTGAATGTCCTTTCCTGGTGTTTGAGTATCCATGGCTTTTAAGTTAAGTTAGAATTTAAATGTCAGATTATTCTAACTAGGAAATCACTGCTGTGTCAGATGAGCTTCAAAGTTCACATCATGGTTTGTTAAAAAAAAATAAATTAAAATCACAAAAGTAAATTTTTTTAAATAAATTGAGGGTCCACAGGTGGCTCAATCACTTTTCTTTCATATATGCATGTGCCTGTGACTTTTCCTTAGGAGATTTTTCAAACTTCATGAAGTACCTTCCAACAATCATTCTTGGGCAATTTAACAATGCAGTTCCCTGCAAGTAGCACTGTAATATCTGGCTTGAATACTTATTCAGGGTTCTGAAGGATTTACTTTGCCTAATGGCTATGAAATTGATCTTCTTTTGGGAGGGTGGAAGTATTGTTCTGCACTTCTTGCCAGGGAATGAAATTGCAAAGTTTCTTTGAGGACAAATTGTCCCAGCGAGACTGTGATGTATTCTGAGCAACTACATTGTGAATGTTGCAGAGGGATAATTCAAATTATAGAAATGCAAGAAATACGAAGATTAAGACTCTACTTTTTTATTATATGAAGTATTTATGCTAAATGTTTCGTTGTAACGCACCTTTAACAGATCAATGTGGTGGTTTAACTTAAACATTTGCAAGCATTTATTTTTGAAATGCAAAACTCCATATTCATTCTCTGTTGTAAATCTTCTAATTTTTCTTTCAGATTACTCTTTACATCTGTAGAAATGGACAGCAGCAGTTTCATTCAGTTTGATGTGCCTGAGTACAGCAACACTGTTCTGAGCCAGTTAAATGAACTCCGCTTGCAAGGGAAACTCTGTGACATAATCGTGCACATCCAGGGTCAGCCATTCCGCGCCCATAAAGCTGTCTTAGCTGCCAGTTCTCCGTATTTTCGTGACCATTCAGCATTAAGCACCATGAGTGGCCTATCTATATCAGTTATTAAAAACCCTAATGTTTTTGAACAGTTGCTTTCTTTTTGTTACACTGGAAGGATGTCCTTGCAGCTGAAGGATGTTGTCAGTTTTCTGACTGCAGCTAGCTTCCTACAGATGCAGTGCGTCATTGACAAGTGCACACAGATACTGGAGAGTATCCATTCAAAGATCAGTATTGGTGATGTTGATTCTGTCACTGTTGGTGCCGAAGAAAATTCAGAGAATCGCAATGGCGTTAAAGACAGCAGCTACTTTGCCAACCCTATTGAGATATCTCCTCCCTATTGCTCTCAGGTGCGACAGTCAACAGCAGGCAGCGATCTTCGGATGGAAACTACTCCAGGCAAAACCCTTCGCAGTCGTCTGCAAGAAGAAGGGCATTCAGACCGAGGGAGCAGCGGGAGTATCTCTGAATATGAGATTCAGATTGAAGGTGATCATGAGCAAGGAGACCTGATAGTAAGGGAAAGTCAGATTGCAGAGGTGAAAGTTAAAATGGAAAAGTCTGACAGGCCAAGCTGCTCTGATAGCTCTTCTCTTGGTGATGATGGATATCACACTGAAATGGTGGATGGAGAGCAGGTGGTGGCAGTAAATGTTGGTTCCTATGGGTCTGTCTTACAACATGTTTATTCATTTACCCATGCCTCATCACAGGCTACAGGTGTGTCAGAAACCTTTGGAAGCCTGAGCAATACAAGTCCTTCAAGGTCAATGCTGAGCTGTTTCAGAGGGGGTCGTGCACGCCAAAAACGAGTACCTACGGGTCACTTGCATAGTGACGTCCAGGGCTTGGTGCAAGGGGCTGACAGTGAATCCATGGTGAGTAATCCAGGATACGAAAATAGTCCGCGGGAAAGAAATGCAAGAGGTCATTGGTATCCATACAATGAGAGGCTAATTTGTATTTACTGTGGGAAATCTTTCAATCAGAAAGGGAGCCTTGATCGACACATGCGATTGCACATGGGAATAACTCCATTTGTGTGCAAGTTTTGTGGAAAGAAATATACCCGTAAAGACCAACTTGAGTATCATATTCGTGGTCACACAGATGACAAGCCCTTTCGCTGTGAGATCTGTGGAAAATGTTTTCCTTTCCAGGGTACACTAAACCAGCACTTGCGAAAAAATCACCCAGGGGTTACAGAAGTGAGGAGCAGGGTTGAGTCTCCAGACAGAGCAGAAGCGTTTGTAGAACAGAAAGTAGATAATGATGCTTCAGCTTCTGAAGCCATGGATTCTAGTATTGAAATTCATGCGATGTCTAACACATCTGATTAAAATATTACATCTAAGTGCAACACAGACAAGCACATTACTAATGTACTTTTTAAGTATTTTATTCTTTCAGTAATCTTCAGTGCAAGTGTAACAGCCTTTTAATTTTCGTGACCTTCTGGAAATCAGTTAGAAATGGTTTCTGGAGAAGACTACATAAGTATTCTTTGTTTTTGAAGGAGGTTGAGTTGTTTGGGGTTTGTTTTTTATATTTGAAAGATGCTCAGAATATAAGGACCGTGTACTGGGGAAAGGATAGGAGAGGCTGCTGAAGTGTCCCTGCTGATTGATCTGGCAAGACACAAATGCCAGTGGAGAAATATAGTAGAATAAGATTGGCAGCTCTGCTGAATGCTCAAAGAAGCTGTAATTTCCTTTATTTTATTTCTTAAATCCTGTTGCTGGTAATGAGTTACACAGCAGTGGGGAAAGAGAATATTACAGCTTTGATTCCTCTCATGTCACAATGAAATCTGTTCACTCTTACTAACTGGTTTTGGTAGTGAGTCTGTTTATATATATAAATTTGCTTTATATATATAAAATACTTTCACTTTCCCTATCCTGGTTGAGGTGAATGTAAAAGTATGTCAAGGCTGATACCATATGCCACTCTTTCAACTGCTAGGACTCCTCTCTGCTTAGGGTTTAGAACTTCAGACTTTGGGAGGATGGTTTTGGTTTTAAACGAATGTTGTTTGGTTTTCATTTTATTAAACTATTACTTTGTGTGCAAAAGTGAGCAAAGTGAATTACCTTGTTTTAATATCTTTGCTTTATAACATATGTAAACCAAATGCCATAATTCTATTAAACTATGGTTAAATTGTTGAAGGGTTTTGTTAGTTGTCTAGAATGCAAGCTGGACAACCTGTGGTGCTGACCTTTTTATATATATAGAGATAGATATATCTATATATATAGATATACACATATATATATTAAAAAAAAAAAAAAGAAAGAAAAAAATATTAGCAAACCTAAAAGTAGCATTGTGGTCTAAAATGTGTTTTTACTGGCCTCAGAATCTACCTTCATTTCGTACTGTAGAACCATACCAGGTAATTAAACTTAACTTCATCACTCTTCGTGGTTGCTTAAAACATGAGAGAGATGTAGTTTAAACCACAGTATTTTCAAGCAGTATTTTAATAGGTCTCTTCATAGAGAGCTGTTTTCAGGTGCACGTTGACTTCCTACTTAAATCTCCAAGTGATATGCCAGCACTTGGAATTTGTACTTTTTTTGTATAGAAAAACAAATACTCTACAGGAATTTTGAGCAATATGTTATTTCATGTGTGAGTATTACAGAGTTGCTATGATTTCTGTTTTTTCTGGTGGTTTTTTTCTCCATAAAGGAGCTACCAACAACTTTAAAAATACTCTAAATATTTTTGTTTCACCAAATATGTGTTTTTAATATGGTGCTAATTTCATAATTTAGGTCAGTATAATATATAAAATGTGAAACATAATCATAATGGTTAAGGAAAAAAATCCCCAACAATAGACAAACAAAAGCCCCCCTCTACACAAACCAACCAAAACAAAAAATGGGAAAAAAAACCCAAACAAAAAAACCCCATACCACAAAAAAATCAATGGCTTAAGAGACCTCAAAAGCATGGACTGGCAAACACTACTGTTTAACATTCTACCTTAATTCTTCCTGATGAACAGAATTATTAATCACATACTTTAAAATATAGGTTTTATATTATTGGGTCTTATGTTTGTTTAGCTGATACTGAAAATACATTTGTGAATGTGCTGTTTAACTCCCAAAAATTAGAAAATAAAAGCTCATTTCTAAATTATTGGAAAGAAAAAGATAGGTTTGCTGTCTTGTAAAACTTTTTGGCCCCTGTGAAGCTGGGGCATATTTGTGCAGTAGCTTTATTAAATACACTAGTTCCCTAATATTGTGACAGTCTGCAATAAGAATTAATCTCTCAAACATGGATTTACAGTATAACCCCCGCCTGCTCCATTGGAGCAGTTTCAGTTAAATTGAGTACATCATTTGCCTCTTTGTCCTAAAACTGCCTAAATAAAGAGGCAGGGGGTGGGGAGATGTTTCTGTCCTTGAAGCAACAACAAAACTTTTGTTTCCAGTAAGGGAAGGGATAGTCAGTGTCTAGGGCAGGTAGTCTGTATTTCTACCCATCTAAAAACATGTTGGTGTTTCTGATACAGTTTTTTCCTTGAGTGTTTGTTTTAAGTAATTAAATACAAAAAGTGTGTTTTGGTAAATTAAGTTTGAGACATGCAAAATCCAAGAAATGTACAGTTATTCTTAACCCTTTATCTTGAACCTGTGCTGTGGTGCCTTTGGTGTGACTTTTTCCCTGGAAGGATGACTTGAGGATAGGAGGATATGGGTACAAATATTATATTTCTTGAATTTCAGTGTGTCACAATCTTAACATTATTTAAATCTAGTTCTTTGTATTTGTAAATGTATTAAAATACATTTGGTTTGAGTTTACCAAAGAGTGACTTATCCAAAATTGTCTCAGACAAAAGCAAACAAAAAACAACATCATGTTGATTGTACAGGTTCAGGTTCAAAACATTGTAACAGACTGTTAAGGCGCAGGATATTACCCATTTTTCTACAAACCCATGATTCAGCAGTGTGCAAGTCCTGCTTGCCCCGGCTGGGGCCGGGTGCGCCATTCCCTGATTCCCAAGCCATAGCGCAGCACTGCGGCCCAGCAGCGCTCGGGCAGTGCCCAGTGCGCAGCTCTGCTGAACACCAACGTCACCCCTGGCAGCAGCAATTCCATTGTGCCTTGTCACATAACGGGGTGCCAGGATCAACATTGTCACAGACAGGAGGCATGACCTGATGAGGTTTATGTCACCAGCCCACAGAGCAGGAGGCTGTCACTTTAGCAAATGATGGAAACACTGTAAAGTGTCTCGTGTCTGTGCATTTCTCAGCACAGAGCTGTTACACATTTCATTTACAATAAATGCAGAAGTCAATAAAACGTGAATAAATATTTGACAGCAAAATAAATCATGAAATTATACAGGCTGGTTCATAATTGAGTCTCTTCTTAGAAATCTACCTTTTTAATTCTAGACAAATGTGAAAACAGTGACAGTGTCCTTTCCTCTAGATGCTTAACCTATTCTGACAAACTGTGAAAATAAAGGATTTTATACCTTTGCTAATGTTTGTGGGTTTAAACTATTATTTTAGTTTTCTTTATCAGTTATATTCCGTATTATTTCTTTTAAAATTGTAAATACATTTAGTAAATAGCTTTGTAAATACTTACAGTATATTAAAAGTTCCGTTTGGTCACTAAGGCCTCAAGATTGGCTCTGCTTTCTGAGTATGAAATCTTTCTGTAGCATAAAGGATACTGTCAGTTCACTGTCAGCAGGGTAGACTGTAGGCCTAAATTGAGAGTTTTAATGCAGTCTTCCCCAGCATAAATTCATGTTTTATGCTGAAGCCTTTGGTTTACTTTTAGACAAAACAATGAGGCCTCTTAATACGTTTAGGCTGAATTATGGGAAGAACAACAGGAATAAAATCAAGGGCTGGGAAAATACTGAATAAGCTTTACCTTGAAATATATATATTATTTGAATTTTTGTATTAGTTTACTGTGATTCTTTTATTGTCATTTTTCTAAACAGGTTTCACATGAAACCACTGAAAGGGACTCAAATATGCAACACCTAATCTATTTTCCAAGGGAATTTTACCCTTGAATGGTGCTTTTTGACTGGTCAGGGTTATTTATTAAATTTTATATTTGAAAGTATTTGGGGAATTATGTAAATTCTTTATATGAATCTCTTTATTTCATGAATTGTAAATTTCATAATACTCAGTGATCAAATTGGAAGTTTTGTAAAGTCATTCAAAATGTTCAAACTTTATAATCTGTGTGCATTTTACATATATTTTATCAAGTGCCAGAATAGTTGTATTTAATATTGTAGATTTAATACTACTTGCACATCCCCTGTGGCAGCATTAACTTAAGTTATGCAAGTTTACATTTAAAAAAAAAAAAAAAAGCTAAACAAATAAGTAAGCCTGGGACATGTGTTCCTGTATTTCTTCAGGGGATGTGAAGCCACGTATCACTGACTGAGCAGGTTTGCTTCTTGCTCCTGTAGCTCACTCCTGCCATGGCAGATACAGAACTGCTGACCCTCCCATTCCCACAGGCCAGGGATTCAGCCTTTGGACTCAGACCGAGAGCCTCTGGTTCTAGATCTGGTTAGACGCAGAGCTCTTGCACGATTTTAGCAGTGTTTGTTTCTGACTGAAAATTGTATTTTTAAATAACTTTTATTTGTATGGTTGTTTCTCAAGATAAATAATTGAACATTTTGAATGACTTTGACTTGGTGTCATTATCTTGCAATATAAACCAGGAACCTCACACCTCTGCACTTCATTGCCATATGAAGTAAATGAAGCTAGCTAAGCTGATGCTGTAACAATTAGTAACTTGCCATTAAGGATTATTTTATAGCATGACTTTAAAGTATTTATTCAAATGATATTTTACTCTTGTATTCACTTTGGTTTTAGATTTGTGACATGAATATTTCTGTGCTGCTTTATTTTGTTCTGATGAATTTGTTTCTTGCTTGTAAATTGCTTTTTTTATGGTATAAAGTCAATCGGAATTGCTGTTTGTAAATTAAAATGCTTCTAGAGCAAATCTGTGGTGTCAGTGTCTACATTTAGGTATTTATTACTAAGTGGCTTACGTTTTAGATGCTGTTCCTGAAGTGTTACAAGAAGCATTTTGATACTCAAGTACCAACTAGAAATCAAAAGTCTTTAGGCACAACTACTCTTGAAGTATCTCTGTTTTGCCAGCATTAGTTGTGTAGTTCTGAACAGATGATCATTTTTTTGTTCTCCAGAACCTCATCCAACTTTCACAGCAAAACAAAAAACCCAGCCAGGTGGTGGCGACCCATCCATGCCACTCCAAGGCAGGTCTGTTGGGGAGGCACACCCTGCTTCATTCCCGCAGCAGCATTTATGTTTTATGTTCTATCACATGTGTCAGTAGAGCTGATGCTGTTCCCAGGAAGTGTAGGTACACTCCTCCTGACCCACAACCTGAATTTAACAAGTGCAGCCCCAGTGCAGCTGTAGGCCATGGTTATCTTGACTGGTAGTGGGATTTGGAGGCCCTGGAGTTTAGTGTGGGTTAGTCCCCGAGTCATTTATGGATGGTGTCAGAGTAGCTATTCCAGCAAAACCTCCCTTCAAATCCTCTTCTTACAAGGTCTGAAACTTCAAGTAATGCAGAATGGGGTAAACAAGACCTAACTGTTAGGAGAGGGGTAAATGTACTGTTGCCTTTACCTGGAGAGCAGAGAGAACATGGCATGCTGCTTGTATTCCACACCTCTGTTGGTTTCATTGAGTTGGGAGAATTGCTTCACCTGGTCAGGCAGCTATCACGGTTAGAAATAAAGTGCAGTAAGGTTGTGTCCGTGGAACTTCGATGAAGTTAACTTTTAGAGCCATGCAGGTCCTTCAGAAAATACTTGTTGTTTTTCCTTCATTTATAAATTTCCATTCAGAGCCTAGTAACAGCAGCAGACTTGCGAGTTGGGAAGAAGTGTGAGCTGACATAGTCCTCAACACCTGCCCTGTAGACATCCTGTATGCATTTGCAGCAGACAGCCTGTGCACTGGGTGCCAACACAGGTGTCACACGATGCTGGACACCTTGTGGAAATTGTTTTTAGTGTGCAGGTGTGCAGGAGCTGCATCAAAACAGCACTCCCAGGCCCTTGTACCTCAGTAATTGCTGTTTGATGTCAAGTGGGAAGCATCCTACTCAATCTGGCTGGCTGCTTTTTACTTCCTTTAGTCCAACAAAACAAATGTGCTGCATTTTCTTAATAGTGCTCTGCAAGTACAATCTAAGTTAAAGGATTCTAGATAAATTTACCCTTTACTGCCCCTAAGGGCACCAAACTTTTTGGGAGTGATGGGGGAAGGGAACTAGGTCGTTTCTTTCCCGTCAAAGTGTATGTTTCTGGTGCTTCTAGAAATGTGGTTTTCAGTAATAACAGGATGTGTGTCAGCAGTATTGGTGCAACAGGCATGCATGGTGTGTGCAACAGTGTCTGGATAGCATGCCCTGTAACATGGGTGGCATTGGAATGATAAAAGTCACTTAAAACTCTTAATGAAATAAAACATTCTTTCCTTGAATTGCCTTTTTTTTTTTCTTTCCGTACATTTACAAGCTGTATTCTTTTGAAAAGCACAAAATTCTAGCACTAGCACAATGCAAATATGCCATTATGGGTAGTGGTAAACTACTGGTCCTGGTCAATTGTCCCTGAACGTAGTGGAGTTTGGTCAACGGCAGTAAAGCTTTACTTTCATGAAGGCTCATACTTCTATGTCCACTATCAAAGAGGTTTTTTTTTCAGACTCTTGTTAAAGACAGACATATTCTGACATGACTTCCCCAGAAATCTTGTACTCTGTAAAACAAAAGACAACAGATGTTGCCCATAGAGGAAAAGAGTTTTGATCAGAGCACCCAGAGTGGACTCTTCCTGTCATTAAAACAAAGGAGGGTTCTGAAGACATTTTGAGGCAATTTTGTAAAGTCTGTCAGTGTGAGGCAGTATCAGAGAAAGTACAAAGGTGTTTGTTTGAAAACACAGTAAGTAGACAAAGACAGCAATCCTAGCTAGGTATAAGGGAAATGTGATTATAAAAAAATAGACTTGTTGAGGATTAATGGAAAAAGACGTAAAAGTGAAGAAGCACAGTTGCTTTTGGAAGAGAAAACCATTTTCTGCCAGTTTGGTCCCCATGAAAATGTGGAAAGAAGGGAAATTGCGGTATGTGTGTAAGATAATTTTAAGAATGTCTCTAACTATTAGAGTAATTCTGATATGCTTTCCAATATAAATTTATTCAGTTTAACTGAGCTTTTTTCCTAGCATTGGATTTCAACTTTACCTAAGGGTACACCATTGACATTGGGTAGGTCATATTTGTTTAAAGTTGCAATCCATGGCAATAATTACAGTGTCATAGTACAGTATGTGTGGTTAAACTTCAACTTACTTGCTTGTTTAGAGTTTTTCCCTAATAAGATGGAAAGTACTTCAGGTTATTTCAGCAAAGATATTCAACAAAAGTACTTTCTTCCCTAAACTAAAGTAAGACCCCCACCTGGAGCACTGCATCCAGGCCACAGAGATGGTCAGGTGGCTGGAGCATCTCTGCCATGGAGATAGGCAGAGAAAGCTGGGGACCAGTTCACCTGGAGAAGACCCTGGGGAGACCATAGAGCTCCTTCCAATGCCTCAAGGGGCTCCAAGAGAGCTGGAGAGGGACTTGGGACAAGGGCCTGGAGTGACAGGACAAGGGGGAATTGACTTCCCACTACCAGAGGGCAGGGTTGGAATGGATATTGGGAAAGTATTGTTCCCTGTGAGGGTGGGCAGGCCCTGACACAGGTTGTCCAGAGAAGCTGTGGCTGCCCCTGGATCACTGGAAGTGTCCAAGGCCAGGTTGGATGGGACTTGGAGCAACCTGGTCCAGTGGAAGGTGTCTGTGCCCATGGCAGGGAGGTGGAACGAGATGAGCTTGTAAGTCACTTCCAACCCAACCCAAATCATTCTGATTCCATGAACATTCTGAAACACCTGAGCTCTTCTCATCTTAGCTGGCACGTCTGAATTCAGCATCAAGGGAAAAACAGACTCAGAGATTGGACACTTGTTTAAGAAGTGCTATGAAATACCACTTTCAGCAAAGCAGGAAATAGAAGACAAAGATTTGTGAAGAAGTTTTGTAAAGAAGGCTAAGGAAAATGGTTTTGGTTAAAAAGAACCAGTACTGTTCACCTGACCTTTGTGTACATGTAGACACACATCCCATTGCTTCACTTTTCAAAATGCAAATTTCTTGAAAACAGGTTGAGGGGAATCTAGAATGGCCAATGAAATGACATATGGAATTAATACACTTCCAGCAATAATCATGCAGAGAAAATGAAGCCTGATCCCATGGATGCTACATTTCATGAACTATGTGAAATAGCATAGTATAATTGTATTGTGCATGGGTTTAGGAAAAATTTAAATTAAATATTAAGTCAAAAGTCAGTTGAAATACACACAGAAGCATGTCATTAAAATTTTGAGAAATTATATGGTTAATGACATTGTCTACAGTAATATTACTTGCCTAGGCATTCTTTTCCAGCAGAGGGTGCTGGCTGTTTTTTTTAAAATATGTTATGTAGGGGTCATTTAAGGCACTATACATCGCAGAAGCCTAAAACAGGAACAAAACAGAGGTTTCCAGCCTTCATTAAGACACCTCCAAGAAAAGCAGGTGCTGCATGATTCCACTATTAGCAGAGCAGGGTTTATACCCAAGATTTCAGAGGCTGTCCTGTTGTGCTGCATGAGACCTACCCAGGCAGCAAACACCACCATTTTACAGTACTTTAAGTGTCAGTTTGGAAACTCTTACAGATTCTCATAATCATTCGGAGAAGAAGGTAATTATTTTTCAGATGGGTTTTTTTCTGAATTCTTGTAGAAATACCAGTAACTAATGGCTATTTTTGAAAAACTGTAGCCCCTGAACAGTAGTTTTAATGTCCTGAAAGTGATACAGGACAGAGTAGAAAACATTTTGCCAGAGAATCCTGTACTCCTGCTCCAGTGGGAACTGACGCTCTAAGTTTTAAAGGAAAGTGTGTTGCTTGGCATTACACCAATAGGATAAACTCAAATAAGAAGTCTATTAAATGATTGGAGATTCATATGAAATTATTTTTCTTTAGCCTCTCTGAGGGGGAGGGAAATGTAGGAAAAATACCTTGTCACATACTGCCTTTGGCTTTGATGTAGTTATTGGTGTTGTGAGCATCAGGACTCAAGCAAATTTCAAATCTATGTTTAATGTTATTTTTACAGTTTATTCTCAAATTGAATTTTTCTGCTTTGGAAAGCACACTTATACACATTTAACTGGGATGTCTGAAGATGTTTAAACTGCTCTGAGTTTGATAGTCATTGAAAACCTTTAGTAACCAGGAGATTGTAAAGACACACCACAATGTATTCTGGGCATCATACAGTATCTCAAAGCTTCCTCTGCATACCCTCACTAGACTTTTGTTATCTAACGTGCAAAACTGCAGGCCAGTCTGATGGGCTGGGTGCAATCTTGCATGTAGCTACCAGTTCACAAAGCAAATTTTTCCTGTCGTGATGCCTGCAGATACTGTGCCTGAACGTTGCTTTTGGAGATGCTGTTAATACGAGAAAGGTGCACCCTCCTTTTGCATCGTAACTTCAAGTACCACTCTCAATTGCCGAGAAGCCCACAAAACCCTGTTTGATTGCCCTGGAAGAACACACACGGTCACTGCCCTGCAGCACCATCACCCGGACCTGAACCCGGTTTCAGATTGGAGGTTCCGAGTAGCTCGTCGATGCACCGAGAAGGGAGAGGTCTAGCCCATGCTGGGCGAGGGGACGCGAACGAACGGCACTTCACAGACTCTTCCCCGGCTGCGGCCAAACCCGCCGCTCGGGGCCTGGCCGCGGACGGGAGCGAGCGCGGACGCGGTGCTCTGCGGGACGCTCGGGCTGTCCGGAAGCCCTGCCCGGATCCCCCAGGCTCGCCCTACTGCGAAGCCCCCGAGCCCGTACCCTCAGGCGCGCTGGCCCCCTGAGCCTCGTGTGGAGCCGCGCTCAGACCGCCAGGGGGCGCGACCAAGGACGGCGCCGCAGCACCTGCGCTCGCGCGCTCCCGCCCCGCCCGCGCTCATTGGCGCGCGCTCCCGCGCGGGGAGGCGGTTGGCTGGAGCGCGCGTCAATCCGCACGCCTCGGCCCCACCCACCGGTCCCCAGCCGGGCTGGGCCTCGTCCTCGGCGGTGCTGGGGGCGCCTGCCTCTCACCGAGAGAGCTCGTGGGCGTTGCTGGGGACATCCGGCCCCGAACAGGTGAGACACGGACGAGCCCCGCGTGCCCGGCAGAACAGGTGCGACCGGCCGTCTCAGCTCCTTGTCCCTCCGCCTTCTGCCGTCCCCGCTCCGGGCGTGTGCTGCGGGCGGAGCTCTGCGGCGACGGGCCCGGACGGCCCCCACCCTCCGGAGGCGCTGCTTGCGGGAGGCCGGCGGCTCCCGGTGCCCCGAGGAGCAGCGTCCCGCGCTGCCCCATCGCCGTGCGCCTTGGCGGGTCCGGGGGCGCCTCCTGCGCGGGGCGCGGCAGGTGCGCGGGAGGCGGGGGGAGCGCTGGGCTCTGGCGGGGCCGGGAGGCTCCTTCCCGCTCCGCGAGCGCTCGTCCGGCCCCTAGGCCTCTCTCTGACAGAGCCCTGGGCCTCTCCCCGCTGGCCGATGACGCTCTGGAGCTGGGCCAGCCGTCCCCACGGCCCTGCCTGCTAGCGGGGGGCTCCGGGGCTGGCCCGGTACAGTGAGGCGGGGCGGGCACGTGCAGTTGGCGCTGCGCGGTGCGAGTCCGGGCGGACGGCGAGATCGGCCTTGGTACTGATATGGAGTGTGGGGGGAACAGATGGAAACCGCCTGGGGTTGGCCACGTCTTCCTGTGGTCTTTAGGAAAAAAATTTGAAAACTATTTGCATATCATGTGGATGATAACCTGCGGGTCTTGTTAAGAGCCTTGACTGCGATCTGTTTTCAGATCACTTTAGATAGTTTTTGCTCTAGCTTCTGTAGGCTTGTGTCGGTTTGGGGCTTTGGCGTGTAATGGATGGAGGACTGGATGTTGAAATTCTCGACTATAGAAGTCCATCTTGCCTTTTGTCTGTGGTTTGTTGTTCTGAATCCAGCAAAATGGAGCGTACATACTCTTGTCTTACTAATTATTGAAAAAATTGAAACGTGCTGGTGTCTCTGAGATACAGAAGGATATTCCTTGCCTCAGAAACCTTATCTGTGAATGTTGTAATCGATGCCTTTTATGTCCAACAGATGCTTTTATAGTCAGATAATTTTTTTCCTGTTGACCATTCATGCCATGCCTAGTAAATACTCTTCATGTCTGAAGGACCGGAAGACGCTGTAAAGGGCAGAACTATATGCACTTGTTTGTGCATTTTCTGTACGGTGCCCATCCTGCATGATGTAGCACCAGTTGAAAGAAAAATATTACAAAACGCTTTTTAAACCAAGTTGTTTTCGTTTTTCTGCTTGTTTGCCTTATTTTAGTAAAGGGATATCATGTAGAAGTTGAGATGCACAGTAATTACAAGGTTTGCCCTTTACTAAAATGCCACATGATGCGGGGCAGACAATAGGCATCATGGCTGTAATTTGGTTCAAATACTTAAGTGGATGCTAACCCATTTTTGACTTGTCATTTTGATTCCTCTACAAACTGGGACCATTTGCTCATGCAAGGAGCATGCCTACTGGTTGAATTTTGGGTGTGTGAAAATACTGCTTTTCCAGCAAAAGATAGCTTGCTTGGATGCCAGTAGGAATTGTATATTTTTAAAGTCTAGAAGAAAGACTTTTTAAAGCGGAGTTTCCCTAACGATAGAAGGAAAACAGGGACTGTAGCAAAGGCACAGTTTTAACACCTATTGATTTGCAGTGATTTTTAGCTTTATCAAAGCAACATGGGCTTTAATGGGATATTCATGTTAGTCTACATAAAAGAAGCTATCTTTGAGATTATTTTCTTCTCATTTGATGAATAATTTTATTAAACATTAGGTTTTTTAAAAGTTGGTATAAGGCAAAAGAGGAGAAAAGGGAAGGGCTATAACCTAATATAAATATTACCAAAATGAGTTACCTAAGCAGTATTTTTCTCAGATTCCTTGCCAATCATGTTTGGTGGAAGAGCTATGGCTTTTTTTGCTGAGACAGAGATAGAAGAATTACTGTATTTTGGTTTATGTTCATTCTGCTTTGTTTAGTTAAGCCTTGAAGAAAATGGTATGAGGATGAGTGGCATTTACCATTCATAAAGCACCTTGAAAGAAGTGAGTGAAACCAGTAAACAATCTGTATTTGCTTGGACCTTGTGTTGATTGACAGAGTGAGGGAGAGTTACAAGCACATACTTGGATTATATTTAGCTATGAAATTTATAATACATTGCTCTTCACTCTGTGATGTATATGTAGTTCTTTTCAGTTTGGGAATTTATCACATGCCAATGAAACTAGAATGGGGAACTAACAATGAAAGTTGTGAGGGAGAGGTAAGAATAAAAGTACCAGAATGTGTGTTTCAGGTGAGGAATGCTCAGTTTGAGAAGAGCTGAGTTGGAAAATGAATGTCACCATTATCCTGTTTCCTGGTATTTACAGGAATGTTATGCTTTTAAACAAGAGATAAAACTGCTGAAAAGCCAGAGCTAGACCCAACAGCACAATGGATGTGTGCAGCGAAATGGGTTGAGTGCACAGCTCCCTTATTCCACTGTAAGTATGCAACTGTATTTAAAGTTACAGATACTTTAATATTTTCGTTTACTTACAGAATTGTGTCAGTTCTCTTCTGTTTAGAGGACTTGAGTCATAATAGTATTTTACTGTAATACTGCAGATATGTTTCTTTTTGTGTAACTGTTTCATGAAGATTCCCTGAAGTATAACTTCCCTAAACATATATCTTGGCCTTCTAAGTTACTCAACTTTGCTGACTTGCTTGAAGGGTAATGACGTTTGAAGGAGGACTTCTGCTGAAGAGAGCACTCCAGCTTCATCTTGATATGGATCAAGATGGTATTGGGTTCTTTGCTCGGGGTTTTTATTATTTATTATTTGTGTTTTGTTGACTACATGTATTGCTTTTGTAATTACTGTTGTCAACCAGAAATATTTTTCACTTCGTTCCCTTTGACGTTGTGCCACAGTGCTTTGCTTCTTTGTATTTGTGTTCCATTTACATGGAATAATTTCCAGTTAACATATGATAACTATGTTCTCATGGTTATAAAGGTTGATTCTATTTTACCGCATGCCAACAGGCAGTCTCCACGAGCTACTTTGTGAATTTCTAGTGTGGAGAAAAGGAGGCTGAGCAGCAATCTCATTTCTAGCTGCAGCTTCCTGAGAGGGGGTGTGGAGAGGGAGGTGCTCATCTCTTCTGCCTGGAATCCAGGGGCAGGACATATGGGGATGGTTCAAAGCTGCACCAGGGGAGGTTCAGACTGGACATCAGCAAGCATTCCTTTAGTTGAGTGTGGTCAAATACTGGAACAGGCTTCCTAGAGAGGTGGTTGGTGCCCCATGCCTGTCAGTGTTTAGGAGCTGTTGAACAATGTGCTTTAACTTTTGGTCATCCCTGAAGTGGTCAAGCAGTGGGACTAGATGATCATTGTATGCATCTTCCAACTGGAGCAATTCTGTTCCAAATTTATTTAAAAAAAACCCCAAACCCTACTGGTTACTTCCATTTTTTCTAACCAAGTGTATCAGGTAGGGCCCTAGTGCACTTCAGTTATTTTCACTGAACCAGTTGTCCAGCTAGTTTAGGCTTAAGAAAGAACAGTTATCCTTTGGTAGAATAGTGAAGAATGTTTTCTTAAAAGCATGTTGCAGCTCTCAGTTCATGATTCAGTAGTATAAGGAAAACCATAATCAACTAGTGAAAATAGTAAGCAAATGGTTTTTGAAATCAACTAAGCCAGTGAACTTGTAGAGTCCAGAATGGCTGAATTAGGGCTTATGAGAAACATGTCTAACTCAGTATTCTTCCCTCCAGTGAAAAAAATCAGTAAGAACAGCAGTCATCAGTGGTTGCTGACATGGTTATTTTTATATTTGCTGAAAGCAATGTGAACAGTCAGTAACTTCCTCAGATTGCTCTACTAACATTCAGAAATTAGAGCACAGGGACTTTCTTGGCCAGAAGTGGTTATCTGTGCTTAAGAGTCTCAGTGACTTTCTTGTGAGTTGGGTAACTAGTATTGAGACTGAACTTAAGGGCACCTTAACTGCATTACATGCATATTAGTAACAGCAATGTAAAATTTGCATTTCCCTTTCAGAGAATTTTGCTTCTGTGGTAAAGATTAAAAAAAAATTGACAAATGCTGGTAAAATAACTGCTATAAGATTTACTTCTGTGTTTCATTTTGATGGTGGTATTTTTGGGGTTTTTTTCCAGTTGTTTTTGCACTGTCTTCAGTTTTGCTTCAGAGAGCGTTACATATCTAAATGGGTTTGTCAAGTTGGCAAAGAAGAATAGACAACCTCTGGTGGTATGTATTTTTGTATCCTGATTTATCCAGTTTGCTTTTGGCAGCCTGTGAATGAGGTCTACTGCAGTGTGCCTGTGAACCTTCTGTGCAAATAGAAGGTGTTTTCTTAGTTTTGATTTTTGGCATTTTTTGTGTAATGCATCATTTTAATGATTAACCTGAGCCAGTTGAAAGAAATTGTAAGATTCAAAAGTTGTGAATCAAAAGTTGCATGTAATTTTAGTGACTTTTTACTTTTTATTGCCAACATATTGGACCTTTGATAATTTTTAGAATTTCAGAAATTTCTTATTAATCTTGTGGAGTGAAATATTCAAGTACAGGGGAGTTATTATTTTTAGTATCTTTCTCTGTGTTGTCTGACAGCCTTTTCATACTGTAGGCTTAGTATTAGTTCCTGTGTTACTTTGTGTGCAGTGATGCTTTCTGCAGGTGGGAAAACACTTCCAATCACCAAGTGGATTTGGCTTAAAAGGATAATTACCTTTAAATACCTATGATTTTCGACAAGGTAGCAAAAGAAGTGGGTGTGTAGAGAAGTAATTTTTCATAGATGTGAATCTTGCAGAAATCTCTGCACATAGGAAGCAGTGCATTTTTAATGCTTGTGTTACATTTGAAACATTTGCTGGGGGTGTGGGGGTGGGCGGGGGGAATCTATTTTGATCCTGTCTAGAATGAAAGTTTCTAGCCTTGCAAGATATATGTATGTGCTGAATGTTAAAAGGCAAAAGTATATTAGTGCTTTTGGGTTTAGATATTAAAAGCATTTTTGTCTCATTTTGATATAATGAACATTAAAACGTGGTGTAAAACTGAACTTGGGCATGATACAAGTTCACATATGGGATTTTTCTTTCCCCTTTCACAGCGTTATTGATTCTCCACACACGGGAGAACCTATTCAGAAAGGCAGGAATGGAGGACACAAGAATATTTTTATGGCCTTAATGTAAATGCCACATGTTAAAAAAATTACCTACAAAATTACTTTCCACTTCAGTATTGTAAGGGCCATTAAGAAGAGCAACTCCAGACCTAGAAATACTTTGCAGTCTGTTAATGCTCAAAATACGGGTTAATTTTATCAGGAGGCAAGATAAAGGAAATCGAATCTTGCCTTGTTTAGCAGAGAAGATTTTGGCATTATTTGAAGCAGAATTACTAACTTACTTCATGTGAGATCCTGGGGAGAATTGTCTTTGTAGGAATGAGAAGTGAAAACCTCATCTTTCTAAAGAGAGTAAAATAAGAGTAAAGTATTTTTATTCTTAGCTGTTTTCTTTTCCAGAATTTTTCTGTTGGTGTGATCAGTGATGTGGGAGGGAACGTGAAGACACAGAGGGAGATGTGGCAGTATCGCTAGTTGCGCATATGAGCAACGGCAGATTTTGCTGAAAGTGTCCAAGTACAGGAATCAGTGGCAGTGCTTGCCATGGGCTCATCCATGTGTGCTGTTGGGAACAATGACACAACCATGCTGTTTTCTCAGTTAAAGAGAATTGGAGCTTTAGCTGACTTGCTAGTTCTGTAAGCAGTTTGTGGTAGCCTGCAGTTTCTGGATGTGTACTGCCTAGGAGGGACTTTATATAAAACCTAATTCAACATGAATGACAAATACACTTTTTTTCCCCTGCTTTTCTTGAGTTGAGTGGAAGTCAGGATAAAGATTTGGCATGGCTTTAGCAATATTCAGGTGTACCCCTTCACAGTTGGTACCTAGGAAAGAAAAGAGAATCTATCTCCCAAGTCCTTTGCTCTGAGAAAGAAAAATGAAGTCTCTTGTATTGCTCAGTTGTTTTCTCTGTGCATTTGGTTTTTTTAATAAATTTTATTTATTACACAAATTATTTGCTTTGCAGGAATTTCTGTTTTCAACCAGTGCTGGCTCAGCTGAAACTTCCTGCATCTTGTGGAGAGCATGTACAAAAGGAATGACCTCATGGCCAATGTGATGGTCACCTCTGCCACTCCAGAGGTACAGTTCCTTGGGTTTAATTAGTTCCTGTATCAAAATGGAAATTTTGGCTTGTTTCAGCTTTCACCAAAGCCCTTTCCACTACTAGTCAAGTACCACACCATTTGTAAGAAAAAGAACTAGTGTGACAAGAGAGTAATTTCAGAACACTCCTGGTTCATGGCCACTTTTTTATTGTTGTTGATGAGGATTACTGATTTTGTTTGGTTTTAAATAGCATTTTTGACCTATTACTCTGTAACTTAAAGCAGCCATTTATTAGTGAGTTCAGAGCAATGTAATATACCATTAAAATGGAGTCAGACAGAAATATCCAGCTGCTTTATTTTTCTTTTTTTTTCCTTTTTTTTTTTCCTTTTTTTTTTTTTTTTCATTTACTAGTCTGCTAGTGAGAAAGTGCTCTAAGATTTTGTTCATTTTAATGTTTGTATCCTTTGGAAACCAGGCAGCTCTTTTGTGCTGCTTCCAAAACTGCCTCATTCTGTGTTGAGCTGTTGTGCACCACCTGTTTGTTGCTCCATGACAGCCAATGGAACACTGCTTGGGAATTAGCTGCCTGACTGAACTTTAGTGGTTTTTCACTTTCAGCTAATATTGTGATGAAATACTATTAATCAGCTACAGTAAAGCTTGTCGTGTAAAGCACACATTTTAAATGTGGGATTGGAGGACTCCTTTTCAGCTTTAAGATGGAGACTAATACTGTATGTATTCCAAACCTGGGTGCACCATGGATTTATAAAGGAGCATGTGAATAATCTGCTACATATTTTCTCTTTCTGAGACTTAATCAAATCTTGTGAAGACCCTTTTCAGTTTTTCACTGACAGCTTTTTTTTTTTTTTGCCACATTAAATAAATAAAATGAAGATCCATAGTTTTCAGCAAGTCTGCAGGGCTTTTCGGATTGTTGAATATATAATAAAATCACTTATCTATACATAATTCTCTTCATATTCACGTATTTTCACTGCTTGTAACAACTGCCTTGTAACTAATTATTTATCATTGCAAGGACAGTTTCTATGTTTCAAGAGCTTAATGTCTTTGGAGTGAGGAACCATGTCAAAAATCTTTTGTAAGTCCCACAAGATGGTATTAATCTTGATCCTTTATTCACTACTCTTGTTAGATACTGAGGCAGTGCATCTCTGTCTGAATGCTGACTTGGCACTTTCCTGATACAACATACCTATCTGCGTTGCTATTAATTCCGCTTTATTCTCTTCCTGGGTTTGACCAGTACAAAAGTCAGGCTTTCCTATCAGTAATTTGCAGGTTAAGTGTCAGGATGTGTCAATTTTCCCTTTGTCGTAATGTTATGGCTAGAGCAGCTTGACTTGCATCTACACACTCATTGCATTGCTTATTTAATTTTTAAAATCCTATGGAATGTGAATCTTCAAAATCCCAATACATTTCCTTTTGTGTGAAAACTTTCATTTAGTTTATGATTTTAAAAATGGCTTGCTAAAGCTGAAAATTTCATAGAGCTAAAATTTTGTCACTGTAGTTTTTGCAGAAGAAAGTTGGAAACATTTGTGAACAGTGCAAAACTAAATTTGATTATTTGGTGTGTGAAACTTCTTGAAGTTCATACATTTTCTTGTCATTACTTAGTATTTTTACACATATTTCTTTTCTGAATTTGAGATGAAATTCATCATTCTGCAGCTAAGCCTCCTATTTTTTCTTTGTAGGGTAGTAGCAGCTCAGATTCTCTGGAAGGGCGAAGTTCAGATTATGCCAATAAAAGCTACGATGCAGTTGTATTTGATGTGTTGAAAGTAACTCCTGAGGAGTTTGCTGTAAGTAGAAATTTTATTTTTGCATTTAAGCTTGTATAATATTCAGGGCTTGCAGAATACTGAAAAACATATTAAATATTATTTTCTTTAAAAAAAAATCTTTTAAACAAACTTCTTGTGTTCTTGAAAGCAAATTTCTGATTTTATCAACTTCAGTAAAATAAGCCTGTCATGGGATTTAATGATTTGGTATTGACCTGACACAGCATGTTTGTTTTACTGTGTAAAGTCATTTGCATTTTTTAAAGACTTTTAGGAGAGCCTAGCATAGGTTTAAAGATGTTACTTACAGAATCATAGAATCCTAAAGGTTGGGAAAGACCTGTAAGATCATAAAGTTCAGCCTTGGCTGCTAAACACAGTGTGATTTTTTTTTTTTTTTTTTTTTTTTTTAAAAATTGACAAATACTCAGCTTCTCTCTTGAAACAACAATTTCTTAAAAGCAGAGAAGAAGCTTGCAGAGAGGAAACAATTTCATTTCCTTGATAACAATTTTTCAGTGTTAAACTGAAAGCAGAATTGCAGTTTTGACAAATATCCAATACAATTCTTGTCCTTGCTCCTTATTTTTAATTTGATTGCTGTCTGGCTGGGGTACTGGAAGGAGGGAGGATGAAAGCTACCACACGTAGTTGAATGTTGTCATTAATAATTCTGTGCATCACAATGATGTTTCATTATTTCATACAAGTTTGTTTAATACCTGTTCACCAAAAAAAAAAAATCTTGGAGATAGGCCTACCATATTCCTTTAAGTTTGTTGTCACTTTGGAACAGACTTTGAGCCTTTTTTAACACTGATGCAGACCACACAGATGCGAGTTGTTGTTAGGTAAAATTATTAAAATACTTGGATGGCCAATCTGCATCAACTCAGTTAAAAAAATCCCAAGGTTTTTGCTCTTAATTATCCAAGTTCAGATGATCTATGGTCAAGGACTGCATTCAGAAATTGATAGAGCCACAATTTAGATAGGACTGTAAAATCATGTGAAAAATAGGTATGTCTGATTTCATCAGAATAGGAATATTAAGTCCAAAGGCAGCCCAGAACACAGAGTATAGTCTACATTTGTGATTGTCTTGGAACTGTATTTATAAAATTATGAAGTCAAGATAAAGTTGCTTATAAGTTAAAACTCATCAGTTTTCTATTCCTACTGCTTTGGTTTGAGATGGAAGCATGTTGATTGAGGATCTTGATTTAATGCTACAGTTTAAAACCACACATGTATGCAGCCATACACCTTGTTTCATTGTAACATATTTTTAAACTCTCAATTCCAAGCTTCTGTAAGCTGCTTTTTTCTCTCCAATTCTGTTTGCCACCTGTAGCCATGAGCAAAACAAAAAAAAACCCCACCAACCTGCAGAGAAACGAAAAACTGAAATGTGTGTCTGTGGGACTGAAAATAATCGGTGTATGACCCATTTAAAGCATATTCCAGTCATAATGAATTAACGTATAATAACTTGTTGCCTTTCAACCCACTGAACATAAAATGTATGCTGCTCTCTGTGTGAAAGGCATATAATTCTTCCTGCCATGACTGTCTCAGGCATTATTGCATGACAGGAAGATTCTCAAGCACAGGTATTTCGCTTAGACTGGTGCAGGTACTGAGAACTTTCACCTGCGGACAGCCGAGGAATGATGTGTCACTCAGGATGGGATGCTTCTACTTGTGGTGTGTCAGCCTGGACAGGTGAGGCCAAAGTCAGGGCTGGTTAGTTCTAGTCTGTGAGGAATATGTGTATGGTTTGTAGTTACTGAAGGGCAGATGGAAATATGTCAGTTGGCTCTTCATTTAACATGATGTAAAATTCTGTCTTCATTGCAGAGCCAGATAACTTTGATGGATATGCCAGTATTTAAAGCTATACAGCCTGAGGTAGGTTTTCTTAAACCATCTGCTTACATCTTTGGAATTCAGTGCCTGAGGAAATGTGATAATTTAAATAATGCTTTTTTGTTCAAAAATGCTCACCTTCTTGCGCTGCACTCATTTTTCTAGGTGTATTCCTTGTTAGAACAGTGAATCTGTAATTCAGCATGAGTTACTTTTATTTGTCAGCTGTTGCCAAAGGAGATGACTGTGCTTTTCTGGAAGTCTTCTTGTCGTGCTTTGAGTTGAGCGTTTCTTCAGGATAAGTTTATCAAGCATAAAAATTCTCTGTTCTCCCTTCTGCCACTGTTTTTCAATTCATATTTGATTTCAGAATTTGACTCATGCCTCTGGCCATAATCGGTATTTTAGGCTGCATCAGCTGCTTGATAAGCTTTTTAATTGTATGATCATTTGTAAGATTCAAAATAATAAATGCCGGGAATAAATCAGCCCAAACCCATAAAAGTTAGTGTATTAGTGTGTTCTTGAGATTTTAACCTTTTAAGAAAGACACGGAAGGGAGCTTGAGGCCTGTTGAGGTAAAGCAGTCAAAGTTAACATAGACATTTGAAAATCAATAATAAGAACTTGAGAAATTAAGAACAAAAGTAGTTATCAGAATATGACAAATCTGCATAAAAATAAGATAAAATAAATTTATTTAGTGCAAAAGGTACAAGAATCACATGATTCTTGCTTCAGGTGTTTTAATATAAGAACATGTACTCACATACATTGTTGCTTGTTGTCTTCTTGTCCTAAGGTTAGAATATCATGAATATATAAAGGGAAGCCCCCTGCTCCCCCATAATGTCCGCAGAACTAAATTTCTAACATCAGTAGGGGCAGTCAAGTTTAGAGGGTTTTTAGTGGAAGCTTTATCCATCTAATTTGGTTGCTAACAAAACAAGTCATCATTTATTACAACAGTTCAGAGAGATTAGCAGACTTCTATTTTAAGAAAGACAAATTTTTATTTTCCTTTCTTGATACTATCGATACTACTATCCTTCCTGTCAGATAATTTTTTTTTTGTTCCACCCAAGAGCACCAAGACAGTTTTGTAGCTGAAAACACTTTCCTGCTTCTGAAATTTCATGTGTTCACCAGGAAGTTGGGGAGACTTTTCTTTCCTGTGGGGAATAAAATGGCAAATGAACAATGCGATAAGAAATTAGCAAAACCCATAGAAAAATCCGGTAACAAAAAAATTTCAATGTGAACAAATTGATACATAGGTACTTTTTCATGAGGAATTTTTGTTTAGACAAATATCAGAGCAAAATGGAGAGGGTTTTTTATTCCAACTGCCTTTGCCAAAAGCAGAGGTAGTGTCATATTCTGAGGAGATGAGATAATAAAAAATAAAATACAAAACTATAGATGTTCATACTTAAAGCAAATTTTGCATTTACTTTAGTTGCTATGAAACCTGTGCCATAGAATTTTATAGCAAAAAAAAAAACCCAACTAAACCCAAAACAATTGATTTGCTGTTCTTCTTTTCCTTTGTCATTGCTTCATTTTGCCTTTTGGAAATGAAATCTCCTGAAGTGTTACTCTGGCAAATAGATGTAACTCAGTGAGGAGTGATCAGAAAAAAAACAATGTATTTTCCGCTTCTGCTAGAATACAGATCTTTGAATAAGTAGCAGTTACCATGACCTATTAGTTGTTAATTGTGCTTTCTGATTTTCACTTTACTGGAATCACCATTATAGTTTGTTTGCCAAAAATAAACAATTGTTTCTATCCTGAAATTCTGCCAACTGTAGGACTAGGTTTTAAAGCAAGAAATAGTCTGTGTATTTGTCATCAACCTGCGCCCTGTTAGTAGGTAAGTTACTAGACTATGAAGGTTAACATTTTCTGGTTGAAATTTAAGGTTTTAGTCTTTAAACATGACCTTACGCATGGATGAAAATACCTAAGATTTTAGAGTTTTGGTTGCTAAGTCTTAAACACACAAACATTCTTTAAATGTGGCACTTGCTGAGGCTTTTTCCTGCTTTTCAACAGCTGTTACTAAAAAACACATCTGCGTGTTACTTTGCAAATTTTAGTAAGAGGATGCCTAGTTAACAATTCTTTGTTCTCCAGCAGAAATAATTATGCTTACCTTCTACATTCCTACGTAACTTTACTTAGATTTTTTTCCAAGTCCTGAAATTGCAATCTCCACAAATTTCAGGGGTTTGCACTCTTGATGGGAAAGTTTCTTGACTGTGTGCATTGAGGAAACTGCCAGCATCCTTCCATTAAAAAAAAAAAGTGTAATTCCATAACACACTGTATTTTAGCATTATAAAAAAAAATCAGCAGGGGCATTTGGAATCACTCACTTTTATCTACCTTCTTATTCAGTCTAAATTTTAAACCTAGTCAAATGATTTTGTCATACACAGGATTTTCCATTGTTACTCACTACCCCACTGGCAACTGCTTAATATCCTTAGGTTACTGACCTCTTCCACTTTTCTGACAAAGGTAAATTTTGCTGTCCCTAGTAGAGTGTCTGAGATTTTATTCCACATACACATATGATTTCAGTATCATAAGATCAGACATGAACTTAGTCATGTGGATAATCTGTCGTGACAGATGCAAATTGGCATTTTTATCTGCAGACGGCTTGAGTGCTGGAGATGGGGATTCAAAATGTGTTTGGAACTGAAAGTGCTTTTCCTGCTGCTCACACAGGCATGTACAGATCTCTAGAGTGTGTTCCATTTATTAGCATTACAAAGTGCTTTTCAGAGGCAGAGCTCTCTTTGGCTGACTCTGCCTTTTTATGTGAAGATGTCTAAAGTTAGTAGTGTACATTTGGAAAGCTGAACAACATTTTGATTGAAACTGAAACTTGTAGTTCTAAAAACAGAAGAGTGATTCAGAACTAGTGATAAGAACAACTCATTTCTGGTTTTTAAGGCAAGTTTTAAATGTGTTTCCTAGGAACTAGCCAGCTGTGGATGGAATAAGAAAGAAAAACACACCCTCGCTCCAAATATTGTTGCCTTTACTAGGAGGTTTAACCAGGTAAATAATTTGATTACTGTCATGAACAGGTGCTGTTTGACAGTTGTCTTTGAGTATAAAGTTAAATGGAACTACTGATATGAATTAAAACCTGTTTTTCCAAATGACGATTAAGATTTTTAAATGCCAGCTCCTGTTTTCAACTGCTTTATCCATGTTTTCATGTTGTTCCTCTAGACTATTTGTTCCTAATTATTAGTTCCTAATATGTTTTGCTATAGTACAACGTTAGCAATTCTGTTCTTTTTTCTTCTGTTTCACTTGCTCATTGGGTTATCTTGGTGTTGTCTCACTTCTCTGCCTCTTACGGTGGTAATGCTTCAAAGTAATTTCAGTCATAGAGACAAGAATTCACGGGATCAGAACTCCTTCTTTCCTTACCCTGTTTTCTTCCTGGAGCATTGTGAGAGTTTGCAAGTATTTAATTTAATAAAGTCCATTTGTTTGTAATAAGTTATATGTGTTTACTTTATAGGTCAGTTTTTGGGTTGTACGAGAAATATTAACAGCACAGACCTTAAAAATAAGGGCAGAAATACTGAGCCACTTTGTGAAAATAGCTAAAGTAAGTGCAAATTTTTTATACTGTCATTCAAAACCTTAATTCCTTCTTGTTTCTGCACTACTCTGTGAGCCATTGTTGGGTTGCAGGGGGTAACAATTCTGTTTTAGTATGTCTGGTACATTGCACCACGTGAGTAAGATAAAGGCATGAGAACTGTTCTTTTCTGCTTGGTTATATGAAACTACCCAGTTCAGTGTGACTCATCTTGTACCTCTGCCTACAAAGTCTAGAAGTGGCTTAGGTTGTTGGTGGCCAGTTGTGTGTTGACAGCATCAAATGTGGTTGCAAACTGTTCTGTTTGTTTTCTTCCCACCATTTTCAAACTTAAGTTTTATGAAAAGAAATTTCTTGCTTCTAAAATAGCTATTGTGAGACTTGTATTCCTGCTTGCAACATGTAGCTGCTGGTATAAAGCACTGCTATTATAGCTCAGTTATTTTAAGGAGTTTGAGCCCTACGTTTTGATCTTAACTGGAGGAAGAAAAAAGTTTTAAAATATTTCTCTTTCATGACCTGTGGTTATTCTGTTTTATATGACCCTGAGTGTGACACAGCACTCAGATCAAAGTCCTGAGTGCTAATTTTTTATGTGTGAAATTGTGTGTGTGTGTGTAGGTAATTAAAATAATACTTTGCACATAATGCAAAAGAATTTTTGTATTGTGCGTATTTCCAATCAATTTACTTTGCAGCTTTGTGCTTATAGAAGAAAATTTATCTGGGTAAGTTACTGGCACAAAAAAATACTCTGAGTAATACGAAAACATTGGACTTAGAGGTCCTAGGTTGTACTTAGAAATAAGAGTTGTGATGTTTGTTTCGGTTTTTTTTTTAGCCTGCAAAAGGGGGAACACTGCCCTCTTTCCTTCTCTTTGCTTTTTTACTTTTCCTTATTTTCCCTCCATAAAGTCCAGATATTGCTTAAATTCTTCTGAGCAGTGAGTAAATGGATCACTCAGGGATGAATCCAGGCTTTTTTAAGCTTTACAAGGAAGCTACGTGACAACAATTCTCATTTTTCTATTTTATATGTTTGTGCATGTTGTAGCAAGCCTTAAGTAAGACAGCTTTATTCCAATGTATTGTCTGCCTGAGATCAGTATGTCTTGAGTAATTGTCAACACACAGTAAATTTAAAGTATGTTGAAGTGAGGTAGATTTTTCCTGTAAAACAGATTGCAAAGTCAAAAGTTGTGTTAATTCTGTGAGGGTTGTCAGCATCTTTGTGTAATGTTTTTTGCGTGATTAAATCTTTAATTTCCAAAATTACATGAATTTTGAAGAAAAATGCATGAAATACTTTTTTCCTATTTTCAGTTCCTGAAGGATCAGCCTTAGAAATCAAGTACAGTTTGTTTTCTCGAAACTGAAATGCCTATTGTTTTGATGAGTATACTTATAAAACTGGCAACTTTTAAAGTGGTCTTAAGAATCTTGCACATGACAGCATTGAATAGTATTGTTGTCTGCAGTCATATATGAAAACTTTGTATTTTATTAATGAAAAAGTCACGGTTTATTAATGCAACTTTGAGATTAATTAATCCTGCTTCCCTTTTCAATGTGCTAAAAGCTGTTATTCCCTTTCCCAGAAGCTTCTGGAACTGAATAATCTTCATTCTCTTATGTCTGTGGTGTCAGCACTACAAAGCGCACCTATCTTCAGACTGACCAAAACTTGGGCTGTAAGTGTTGCCTTGACCATTGTCCCTTCTGTCTTGTTTGAATTTGTAGGTTCATTAGAATCTGCCATATTGTAAACTTTGGAGGAAGATGCTTTTATGTTCTTGTTTTTGTGGTACTGTGGTAGCAGAAGTAGTAGTTTATTGTTACATGTTTTGTGAAAAGTAGAGTTTTGGCTGGATATTTGTAAACAATCTGTTTTCCTGTAAATTTCCTGTTTTCCTGTATGTTCTAGAAGACACTGGTTATGTGCTCAGGAAGACTTCTGTTGATAAGTAATCTTAAAAGACCCTTGTAACAGAGTGTATATCACTGTCCCATTATCCAAAACATAGTGTGGCATTTAATACATTACCTAAAAGGAAGGAAGAAAGCTTGGTACAAATATATAAGTGTTAATTTTGTGATTATTATGTGATGCATTTCAATTTTTATTTATTTTAGAAATAAAAAACATAGATAATTCTATTTTCAGAAACTCAGTCTCTGGAAGGCAGAATTTCTTAGCAAAACTTAGAGTAAATGTAAATATTTCTTTAAAGAGGAGTACACAACTATTTCTGCTGTATGTAATCTTAAACTATACAAAGGATTGGGTAACTCTCATTCGTTAAGTATTCCACACACCATGGAGCACATTAACTGTTCAGAGCTTATAAGTAAAGATGGTTATACTTAAGTCTATCAAGCTTTTAAATGCTTGCAACTTTATTATTTGATTGCCCAGAATAAGGTTATAGTCTAATAAAAAAGTAAGTGCCTGATGTTTTGAGCAGCTTGATGAAGCTTGAACTTAAATAGGGAGAATTGCTCATGTGTGAAATGAAGTACGTGACTAATTTGACTTAGACCTAAAGAGGTGCCAGGCTCTTTGTAGGCACAGTGGTTCAAAAATACAATACATTGCAGTGGCAGAGCCTCAAGCAGTTCTCAGTGCTGATTAAAAGAAAACAGCAAAATTATTCTGAAATATTTTCATTTTTATGTTATTTTTTTATTAACAGCTAGACTTAAAAACTAAGTAGTACAAGAACTGAAATTTTCCAGAGGAAGAGGTATATGAAGGAATGTGCTGTGGAGCATCTGTCTGTTGTCAGAAAGGACACGTGGAAGAAGCCAGTGTACAGTGTCATAAATCTTCACTCACTCAATTGGCTTTTAAAATTATCTTTAAAATATTGCTGAGGTTTCTTAAACCAGCTGAAACAGGAAATGTGTTTTGCTGCAGTTATGTATTCTATGTTTACTTTTCAGCCTCCTGTCACTAGGATTTTTGCATTGCTAAATGTTTTTCTTGTTTTCTGTAATAAGTCTAATAAATAGAAAATGTGGATTTAATATGACGATGGTTTAATTTCATTATACTTGTTTCCAAAAAGTTTTGTCATGCTTTTAATAAGGTACTGTTGAAATTGCAGTGTTTGCATTTATTTAGAGCATTTCCGTTGCTGTTTGTACTTTGAAATTCAGAGGATTTTTAGCAACTCCGCTGAGTTATGAGAATGTTGGCGACTGTATTACAACATACTTTTTCTCTAAAAATTTAATATTGCTGAGGTTATTCAAAACTGATGTAGTGGTACGAGAATCCTCAGCAAATTAGTCAGAAATAATGGTCATATTTTTTCATGGCTTAAGACTTATGCTGAATTGCCTTTTTTTTGACAGGTAGCACGTTTTCAAACATTGTGCTGCTTTGGGTGATGGTGATGATTAATTTAATCTTAATTTGACTATGGTTTACTGTGGGTAATTCAACAAGTTAATTGATTGTTGTTGGGGCTGTGTAGATTTGACTTTGAAAATTTTATGATCTCCATTTTTCTCTGTAGCTTTTGAATCGGAAAGACAAGGCCACCTTTGAGAAGTTAGACTATTTACTGTCTAAGGAAGATAATTACAAAAGGACACGAGAGTACATCAGAAGCTTAAAAATTGTTCCTACAATTCCATATTTAGGTGAGTGTGACTAATTACCTTATTTATCTGTCGCTTATTGACAGACACGTGCTAATGTACCGTGTTGTGCATTGGAGCACTGTATGTAGAAGACATGGTTCACTCCATTTCATATTTAGAAAAATCGAGGTCAGGTTGAGATTTTTAGGCTCTACATATGTTGCATACTTTTGGAAGGAGTTTTTCTCTCAGGTGAATAAATACACGTGTAATTCAATGTGAAGATGTATTAAAAGAGAGACCTACAGTTAAAGTGCTGTCCAGTCTTGATATTGTTTCCTTTTGTTTTGTGACATGCACCAAGCAGCCATTTGTTGAATTGATTTTTTGGTCAGTATTTCACCTGGGAATATTTATGCACAAAGATTGCTGTTAATGAAAGTAGTCCAATATAATGAACTATTTTCTGGCTTTATTAGTGATTTAGTAAGATGCTAAACTGGAGCTAAAAAGGTTTTTAAAGTGCTAACACTGGGTAAAACAAGAGCTCAAGAATTCTGCTTAGCCTTCCTGGGTCAGAATTGTTGTCTCTGTATCTGTAACCCCTAATACCTCAACAGATTTATACTCCATGAACACTTGCAGTCTCACTATAAACACATATGAACTTGCATGCACAGCAGCCAGCTGGCAGGATTTCCTCAACTCTGTCCAGTACCACCTTCTTTTGCTTGAATTGAACATGGTCTTTTTTGCCTTCTCTAGATAAACCCTACCTTGTTCATAATGCAATTTGAGGCTACTCCTGGCATTATGGACTTCAGTCATTATCTTTGTTGCCTTCACAGTAAATCTTCAGTTACCTCTCCTCCAAAAGGAAGACTCCTTGGATTACTCGATCATGCCTTGTACAGATGCCACGTGGCATCCTTGGCAACTCGCCTGGGCAGTGTTTCAGTCCTATATCCTATTTTAAGGGGGAAGAGGGTGCACATGGAGTGCACTGCCTGCAGAATTCAAGACAGAAATGTAGGTTAGATTTTATAGTTACTTCAGGAGTTACTTCAAGCTTTTTCTGCTCTGCATAATAAATTATAACATTCTGTTAGCTCAAAGTTTAGTAGCATTCACAAAGTAGCAATCATAAGATTATGTCTTCATTGGCAATGGTTTGCTTTTTTGTTTTCTATAGAAAGTCAGGATTCTTTTTCCCCCTTGTATGTAACACTATCTGTAGATTTTCATCTTGTTTTACTGTTCAGGCAGTTTGTCTCATAAATCCTTCTGCAATTTCTCTCTGTCTGCCCTTCTCTTTGCACCTCTCAGTTAGTTAGTATCGTTAGCAGATTTTTGTTCCACAATGTGTTCATTCTCATTTTCAGATCACTTACGAACAGGTTGAGCAATGTAAGTCCCAACACAACTTGCTGTAGAAAACAATCATCACTACTTGTCTAAAATATTTTAGATATTTCTTATTTAATAAATTTGACAGCCATTCCTTATGGCCATACTTCAAAAACTGTGTTTAAAACTTGGTATGAGTTATTGAAACTTCTTTGTAAATAACTTCAGGTTGGAATGAATGTTTAGCTTATCAAAAGATAATATTCACTGTACACTTGTTTCAGTGAATAAACATCTCAAGGAAGACAGCATTACTTACAGAACAGCTTCTTTATTCTGTTTAAATGAGCAAGTAGACTAGTAGATGATTTTAGGAGTAACTAGTGAATATAAAATAACTGAAGGAGAGTGACAAGGTGTGAAGATTTGCAGGGTTCTTGTTTTGTGCTGTAGAGCCTCCTATTTCACTGCAGGAAAGTTAGTTGTGAGATAACAGTTCTCATTTCATCTGTGGGAGCCTGAGATTGTTTGAAATTAGCTGGAGGATGTACTGGGAGATTAAAACTGATGGTTAAGTTTTCCAGGTGCTCCGGTTTATAGAATTGGCTCACAGCCTTGTGTAAGAAATGTTTTAATACTATCCAGTTATTACAAAATCACTCCAAGCCACTTTTATATAAGATTTAAAATATTTCTGAAATGAACATAAGTGTTACAAGCCTAATAAAATACTTGGTCAATGAAAGTGAAAGGAAAAATCTGCATGTTACTGAGTTACAGGGTTGAATCTGAAATTCATGCTGGTGTCTAGCCAGTCTCCTTGAGACTTTGAATCCTCCTACATATGTTGTATCTTCGGTTTCGTACATGAGAGACCCTCTCTCTCCCTGCTGATTGCAAAGACTAGGCAGTGTTGCTGTTCTTGTAAGGTTTTCCCTGTATTCTAAGAGGTGCAGTTGAACATTTTGTGTAACCAGATGCATACAGCAGACACCTACTGGTATGTTTACAACCTCAGGCTATACTGTGAGATTCTAATATATTCCTTACTGTGTTTAAAAGTACCATTAAAACATCCAATAGTTGTTTTGTTTTCAGACAGGTCTTTCAATTTTAGAGAGAAAGAAATCATGAGATTGGCAAGCTGTGATAGGGACTGTTGGAAGCGCTTAGCCACAGCGTGATGTAAGGAAAAATAGCAGTCTGTTGTTTTGAAAATTCCTGGGTGTAATTGCTAGCTACAGCTTTTTCTTGTCTTCACTGCAGGGGATCTTTTAGGTTGTCTCCATACATTACAGAACAAAGAAAGATGAATATGATCCTATGATCTCTAGATTTGTTGTGCTGTTTGCTTTTTCCCCCTCGGAATATAAAAATGGGGCTAATTCTGAAAACTTTCAGGAAAGAATTCTTAGGAAATGTGTGTACAAAAGAATAACTGGTTGTCTTCTGAGCTAACATCAATCTTGTGAGAGAGCCTTTTGTACTAAATGCTATAGGTGGAGCCCCATTGTTTCATTCCTGATACATAGATAATGTATTAATTTGACAGCATTTTCTTAACTCTTCTGAAAAAGGTAGAGATATTTCAAAAATTCAGGAGAGCAACCTCAGTTTCTAGGAGTTGCTGTTGCAGGACTATTCCTATGGCACTTCTCGAAATGGAGGTCTACAGGATAATTGAAGTTGTTGGAAATCTTCTCCTTAGTGCGGCAATTCTCTTTTGTATCAATTCACCTAATGTGTTTTTGCTAATGATAGGAAAGTGCATTGTATGGAATTTTTAGACTGCAGTGTGCTCAAAGATGTACATTTGGGGAGTGATGAAATAATGTAATTTAAACCTTTGGAAATAATTAGGGAAATGGGAAAAACTAAGGTCTTTGACAGTTCATAGTAATGTAATCTACTATAGTAGGTGGACCTAGTGCAAACTGACTTCTGTTGTGTGAATTTTTTTAAAAAATAAGCATAGTGAAATTTTGCAAATCTGTGATTCTGCCAAGGTACTTGCCAATAACTTCACAGTATTAAGTTCCAAATTCCTAACATTTAACTGTTTTTGATGTGCCAGGCTCTGCGTTTAAAATTATTTTTTGCAAATTTTATGTAAAAAATTATTAAGTTCTGTTGTCAGAGGTGGTATCTCCACGTAATCATGAACAGACTTCTGTGAATTATCTGTTTTAATTACATGTATGAGTATCTAGGTAAATCACTCACCTTTCTGGTAGAAAGGTTAAGAAATAGATTGTTTTAACAAAAGACTCAACTTGGACATGGGTTTAAAGCCTATTATGAGTGTATACTATGAAGATGTATCTGCACCCATATCTCGAGCTACAGAAGAACAATAGCTTTTCTAGGGAACAGTAATAGCTTTTCTAGGGAATGCCTCATTCTTGAGATCTGCATAATATCTGAAGTCCTCTGTATTCTTTTCTCAAGCCAAGCATGAAGTAGCCTTAGTGCTTCTAATTGTAAGAGCACTATGGCCAGGCTTTAGGGCCAGTAGGTGCATTTAATATTTTTTATCTAAAACTTAAATCTTTTCCAGAATTCAGCAGACAAACCCGTGGAAGATAAAGCTTGAATAAAGTTTGAAAATTCTGGGCAGTCCATATAACCTACTAAGGAGGAAAAAGTTGTTCCTCCTTGGGCTGTGTGGAAATTCAGTATTTTTCTCAGCTGCAAATTGTTTTGTTTTTTATGTTGCAATATTTAAACACTTCACACATGTGAACAGTAGTTGGGTATCAGAGTTTGTTTAAATTAGAGGCAGACTGATGTGAAGTTAAGTAATGTGAACTAAAACAGGATAAAATCTGAACATGTCAAAATAACTTTTTTGCTTTATTAAGGGATTACAATATTACAGGGGTAATCTAATATATTAAAAACCCTACTTTCAGTTATATACAACACATGCTACATCACACATCATACCGTGGTAAAGAAGTGATGAGGTAACAGGGGGAAAGTATGCAAACACACACACACAAATGTAGTGTCTTACAGGCTGACTAAAAAATATGTTGAACTTCCAGAGGCCTTTACTCTGCCTCTTTTATGCATTCTTTAACTTGTATTTTTTGTAGTAGTAGTTGCTGTTTTGTAATGGGTGTGTTAACAATCTGTTATAGAAACCTACCTCAGAAGAATACTAGAATTATGCCAGTCTGTATTTCATAAGTGTGACTGACCTCTAAATATAAATGAGTAAATCTATTTAATAATTTGACAGTAATGTTATAATTGTGAAATATGTTAAAAATAACTTCGCTACTGATAAGTTCTCTATATAATTTTTATCTAAAGGCTAAGGATATTAAATAGCTTATAAATTGGTATCCATCATTTGCCTGCAAAGTTGGATAGACCCTTTAATTTATATCCAGCCGTTTCTGATTACAGAGGCTACACAGCAGGTAATCACTGAAGTCAGGTACAAAATACTGTAACAGTTGTGTAGTATAACATTTTGGCTATATAGCACGTGATACCTGTTATAAATCTGGATTCCATATGCAAGTAGCTACTTCATTTTGGTTAGAAAAATCATTAGTGTTTTTAATCTAAAATACATGAATTAATGGTGAATTTTTATAGAATCAGATTATTAAAATGTTCTAAGTGAAGGGAAATGGCCAGATTCATCAGTACAGTAACAGTTTGAGTATGTGCTCTCAAAACAGAATTATATTGTGCTAACTTTATTCATGGCAGTTAACAAAGATTACATCATAATTGTCACACTAATGTACATATACCAGCTACACAGTTCAAAGGATAGGATTCCTGTGTCAAATGATTGCTTATAATAACAATAATAATAATAATAAAACTCTTGCTGTACAGTTTGTAATATTTCCTGTATTTGAGAATATTTATACATAACATACAAAAATACTTAAATGTTGTAGCAATATTTTTACCATCCAGAATTAATTTACAGGGAATAAAAACCAGGAAGTTTATCTACAGTTTTCATCTAAACTATGAGTTCCAATAGTACCAAGAGGTTTTCTGAATGTTATTACAGTTCCTTTCTTTTACTTCAGCTCATTTTCCTGGGATGGTTCTTGAAAGTGTAACATACAAGCCCTCATATCTTATCAATAAATGTACAGTATCTTACATTCCTCATTTCTGAAAAGGTAATTTCAGGTAACAACATCATAGCTTCATGTGATTTTTAGAATAACAAAGCAAACCAAGAGAAGAGTTATTTCAGTGAAATGTGTTAGGGTTAGGTCTTATCATCATAACAACTTTCTTTAGTGAATATGATCCTCCCCGGAATTCAGCCCAGTAAACACCATCCTGATAGCGACTGCGGTAGTGCCCTCCACGATACCAGACTCCATTGAGATTTGAGTGAGCACATGCATTGTACCACCATCCTCCCTTCTGGTAATGAGCACAGTTACCTGCAAAAGCAAGCTCCAGTTCAGTCTGAGAAGTAAATGAAAAATCTTGAAACAAGCAAGCTAAGTACAAAACTGTGTTGTTTTGTTGGTTTGTTGGTTGTTTTGTGGTTTTTTAAGTAACTGTATGTTTTAACACATAGATATCCTGTGGTACAAGGTGAATTTAGGCTTCTTCAGGAATCTGTTAGGTTCTACAGATAGAATCATTTTTGTTACACTCTCTTGCCTGAAAATCTGTGTGTGGTACTGTCTCAAATAATCCTCCACTGCATATTTTACAGACCCTTATCTTGTGTAAATGACTTTTAGTTTTGGTGTTAGTATGTATAAGGGTTGACACATCAGTTTGTACTTCATAAGGTACTGACAAATCCCTTTGTACCTTTATTAGTGCAATTTCTTTCTTTCTTTTTTTTTTTTTTTTTTTGTATGTATCTATGACCGTAAGTATTTTTTCTTTTAAAAAAACCAAAAACCCAGAAATAAAAAAAAGGTGGGGGGAGCATTGTAAAGGCAAAAAATGGCAAGGCAGCTGAGAGGGACCTCCTACCTGTATATACATCGTGGTCCCGGTCCAGTGTTGTGAACTGTTTACCATTGTGCCAAGTGAAAGAATCTCCCGCATTGCCGTTGTAGCGTCCCAGTCTCAGCTTGTAGTACTCACTCTCAGGTTCCAGCCTGAAGCTGGCATACTCAGCAAATACTTTTCGACCTGACCAGTCTTCCATTGTTATGAGCAGTTTGTAGTTGCCTTGATTTGTTAACCAATAAATGTTTTCTAATCCAAGCCAATATTCTCCATCTATATTACCAAATCCTTGCTGTAAAGGAAGCAAGAGAAGCATGTTAATATCCTGCATCTGTATTAGTGGTAAATCCAAGTGTATTATTAAGTAGAAAACTACAGTAACTTATTTTATAGAAACTTCGTCTTCTGGAAGGGTAAACACACTAGTTCTTGTTTCAGGTAGGCTCTTGCCCAGACTCTAAAATCACCCTTTAAATTAAATTTACCAATAAGTTTTAGAGGGTGGAAAACATTAATCTGGTCTCTTGTACTAACCTTGTATGTCTCCCAGTTCCTGAAAAAGTTGACAGAGCCATCCAGCCGTCTCTGAATGACTGTCCAGCCGCCAGGGTCGTGCCGTTGGTCACACCAGACCTGCATCAGCTGGTTTGTGTTTTCTGGTTTTACAAGATAGATGGAGCTTGTGTCATGGCCGTCTTCTAACGCTTGTAGACAGTCTCTCCAGGGCCCTGTGTCAAAAAAGAAGGGCTCTGCATCAAACTGCCATTGAGCAGGGCAGTATTTAAATTGGTAGCTTTCTATAGTAGATTGGTTTCACTGAATAGTATATTTGTTTTTCCTCTTATTGAAGGATGAGTATCCACCACACATTCTCTAACAGATTCATTTATTGTAACTTCTATTACTGCAGCATTTCAGAATTAATTACTGACAGAAGTAGATTTTAATTTTTTTTTTTTTTTAAGGCAGCTGTACTGGTACTTTTACCATCGATTATATTTTTGAAGAAATTAAATATGAATGACTCCATAGATAAGAATTTCCTTTAGAAAACAAAACAGTAAGTTTGACCTCGATTCTGTCTTGGAGAAATTCAGCTTTTTAGATCCCCAAAAATGTCACTATCACAGACATTAACAGTGGAACTGGCAACATAAATGCAGACTGTAGGTCTTACTCCTCTCACCTTAATAAATGACAATGTAACATAGAAATTGAGGTTTAACATGGAGTGCTTGTGAGAGAAACTATATAAATGAGAAGACTTAAAATCCTTTGCATTCACAGAAATTGCAGTTAACAGTTTTGTTTTCAGAAGGAGTATGTATTGTTTTTCTTTCAGTTCAGTAGAGTCCATAAAGAGTTTGCTCCTTTTGAAAGTATCTTATATTCCTGATTTTTTTTTAAGAAATTTTCTCCAATGGTAAGACAGATTCCATTTTAATGAGTCTGAGAAATTCAGGTATAAATTATTTAGAGTCTGTGTTGGTATCCGCAGATAGACTCTCCCAGCTGCTTTGCTTCCTGAGCAGATGAATGAAGTCAACAAGAATCCTCAGGATTAGCAATCAGAGCCCCTGGATTGCTTCTTGCTGCCTACTAAAGGAGTAAGGCTTGTCAAATCTCCTCACTAGGAGCCTTACTGAAGCATATATTGCTATCAAGTAATTTCTGTTTTAATTTATTTCAATCCTCCTATGCTTTTTCATAATTCACTGTCCAACACTAGTAATGGTACTCAGCAAATGAGTTAGAAATAAATTAGTTTTATATTTGGAGACTGAAGGTTTTTGGTCTTTTTAACTATTTTAATCGGCAAGTCAGTGTAGGAGGGGGCAGTCCAAGTCTTTGTTCCGTGGCCAGTGCTGTGGTCTTGTTGCCTGAGTCATAATCAGAGACTGTACCTGGAGTTGTGCTTCTAAGCCCTTTTGTGGCTAACTGTTCAGATTTCTGGCAATGAAATTGTAGATGCTGTACTCTGTCACACAGCTGCAGGCTCATTATGAGAGGTGGGAGAAAAATGTTAATGAGCACTAGTAATTTAAATTGCTCTTTTTTATTTTATCTCAGAGTGTATGTACTGGCAATTATTAAAAATGAAAAAAAATCATTATTGAAGAAATTCCTAAAATAGTCAAAGGGCTTGGATCTCATCTTTGTAAAAATAAATTTATACTGGTATGCAATGTAGTATTTACACCATTCTTATCTTGCAGTTTCTTTTATGGCATGCGGCAGCAGTACTCTACGCAATTCTTTTTTCTGAAAGTGATTTAAGATGAACTATTAGAAGTACTGCAAAATAGAGTTTGCTACTACTTTTTCATGACAAGTATTTTGTTTTCAGATATTAACTTTTCAAAATTTTGACTAGAGTATTTTTCCTTGAAAAAGTGAGAACACCCTGACTTCCAGGTAGGTAGTTTTGATAAAATCATCCCTAGGGAGTTGTAGAATCACAGAAAGGCTTGGGTTGGAAGGGATTTTAAAGCTCATCTCATTCCACCTCCTTTCTGTGGGCAGGTTGCTCCAAGCCCCATCCAGCCTGGCCTTTGACACTTCCAGGAATGGGGCACCTACCAAAAAAACCCATCAAAAAAAAAAAAAAAACACAGCCAAAAAACAAACAGTGCAGACAAAGTTAAATAGTAAAGCTACTGAGAGTACTAAGACTGTAGTAAGTCTGTGATAAGGAGAGAATATTGGTCTACTACTTTTTGAGAAAGGAAGGCTGACAACAGATTAATAAAAGACATTTTCTATTTTTCTGGTATTTTGTTTTAGTTTTCAGATCACAGGTTGGCTGTGATCAGACGGTTAGTACGGCCAGGAGCTTTGGCTAAGGTTGAGAACTCAAAAGATTGTATGGAAAGGACTTGATGAAATACGGGTGGGTATTTTCCAGTGGCTAGGAAGTTATGGTGGTGGGGTTTTTTTGTTTTGTAGGTTGTTGCTTATGGGTGTCTTTTTGCGGGTTTTTCCTAGTTCCGTCCAGACGCCTGACTGAAGCATGGTTTATGTCGTTAATTGTAAGGAGGGGTTTTGTTTGAGACGTGCTTTGTGAATGGAGAACATTCTGGAGGATGAGGAAAAGGTATTAAATGTTTCTTAACTGAAGAGAAATGTGAGGAGAGGGGAAGAAGGATACCCTGAAAATAAAAGGTTAATTAACTTAACCTCAGTTTTTGGAAAATTGCTTGAACAAATAAAAAGCTGCAAGTGAGAAAATGAGAGAAAGTAATATTATAATCAATTTGTGCAGAAGAAGCATGAAAAATTTACTTTTCTGCTAAGTTATGTAATCCAAGAAGAAGGAGCAGATGTCAAATCTTATCTTAGATATTTGGACTGCCAAAGAGACCTCTGGAGATCAATGTGAAAAACAGCTGGATAACCAGCACTTCCTCAGGTAAATATCTGGGAGTTCTACAGGGTTACACATTGGTTCTGAAACAGTGTTTTACTTTTCAAAGCAGGAAAATGTGTGAGGATACATCAGCAAAAGCACTGTGCACCTTAAGTAACTTTTCTGTTCTGCTGTTTGATAGCGAAGCCTCAGCTCCAGTTTAAGGACTTAAAAGCAAAAGGATGATGTGGACCAATTAACAAGTTTTCAAAGATTGTAAGGGAAGGATGGGGAAAGGTCTTCAAAGAATGCTTCAAAGGTATTTCATTTACAAAAAGATAGGGAAATACTGTTTGAAGCTTAAACCTACTTTAATATAGAAGTCAAAATATAAGTATTAAAGAGGCCACAGTGTATTGCTCCAAAGGAGTTGTAACAGATCTTTCTTCTGGGAATTTTTTCTTACATAGTACATCAGAATTACGATATTTTGGGCAGAGGTTCTGCATGCCACAATGCAGGCTTTGGTGAGTTCATCTCTTTGGCAATACTTTGAAAATACTGCTTTGTAGCAAAATGTTTTAGAGACTTGAAAGACTTCAAGATACTCAGTGCTTTGGATTGAGAGACCTTGCTCAAGTTTCTTTCATTGTGAGTACTCCCATGAAGAAATACACTGGGGACTTTTGGTTTGGTTTGGTTTTTAACATGTGGCAGTTGCATTATTTGATAGTCCTAAAAAGTTTGTTGATGTCCTTTGGAATATGTTGCAAATAGCCATTAAATACACTGAGTGCAGTTCCCCTGCATTACTCTATTTTAGTTAGCTCCGAGTTCAGATGTGTGACTCCCTGTCTTTTTTCTGAAGAAGCTATGTGCTGTCCACACAGTGAAGAGCAAACCTTTCTTGTACGCAACAGAACACATGCCTGAAGTGTTTTGGTTTTGTTGGTTTTTTGTTTGGCTTTTTTTTTTTTTTTTAATATGGGACCATAGGTGAAACTTAGTTGTTTTCAAGTTACTTTTGTTATCACGTAGATCAGTTGATCTCTAGGGTGATTTCAGGTCATCTAATCTTGCTTGTGACAGAACTCCTAAGACTCTTAATAAGGGCTGTATAATAATCTCTTACTGTTCCACCACTTGCTTCCTTTTGTTCCTGCCTAGAGCACAAGTGCCCCATATAAGGTACAGAGCAGATGCATATTCCTTTTTTAATTACACAAGCACATGATCATATGCTAGATCAACAAACTTGTAATAACTTCACAAATGTTTACACAGTGTCAAATCCCTTCAGACATCGTGAATTGTAGCAGTTCAGTCTTGAGCAAAGATAAATAAAATTTAGATGACTGTTGATTAGTAAAATTTTTGTGAAGGTCCCTTATCTCATGCAGTATAAATGATGGGTTTGTCTTGGCAAAGTAACATGAGAAAAATCTGTGGGGCCAGTGTGTCTGAATCTTAGACATTCCCAGTTCATTTTTATGCATTCTTTCTGGTTTTGTATTACAGCATATATGTGACATTCACTGGCTAAATAAATTCTGACTGCGTTTTTGATATTACAGTGAAAATGCTGCCCTGCATATTAGCATAAACTTATGTAAATGTATTGATAATATTACTTACCAGATGGTTTATCAGTTGAAGTCGGAATACTAGTAACTGCAGGCATGGTTGGTAAGGTAGGTGGCAGAACCTTTAAGTTCTGGTCACTTTGAATCTCATTAGTGGATATCTGGTTATTAATGCGATTGTAAGTAGGAGGCTGGTACACTTTAATTGGTGGTTGTGGAGTTTGTGGCAGTGGCTTTATGGATGGCATTCTTTGACAGTGTTCTTCCAGCTGAGCAATTATCATTGTCTGATTATTAGCAATTGACATCAAATGTTGATACTTGTGCTCTAAGTCTTTGTATTTGTTTGCAAGCTGCAACATGTCTGCAGTTTGGTTCAAAATCTTATTTTCAAGTTGAGAAAGTTCTAAGGCGTTATCACGTTTTCGGATAATTTCATGTAATAGCTGCATGTAGAGTTGTGTGACACGAGAATTCATATTTCTGCTCTCTTTTCTTAAGAGTTTAACTTCATTAACAATTCCACCATCCACCTCTACCAGTTGCTGGAGAGTTTCAATTTGTCTCTTTTGTTTAAGAAGTTCATTGTTAAGTAACTGTAATTCCTGTTTATTTACCCTGTTTTCAAGTACAACTTCAGGCTCCTTAGAATTAACACAAATGGCACCTGTCACTCTCTGCTGAGGTACAATAAAGGTGTAAGTGCATTTGTCCTGTGTGTCACTGGAACGCTTATATCTGTTCATATAAATGAATTCTTGATCTTTTTCCTTGTCATTGCCTTCAAATTCCTGTGTTTCACTTGTAGTAACTCCCACAACTGCTACTAGCATTAAACAGATGAATCTTGTTGTCATCATGATCCTCTAGTTCTGGTCCAATATTCTTCTACAAAGAACTTCCTAAAATCTGTTTTAAAATAAATTTAACAGTAAGTAATGAGTAGGAAATCAATGTGGATTTATAAATTATAATCTCTTCTAAAACTTACAAAATAGTACATAGTAACTGTGTAAAAATGAGGTATTTTTCATGTCCAGCATCAACTTCAGTTGACTAAAGTGGACATCATGGGAAATAGTTGTATCTTTCTGTGGTCAGAACTGTAGTTACTAGTTCATCTAAAGCCTACCAAGAACCATAAGAAAGTAAGCAATAAATACAGATTTGAAGAGTCCTTTCTTCCATGCAAGTACCACAGACATTTCCAAGATTGGTATTTTCATTTAAATATTAATTACATTTTCCATTTCTTACAGTTACAAATACAACCTTTAAATGTAAAAAGAATGTAAGTTAATATGTGTACTAATGCTGCTGAAAGTTCTAAAAATATCAAATCGTTAATTTGCAGTATTTTATAACTGCATATATATTGCAAGAGATACAGCTTAGATGAAATGTAACAATTTTAATTTATTCAGTAGTATTGAACCTCCATTGTTTAAAAACAAAAAAAAAAAAAGGAAAAACTTATTTTACATTAGCCCTCAGCCCTTAATAACTGTAAGTCAAAACACTCTACTACTCAGATATTATAGGCAGTAAATCTGTTACTGTTCCAGACTAGTAAAATTTACAACTGAAACATTTATGGTGACTCTCATTGGAGACACTGTCTCTACACTCAGCCTAGTCATCTCACTTCAGAGTCCCTTCTTAAACGGGGAAGAATAGCTGCATATGTGCGTGGTAGACAGTGATGATGCATGGTGATCTGAATCAGCTGGTAGTGTCTACTGGCACACTGCAGCAGTTCCCCTTTGGTGAAATTACTCTTAGTTCTCCATACAGATTCATATTCAAGATGGAAAGCTGAAGCCTTTACAATCTCTTGAATCAATACCAGAACTTTGTAGGCAACAGTAAACTTGGAAACATGGGCTTAGCATTGTCTTTGCTGTGAACTAGTTAGAAAGCAAACCAGCAGTGCAATTAACCCCACACAAATATGTTGTGAGAAGATTTCATTTCAGAACTACAATTTAATAGGAAAAATTAAAATAAAGGCGATGATACAGAAACACCTGCTTAAACTGACAAGTCAGAATACAGTCTGCCACCTGTTGGTCTGGGTGGTGGTAGCAGTCCAGTTAAATGGTGGCTGCCATCACTGGAGTGATGGATGTGGGCTTGTTGAAGTGTTCTTGAAGAGAAGTCTGGTCCATCTCTCAGGAGGTCCACTGGTGGTTCTCGAGCTCTTCTCCTCTGGGAATCCAGTGGAAGTACTGCCCCGTAGCATTCAAAGTCTCAGCTTATACAGAGGTAGGAATGTTCAGCTGTGCCCCTCTGGGCAGGGCATCTCACAATGGGATGATGTAATTCTATGAGTCATTCCAGGAGACCTTGATGGTCCATTAGCGGAGATAGCTCCCCACAGAGTGGCTGCTGCTTCCCCAGAGGGTGTTACCAGGGCTGAGTCCCGGAGAGGATAGAGAACACTTCCCCACTTTATCTTAACAGCTTATGTAGATGGTAATAGAATACATACTTTTGTTTACACCTTCCATGTAACCCAAGACACCACGTCACAAACCACTCTCATATCAGCTACTTGAACAGAACTTTAATGTCATGTATTTCTAAAACCTTTTTGTTGTTGAATTTTAGTAATCATGTATATGCAACCTCGCTTTCTTAAATAAAATAAATCAAAAATGCAGTATGGAGTTATTTCAGCGTACAAAGACTTGATACTTCATAACCAAGACGTTGCCATCACCGGGAAGTTGCCATCATGTTTTTCTTTGCACATAAAACATTTCACATGGAATAACCATTCAGTATTTAGATATCTATCACCTTATTGCTTGTTCACTTTTAGTACAATAATTTTTTTTAAATTGCATGAAGTGGTGATAGTTACAGCTGTGACAAACTGGAGTGAGACCAGCTGAGTGCACCCCAGCATGGATAGCTGGATGACATGATTTATGAAGGGTAGCAGGAAGAGCAAGGTTTGTGTAGCCTCCAGAAGAGAAGGTAAAAAAAAAAAAATCTTACTGCTGTCTTCAACTACTTAATGGCCGTTTGTAAGGAAGATGAATTTTTTTTGGAAGTGCACAGCGAGAGTATATGGTGGATAAAAATTAACTCAGGAAAAAAGTATTAAAGAATGAACTTCACTGTGAGGGTGACGGAGGACTGAAGCAGCAGTCAACCAGATAGGTGGTAGAATCTCCATTCCTGGAAATATATTAAGTTTTGATTTAGGTAAGGCCATGAGCAATGCTGAAACTAGACTTGCTGTGTAAGACAAAGATGAGGTCACATCCAATCTAAAATATTTTACGATTCTAGGCAGTTGCTGATTTTTAAGAGGTTTTTTTGTTTTTAAAGTTTCAAGATAATGATGGATATGCATCCTTAATTATTCATACTGAGAAGAGATGTTGTCATTCATTTTTTTCTGATTTTGTGAAATAAACCATAAATGCTTCCGTAAAAGATTCAAACAAAGTGACCGTGACTTGATACTACTTAAAATTTTCAGATACATACTTTTGCCTTGGTTTCTTATCTGGAATAAACTAATTATCATTTTGCAAGAATGGAATTGTGCAGTACAGAACTTTTCAGAAATCTTGAAAATACATCAGATAGAAATCTGGAGTTTGACAAGGTTTCTCTAAGTAAACAAATGCTATTTGGAGCCCCAGAAGAAAAGGGAATGTAAATTCACCCCAGACAGCTTTAACTTGCGTAATCAGCATTTGCACAGCAGGTCACACTTGGAAAACCTGGCAGTTTTCCAGGCCTCATGTTCCTGCACAGATGACTGGTTTTGCAAATGTGTCTGGCATATAGGTGTAAAATAGTTTTATTTTGCTGTTAGAGTTTTAATATCCTTCCCCTCCACCCCTCAAACCTGTAACTGTGACTACTGAAAACAGACTCATTTTTTCCTCAAAAGTTCACTTCTGTCACAGCATCTTGTCGTATCTTTAACTGAGCATGGTTTTGGGGTGCCCATACTTTCCTGAGCTGACGAAAGACAGTGCAACATATTACAGATTTTTTTTCCCTTTTTTTTTTTTTTTTTTTTTTAAGAACTGTGTAAGAAAATAATGGGACAGAGTTCATCAGCCTCATTATAACATATCATCTTAATGATCATCTAGTCCCACTGCCTGACCATGTCAGGGCTGATGTGGGTGACCCCCCTTTCTAGGAAGCCTATTCTAGGGTTTGACCACTAGTTGCAGATGGCAGGTGGCCAGTGAACGACATCAGCAGGGTAAGACCGTGCTGAAACGTTTCTCTCTCACGATCTTGCCTGCACGTCACCTTTTCTAAGATCTTCTTGTAAGAAAAGTCAGTGGAAGGAAAATGACATTGGTAAGAGAATGCCCCAGTACAAACAGAAAAAAGAACCATACTGTCATCAGCTGTCCTCCTTCCTGCAGTCTGTTTATGATAATTTCTTAAGTCTTTTACTTTCTGTGTACTTGTTTGGTTTAAAAAAAAAAGTGTTTAGAATGAGGCCTCTTTGTTGCATATTGTGAAGGACTACATGAATAAATGTAGTCCTTCCTTCCTTTCCATTCCTTCCTTTCTGTGGTTGGATTAAAATGAAGTTCACAACAACATGCTCATTTGATCAACTCTCAATGATTAATCTTTCGGGGTGAAAAAAGCTTGCTGGAATGAAGGAAGTAGGGAGGGAAGCCAGAGAAACGATTTTAAGGAAGGATTTTATGCTTTTTTAATACCTTCTTTGAGCAGCAGAACATCAGATTCTTAGGTCATTAGGCTTCCTGCCCAGGTGAGTGGAAGATCATATTTGACGTCTAGGACATTAGCTTTCCGTCTTCTCCTGTGCCCAGTAATTGCTCATACTCCTTTGTCCTTGAGTACTGCTGTTGCTTGCTGATCACTCAGTTCTTCCTATTTCTCTGTCTCCCTTCCTCTTGCCCTCTGCCAGTAGCTCTTCTCCAGTGGACTGGGAGCAAACTGTATTAGTAGGTCCATATTTATTCCCAGTGCAAAATTCCACTTAGGCAGCTGTAGTCTTTTCAACCTAAAAGCACGCTTCCAGGTTTGGGGTAAATTTTTTTAGTTACTGGAAATACTGCACGTCTCTCTTATCCTCATGCACACTGACAAAACTTTTAACACACAAGCATACAAACAAACATGTGAATGAAGCACACTTAAAAAGAAATTATTTTAATTATACATCAAATGGAGCTCCTAATCAGATTGAAGTAATTTCATTATTTCGTTTCTAGATTCTAGCTGTTCAAGGCATGTACTCGTAAAAGCAGTTTTCATGGCAATTGAGCTGGGACAAACATGCCCTAGTGCATATGCACCAATCCCTAGTTTTATGTAGGTCTACTCGACTTGGCAGTATATTTTACTTTTTATTCAGGCAAAATATTTTTTTTCTGTTTGTCTTTGCCAATATAACTGCATTTGTATGAAAATGTTTGGCAGCATTGTTGTGTGGCATATAATTGCTGCAGTTTTATACTCCTAGCCAGCACAAGTGCTCTGGTTAAAAATTCAGCATGTATACCAGATGTTTGCCTATCTGTGTGTGTAACTGGAAGTAGGAGGTTTGCTCATTCATTGTTCACCCAAGTAAGGATGTTTCCATGATCTCGTGAAAAAAGAGGAAATAAACTTGTGAAAGGGATATTGGCTGTTTCAGCAGTTGATTGCTTTTTCCTGCCCTTTAAAAAGTAAATAAAATCTTATTTTGGCTTTGCTTTGAAACATTTTTCTGTCCTTTATTCTGTCTTGTTTATATGCAGCTTTTCATTAGTTAAAATGTGTTATGTTTTGATTTTTATGTATATCTTGAAATTATATATTTCAACAAGATTTTAGTTTTTTACAGTATCAAATTATACAGATGTTTCACAACATATTGTTTGATCACTGTCATGATCCTGAAATCATGAAGGTAAAAATATTTCTACATGCAAAAGTATTACTGTTCGGCAAATGTTCGCTTCTATTTTCAATCAATTTGCCTTAAGAGGGAGCCAAAAAAGTAGCAATGTCAGCACTATGGTCTTTTAGGTTTCAGCTACTATTACAGTATACATCATACTGGATAATCCAAACTGTATACCTTTTTTCATTATTTGTTGGTTTTGATGCCATGCCTCAGAGGATCTCATTTTTACAAAAGAGACTGGTTAACTGTCTCTTTCAGGTTTTATGAAATATTTTACCTGTGAGATTTCGGTGTACAAGTGAAGCTCTGTCTCCATTGGATGAAAAATAGGACTTAGAATAACATAATCATAGAATCATTAAGCTTATCTGGAAATGCTGCCAGTAGCTTTTCAATGCTGTTTTCTGTTGGATCAAATTTGTTCATAAAAAAGACACTTGCCTTATTACTCTGGAAAGAAATCTGTATATGAAAGCCTGAGTATATATTGTCAACACTCTCGCATCTAGTACTCAAGTAGTTTTGTAATGTTAAGCCTTTCAACCACTGAGAGACTGGCATTTTGTGTCTACGAGTTTATACTATGTCTTTTCTGTACCTGTGCTTTTCAGTGTCCTGCAAAAAGTAGAGTTAAAACAGCAGGAAGAGTACTGGATGGTGGCTGAGCACTGAACTTTATGTGTTGCTTAACATTACAAGTCAGTTTAAGGAGGAAAGGTTTTGCTACCTAAGACATCACCTGTACTACAGCATTTTGGAGAAGTAAAAATGCAAAATAATGATCTGTGTGAATCTGTGTGGAAAACCTTAACTAAGACAAATGGGAAAAATAATTTCCTGGATTTCATACCAGAATAGAAGTTTTGTCTTGTGAGTTATTTCTACAGATGAGGAACATAACAGATCCCAGTAGGTCAAAGTAAAAGCATTGCTTCTTGCTGCTGCTCTTGTATTTCTGTATATAGTAAACAGCTACAATGCCAGAGAAACACAGGTGTGACAGTGTGTGTGATCCGTGGAAAGGCAGCCTTTGAACACAGTATGTGACACTCGTAACCCTTCGGAGACTGCTTTACAGAGAAGACAATTCTCCGTGCAAAAACTCAGATGTTAGACAATAGCATTTCTCAGGACGTGAATAACTATTTGGATTGCTGTATAGTTGAGTTTACTACAACAATAAGAAAAAACACCACCAGTTTGGTTTGTGGAACTGATAGTAAGAGCCTGATACATGATGCAGATAGCAGCAAATCTCATTTTAACAAGTTAGGAAAGATTTTTAGTGGCTTATGCGTTGCATCTGAGGAACTAAGGAGGCACTATTAGTTTACTGGGCTATGATAATTAGCCCAATAACAAGGTAAACAAGGTGATGCAGTAGGTTTCCTATGTGACTTCTTAAACAGGAGTCCTCAGAAGCTTTCAAAAGAAAGTAGGATTCTCCATTTAAGTCACTGTATGTCTGGGATAACAACTGTTGTTTTTAAAACAATCATTGTCACTCAGCCTCCGTAAAAAGGCTTCCAGAGTATTACATACCTTAGAAGTTAATTTCAGGATTGTCGAGATTATTATATTTTATCATTTCACTCCATTTTCTGTACAGGGTTTTATTTTTGTGGTGTGGATTGGGCTGTTTTTTTGTAATAGGTGACTCATTTAATTAAAGAGTGGATGGGTAAGGTCCAACACAGCGTTTTTTCGATCTTCACAAATTGTTCTGACTCAGGAAGGGCTTACAGTCTAGAGGCTGAATTGTTAAGAGTTTGTGTAGGTCCAGCGTGCCAGAATTGAACGCACTGTAATTAAACTCACACATCAAAGCCTTTTAGAAATACCCAGAAAGATGAAAAACACACATACAAAAAGGATGACATGCACACTTTTGCGTAACACTCATATTTTCTGAAATGGTTGCTTTGACTATGAAGAAAAAATGATACTGTACATACAGATGAGCTCATTCAGCTATGCTAAACCAGTGTTTCAAAATTCAGCTCTGTGGGTTAATCAGCTCTTTTGTACTGGTCATATTTAATAAAATGAGGCTAGGAGTCCTTTGATGGGCTGGCTTTTCCTCTATACCTCTGATATGCCATATTTTGTGTGGAGTCCTCAAGCACTTAGGCATATAAAGTAAGCCATGTTCACAAAAGGTATAATGCCAGCTAAGACAGCATTTATTCTCTAAAAGATAAACTGCTGTATTTTATTGTGAATTCATACATTATTTGATAACTGCTTTCTAAAAAGGAAATATTAACAGCTGGCAACAGGTCTTTACTGTGTAATACTTTGATATTAAAGTATTATCGATATTTATATATAATATAACATATAAACTATATAATATTTTTCATACTGCAAGTTTTTTAGATTAGTGCAGTTTTACATTTTTATTGCATTATAAAAGCAAATGAAGCAAGGGTGTTGAAAATGTAAAATTCTGCTATGAAAAGATCAGAGGGCTTGGTTTTGGGGGTTTTTTTCAACAAATCTTAGTTTTGCTTCTGCAGAATCCTTTGATAGCCAGTGTTTGTGGACTTACAGTTAGCTGGCATGTTCCAGGCACCAGGCCAGTAATATGATCTGGATTTCACAACGTTATTGTGATAAGACAGATAAGCATGAACTTTTTGAATCTGCTTGCTTTCCTACTCCCTGCTCTTCTTCTTAGAGTTCATGCTCTGTTTTTACTCCTTCTCATAAACATTTTCTTGCATGGAGTTATATTAATTTATCCTCTCAATTTTTACCTCTCAGAGGTACTCTTCAAACTTAATGTGAAGTTTGCTCTTTTCTAAGGAGAGGGACTTTCACTGCTAAAGGGTTTTATTTAGAATAAATTTGCAAATTGACTTTTATATGAAAAGTATTGCTGTGAAAAACCTAGATACTGACTTTTTTTCGGTTTTGTAAAAGAAAACAGCAATTCACAGTGAAAATACAGCACAGTAATATACATGCCACATGTATTGGAAAAGCTTTAAAGTTTTGAAGTTTTAAAGTAAATACATAGGAAAGGGCTGACACATAGTAGCATGCAGTTTTAGTTATGAAAACATGGTATTAAACTAAATTGAAAAATTTAACTCCACACTTACGGAGAGAATAACTTCTGGGGTTTTGCCACTAGTTACTTGCTTCCATTGTAAAAATTGCCAGACTGGCATTAACCAGTTAAATCCTTTAAGATACTTGTGTTGGAATGCATTATCTTGTCAGCTTTTCTGTGCACTTAAAACTGGTGAAATTTTGGTTCAATCACCAGTCCAGTCTTCTTAAAAGGCAATACTTTTTTCAATCAGGGGAATGAACGACTAAAGAAACACTTCAAAATGAGAGTGTCTTCACAAGCTCTTGGAGAACTTTTGTTTTGAAATACTATCAGCTGCTGCAAGAAACTGCAGAAGACTATGTATTTTTTGCTGCCATGATGTAACTTTCTTCAAGTTTTGACAAAAGCTTCTTTAGTTACAAGAAGTACACATTCTCTTCTTGAGTACCAAGAATTTTGGTTGTGTTGTTTGTGTATTGTTCTTCGTGCTTTACTAAAGTTCTGTCATAGATGTGGAATGTAATTACTGAAAGAGAGCACTGCTTTTGTTGTTGCGTCCCTTAACAGCGGCCTCACCTTATTTTCACTTAATCCAATCACTACCAGAAAGTGCTCATACTGTGTGTGCTCATATGTGTGCATGCACATTGTCCACAACAGCCCTTAACAGATTTGTATTTTAATGAATGTGACTCGTTTTACCCGTGAAAAATAGCAGTTAGATCGTGTAACAGTTTAATGCCTACATGAATTTACTCATAAATGCTAGTTTCTTTATAGAATTGTTTTTGCGAAATATTTCAAATATTTGCCTTATAGACAATTAAAGTATCCGCAAGTTTTCTATCTCCCTAATCAGACATGAGTGTAAAAAAGGCTGAATGGAGATTTCATAATTTTTATTACAGACAGTCCTGTAGAAAGTAGTATGTCCTAGAAAATTTCTTGGAAGGCAAGTTTAAGGAAGTGTGAAGATTAAAGTTACATGCAGAAATAAATAAGGAAGGCTTTTTAAAAAATAAAATCGTATTCTTGAAAATAAAATCAGGGCTTTTTTCACTGCCTGGCACGTAATGTCTCAGCCATCTTTACAAATTTTAATATGTGACGGGTTTTTTTGTTTGGGCTTGGGGGTATTTTTTGGTTTTTTAAAGTCAAAAAAGTAGGGTTGCTGCTTTATCTTTGGGAGCAGTCCCACTCTGATACACTTAGGTTAGCTAGGTGGCTCCGTTCAGCGAGAGCTGCTTGGAGCCGTGCCTACGGAACCAGCCGCACACGTCCAACAAGCCACCCCCGTCCTTACCCCGTCTCCTCGGCTTTCTCCCTCCGCTCCTGGCCGCTCCCGTCAGCAGCTGCCGGCGCGGCCCGTCCGCGGTGACATCGCCTCGGCGACCCGCAGTCCGCGTGTGCCGTGCTGGGACTAGACGGGACGTACTTAGCAGAGAGGCGTAATTCTTTCCTTTTCTGCGTTTTGCTTGCTCAGGATCGTTCTGGGCTCAGTAGCCCCGGCTGAGACCCGCCGCCGAACCGGTACCGTCCCGCGGGGCGCTCGGCGCTCCCGCTCGTCCCTTCAGCCGGCCCGGAGCAGCCTCATTTGAACCCCAGCTCTTTGTGGCAGGCTTATCCTGGCCGGGAAAGGGGGAGAGAAGGCGAAGCAGCGGCGAGCTGCCGGGCGCTGGTTGGACGGGCGAGCTGCCTCCGCCCCCGGGCTGCCGCAGCAGTGGGGCTGCCGGGAGGAGCTTCGTGCTTCGGCCACCCCGGTTGAGCTCTCCCCGCCCGGGTGCGGGACCCGGGCTCGGGGGAAGCCGAGTTTCAGCGGAGAGAGAACGCTAATGCTCGGGGTTAAGGGGAAATTCGGGAGACCGCGAGGCACGCGGGTCCGGTTTGTTAGATCAAGTGAGAGTGAGTGTGTGAAACTGCACGAGACTCGGCCCCAAAATGCCGGAGGCGGGGGAGGCACTTCCTGCCTTAAAATCTCGTCACAGCTTGCTCAGGGATGCAGAGATGGATGGATGGTCATCCCAGGCGCTCGGGCGCGCCAGCGGAGCCAGCAGACGTATTCAGTGTAGCGCTGAGGGGTTCCTTTCTTAGTACTTCCTAGGTCATCTCTCTCAGGCAACAGCTCGATACCAGAAATAAAGGAAAATAGCCCAAATTCTAGCAAGTTCTTAAAACACTCTAATGCAGATTGAGAATTCACTATTTGGCTGAACCTCAGTGCATTTTGTAATATTTCTTGCTACTTGTCCTGATAATCTAAAGCCTGTTTCTCAATTGAACCCTGGGAATTCTTGCTATTTTCCTAGAACCTTTCTAAAAATTTGCTGTTATGGAACTCTCTGTGTGTAGAATGGTTTTGCTTATTAGCTGTCACCTCTGGCTTTAAAAAAGACATGTCGAATGATTGACTGTGAAATCTGCCTTTATAACTTTCTTGGAAATCCTGCAAAGAAATCAGCAAAATTAAAAGTGAACCTTTGCAACATAAAACCGGTAATTTTAATTACAATTTAGGAAACCAAATGGTTGTTTCAGTCACAAAATATCATTGACATCTTAAGAAGGCTGTATCATATTGAAATTACGGGTTGGTTTGCAATTTGTCAGTCAGTTTTGAAGACCTTTGGATTTTGAAGAAGAATTGGAGGAAGCCTATGTGAAAACACTTGAATTAACCAAAGGAGAAATAAAGAGGTTTAAAGATACTGGGTTAAAACTAATTCTGTTCAAGTTAAAACATGAACAAGTAGTTGCTATTATAATGATAAATTATTTCCATCTTAAAAGTGGATGTCAGAAAAAAAAAGTCTAACTACATTACACTAGCAATTCAGTATGCCTTAGGCTTTTAAAGTTTCTTGTACCTTTTCTGTATGGACTGTGATTCCTTCAAGAAATATTAGTGCCTCTAATTATTTACTGTTGTTATGTTACCATTATTTTCTATTTTAACTTAGAAGCTTATTCCTTTCTATTCTAAAGAGAGAAGACCAGGGACTGGAGTGGCCATTTTAGTGCTAGTTAGTGGCGTGGTCTGGATGCTTTGGATTGAAGCAGTCCAAAACTTTACCAATGTACCAGTTTTATACAGAAAAAGCTGGCTTAATAGAACCAGTAAGTGATAATTCTATTAACTTTTGACAGATTTAGCAATATTCCCATTAAACTTCCTTTCAACTTGTGTATGTATTCATATTCAACACACTCCTTCCTTCCCAAAGGTGCTTTTTCAGCCTAGGATATGCAGAGCTGCTGCGGGGCGGGGGGCGGGGGGGGGGGGGGCGGGCGGGAAATGGGAGCAGGCAGAGTGAAGGAAGTGGGTTGCCAGGAGCATTTGGCAGGATATTAGAGTGGTTGTTTCCTGTGGTTGTTTTCTGATCAGTTTCTCTAATTTCTAACTACTTGTAAAGCTAGATAGGTGATTCCCTACCTAGATTACTACTTGGGTGTAGTATTTAGTTTTCATTTTTAAATGAACAGTTTTAGAGTCTTTGCTTTTGTAGGAAAATACAGGTTTCTAACTTGCAGTTACACCCTGCAGCACCAAGGTTCTTGAAAACACCGGATTTCCTGAGGATGAGGTTGTTTATTTCAGACCATATTTATAAAGTATCCATAACCACTTTTAAGCTCTTTAACATATAGTTCAGATCTGTTGATTTTAGGTGCAGTTAAGATTTAAATAAGTGCAGTTAAATGCCTAAAAATTTCACCCAATGAAGGAGCCTAGAGACTTTTCTTGTGGTGTATTTTTTAGTCATTAGTGTTCTCTTACAGGTAATTGCATTATAAATAAAAATACTTGAAAAATCAAAAATAGCCAAAGTCTCTTTCTTTGACTGTCCACTTTGCTGAACAAGAAACATTATTACACATACCAGCCTTTTGATAAAATACTGAGTGCTTTTTTGTCTCTTAAAAGCTGTTAAAAGCTTAAATAACCTGTTCCTGTAAGCTTTTGTATATGGGTCATTCTTAATAGCATATGACAAAGCTGACTTATTTCTTCAACCTGTTGAAATTTTGTATACAGGGAAAAAGAAAAGTTGTGCCAACTTGATAAATAAATAATAAAAGCAGGGAGCTTTTATTTGGGTGCGCCAAATGTTTGTAGGATATCTAAATTGTTTGGATAACATTAGGTATTTGCACTTTGGGAAGGATTGAAGAGAAAAATGGGATTTGCCTGTATGGGCAATCTGCTTGGACCAAAAAGGAATACCTTTTCCTTGGATTTATAATACTGTGAAGTGCAGTTCATTGGTTTTTTAAAAGGCTTTAGGCTGAATGGTATGATTTGCAAAAGATTTCATAGTTGATTTGTCTTTCATACTGAGAGTCTCAGAGATCAGTTTGCATTAAAGTCTTTGATTAGAGAATAAAACATCCTACTCACAGAAAAGTACTAACATCCGGTTATTTCTGGCTGTGAAAGCTGACAGTTGTCTTCAGCAGGATAATGCAGTTGGCAAGAAATGGTTTTGAAAGACTTAGCTTTGAGAATGAGTGAAAATACTATAAAACATCTGGTCATAAAAATTAACTTTGAGTCAGTGATCAGAAATTCAAGGTAAACAGAAAGAGATAAAATGTGCCAAAGGTAAACTTTGAGAAATCAAAGAGTTTGGTTTTTCAGACAGGATGCAGTTCAATTGTCAGATTCATTTGCCACAAGATCTTTTAAACCCTGCAACTAAAAAAAGTGTTTTTGTAGGAATAGCAGGGAAAAGAAAAAATGAACAGATCCAGAGAAAAAACATTGTAAAGAGAAATTACCACCCAGACTTAAACCCAAAAATGTTTATGTAAGATTTATCTCAGGAAGTCCCTAACCACCACTTGCTGCTGACAGGAAGCAACATCTGGAAAACAGCTATTGTACCTTTGCTTTTTCCCTATATTCTTTTTTGAAGCATTCTTTTTTGAAGCATTCTGACGCTGGATAGCATATGTTTAAAAATGTTAAAATGCATCACTCTTAAAGCATTTAATCTTCTCTAATGTATTTTTCCTGATTCATGGGAAAAGCATTAGGAAATAGCTGGGTTTTGGGGATAATGTAAAATAAATTGGCAGTATTTTGAAGAAAATCTGATTTGTTTAGAGGGAAAGCTTTGCTAGAAAGCTTCAGAATTTTTTAGCTTGTTTCAGTAGATAACCAAATCATTTGCATCAGTCAGAGATGATTCGGGTACAACTTCCTAAACGGAATTCCAATTGAATTCTTGGTAACATTTTCTTTCATGCACTGGTATCTTAGTGTGAAAGTTGCTTGGGTTTTGCTGCACTTACTGATCTGTTTTTCTATATTAGGCTTCATTGCTGCAGTGACAAATGTGGGATGATTAATTCTGGTGATCCATTAGGGTGAGGTTATTCAGGAAAGACCATGGGATCAACATCAAATTTTAATTTTCGTTAGTTGATGTTGCTGAGGCTGATTGAGCCAAAACAAGGTGCCCACTCTAGCTCTACATTTTTATAAGGTAATTATTTGCTTGTATCCTATGATAAAAGAGATTGCCTTATTCACAGTTAGAATCAGTGTCCATTGTCTACTTGTACATACAGAGCCTTCCTGCTGCAGCAAATTAGTCCATATAACTGCTTGTATTAGTTTGAAAACAAACCAGGGGGAGATCGCAAGTCAGAACTATAATTTAATAGGAAAATTAAAATAAATGCAATCATACAAGAAAAAACACTAACAGAGTCAGATGCAACCTGACACCCTGTTAGTCAGGGTGGTTTTAGCAGTCCAAGTGAAGTAGTTAGGTTGAAGCAGATCCTGTGGAAGCTCTGGTCACCACCTGAAGATCCAGTGGTAGCTCTCATCCTCTGAGAATCCAGTAGACAGGGGCTACCTTGTGCAGTTCAAAGCCCAGGTTATATCCATGTGGGAATGCTTGGCTCCTTCCTCCTGGGCGGAGCATCTCACATTAGGATGAGGTAATTCTAATGGGATGAGGTAATTCCATGAGTCATGCGGTGGGTTCTTGATGACCCATTAACAGTTATCGGGGTGAGTCATAGCAGGAGATAACAACCAGTGCCCCACCTGCTTTAACAGCTTGTGGAGGTGGTAATAGAATACATCTGTATTGCAACCTGCTCTGATCCAAACTCCCCCTACAATAATAGATATGCAGGTAGAGGCTGGAACTGATACAACAATTTATCAAACTTGTTGTAGAACAATAGAGTTGTGGCTGGAAGAGACCCCTGGAGATCATCTGGTCTACCTTCTGTGGAAAGCAGGGCCATAAATTAGGTTATCCAGGGTCCAGTCAAACCATATCGTGAATATTTCCAGCCGGGAAAATTGCTGTCCTCCTCTGGGCAACGTATTTCAATATTTAAGTGTATTCACAGAGAGGAAATTTGCTTCTATGCAGATAGAATGTCCCCTATCACTTCTTGTCCTGTTGCTATGACTCTGGAGAGAGTATTTCCATCCTCCCTGTAAATGCTTTCTAGGTACTGGAAGAGCAGTTAGGTTGCCTTCCTGCCCCTTCACTTCTCTAAGCTGAGCAAATCCAATTCCTTTAACCTTTTTTCCTTTGATAAGCTTTCCAGTTCTGTTATCAGCTTGATGGCCATCCACGGGACCATGTTGTAATTGTGTAATGTCTCTCTTGAGATACTTTATAATGAATACATTTCTGTATGTTCCAAATCATGTGGTGTTGCCTTAGCAAAGGTTTGGTTTCAGTTGTTTTTAGAGTATTCCAAATCCTACCAAGATTAACCAGTATATGCATTTGGTTTTGTAGAAAATTTTTCCAGCCCTTAATCCATGGAAAATATCCAGTCTTCTTGAAACCAGTGATACCACAAAACAGTTGGCTTTTTTGCCTGTGAGCTAATCTCCTAACAGTGGTGTCTTTGGTTTTACAAACTGCTGACTGTAGTAATTGGGACTTTCTACCACATAGTTAATTGAAAATTACTTTCCCTCTGTCCTCTGCTTTGTTTAGTATGATACAACCACCCTACTGTATGTAGGAAAATGCTTTCATGAATATAGTTGACTACAAATTCGAAACATATCCTTGTCTCTTCTGGCTCTCCTATCAAACCAGTGTCATTATTCAATTTGTGAGGAGCAAAAATGGAAAATAGTTACTTTCCATAGATTCTTTTCTGTTACGCGTGCCAGTTACTGCATGTCTTGCAGACACTGCTTCCTGTACTGAAGGAATGCTCTATGCCCAAGCATCCGCGTTATACGGCTGCATCTGTGTGGCTGTAGGGGCTGTGAATATCTTTAGAAGTGTACATGAATGTAAGTAGGGATGTAAATTGTTTATTAAAACATTTAACTTTTTTTAATGTCCTTTTGCAGCATGTATTTGTGGTTTTCAGAGTAATAGTACAATTTACCAAATAAATGTGATAGTTTATTATAGTACTTGATCAAAATGTTACCTAAGAATAATAAATTTAAGTCCGCAGGCTAATGTGAAATACTTCTCCATCAGCTAATTATTCTTTGTTGCAAAGCAGTGAATGACTGACAAAAATATCATACAGCAGCTGTTTCCTAGCTTACTTGCATTTGCAGAATTGCACAGATCCTTAACAGCACTATGCACGAAAGTATATATCATGTATGCAGTAGCAGTGTGGTTGAACTACCTCATTTTTGGGTTGTTAGCCCTACCATTTTACAGTATAGTTTTATATTCATTATTAAAAAAAGTTTAAAAAATAAAAATTAAAAAAACCACAGTTGAGAATGGTGCAAGTTTTCAGTCTTTATCTGCACAGATTTTCTTATGATCAGTTTTGCAACAATACGTATTTGTGAGACAGTTTTAAATACTGTAAGTTTGGGATTAGACCTTGTGCCTGGAAATTGTCATAAACCCCCAAAGAGACTTGAAATTCTCAGTTGTTATGAATAAATGGTCCTATTCTGGTCAAAGAAATCTGTGACAGAACAGAAAACTTGAGCCCAGGCTTTCTAACTTGGAGGCAAATGCCTCAAAAAACAGATTTTGCTTTGTTTCTCTTACTGCACTTTAAAGTAATACCTGCCCAGCTTTTCTCATTAGTATAACTTTGTATATGCGATTTGCTGGACTGAAAGTGTTTTGTCTTTCATAACATGTTATGTCAGTCTTTCTTAACAAGGAACAAATTTCATACCATAGTTGTTTGTGAACATTTTAAAGCTTACAGCTTTAAAGCTGTTCCAGCTGAGGTTCATCAAAACTGGGTGAAGCTGAATAACCACTGATTTCCAAAGGCTTGGGAGTATTTTTCTTAAGACCTCTTTGTTAGTCCCCATCAACTCCAAAGTGTGCTTATTTATTATCTGTCTTGAGTATTGAATTAGAAAATAATAGGAGAAGCTTAACTGTGAATCAGTTAAGAATATACAGACTTTGGTTTGCATCCTACTGAACCCTGCAGTTTTCCTTAAATGTTTCTTTTCAGTAAAATTTAGCCTTGGGAGTTGTCGTCTGGTGGATGGAGCACTCAAAATGCATTATTTGGGTGGCATTGGCTACTACATTTCAAGTCCACTTTTTTGTCATACTAATGTTTTCCTGTCTTTAAACTGTTACTAATTTTACTGCTTAGTTTGATCTCTCCAGTAAAAGTTTAAAAGCTTGGTGTTATAGGTTTGGTTTTCTTTTGCCAACTTAAAAATACCTGGTCCCCTTTACACAGAGTGAATTTCATTAATAAATTTAGTCCTGGATTATTTGGCCGTACTTTTCATTAGTCTGTGTTTTTACTTCCATGATACCATAAACCAATGAACACTGTTGTCTGCATACAATATCCAGCTGTAAAATTAGTTCTGGGGACAATGGAGAAAAGTGAGTGTCACTGGAAAATGATACTTGCCTGTGGAAGAAGCTGCCCATGAGCTCACCCTCTGGAAAATATCCCGATGGCTTCACATCTTAGCTTTTCTCAGTGCACAGTAGCACAAATGTGAGCCAAAGTTTGAAAAGCTAGTGCTGTGTGTTTGCTTTGGCATGGGGCAGCCCTGAGGCTTTCTCTTTAGAAACGGGTCTTGAAGTCTTTTGCTGAAGGGAATAATTTTGTCATTCTTCTGTGCAAAATAAACTGATTCTCATCTATACCTATTATCGCATCATAGAAGAGTTTAAAATGTCACTGCCCAGATTAAAAAAAACCCCAGAAAGTTAAACTAGACTAAAATTTGACCTGATTTCTAAGCATCTTCTTTCTTCATTTTAACTCCAGCATGACTGGAAATTCCAGTTTATTTGTATGTTGTACATTTGTTAATCCAGCTCTATTCCACTCATTTACAAGGTCTAAATGTCCCTTTTGGTTTTGGTGGGATTATTAAATTACCTTTGGTCACTGGAGCACTCTCCTATGTATCATGTCAGTGGGTCTAGTGGCCATATGGTTATTTCATAGTCCAAATTCACAGATTTCTGTGGACTTGAGAGACAATTTAATTATGACCTTATGGTTTCCAAGCAAAGCATTTAATAGTTCATAACAAGCTGAGTTTGTTCTGGCTTGTTGCTGCCTCTTTGTTTCTTCAGTTTTCAATGACGGGTCATACGATTTCTTTATTCATTCCTCCCTAAGCAATGTAAGGCTTTTCCAGAATGCATGAATGAAATAGCTAAAAACCTAAAGAAATTAGGTATTGCAGCCTGGCTAATGCTGCAATACCTGTGTTAAGTTCACAGTTCACAGATCACACTGTGTTAAGTCATGCTGGACTTAACACAGTGTGATCCAATGAGCAACTTACTGGTCAAGGTGGCAGAGAGCTGAAGAAACAGATACATAGCAAGCTCAGCATGAATGAGAAAAAATCTTGCAAGGGATTTCCATAAAGTATTCCTAAATCTCAGGGCAGAAAAGTTAACGGTGATCTTCCAGACTGGTGGCAGATCCAGGAAGCATTGCTGTGGGCTCTGGTCATGGGGGCCAGCAGCATTGTGTCCCCCCCACAGTCAGCTCCACCGTCTGGGGCAGCTCTCACTCTTTTTTTAGTGTCCTTGTTATAGTACTGGAAATTGCTCATAGTAGGCATTAGTCTAATTGCAAAAAAGCTTTTCTGTCTTTTTAAGAGGTGTCATAGAACACAAGCAGTAATTATGGTATTTTTCAAAATGCAAATCCCAGGCTCTCCTTTGTTTAATGGGCCCAGACCACAGTGGGGGTAAACCGCTTCTGGCTGCCCTATTCATTAAACATTACGCAACTATTTCTGTTTGAAACACTAGATCAATTGGTTGATTTGTTTGTTTCAGGAATTTATCTCTTGGATTTAATCTACATTGATTCTGCATATCCTGCTTCAGACAGCATAATGGAGAATGAACAAAGATCCAATCAAATGAACAATATTCTCCGAATAATAGCTGATCTGCAAGTATCCTGCAACTACGGTTGGTAAATTTTGTTATGCCTATGAAGCCTTAACTAAAATTTCTTTAGTATAAAATTGTGGAAGCAGATTTTGCCCCTGAGGGAACACAAGAGGCTAATGTTGGTAGAGTTGAACAAGTGTAATAAGTAAGTGTTGTAGCTTCCACTTCTGTGTAACTTCAGTCTTACCAGTAAATTGGGCAGATAGGCATTTATTCTAAATTGTAAGAGCTGTAACAGAGGTTGTGTAGACTTTACTGCTGCATGTGGGCTACAAATGACATACTTTCAATTGCAACTATTGCATTTGGCTTATATTCTGTTTCCCCCAGAGGCAATCAGAGAGAATTATTGTAATGTCTTCCCTTTACTTTGCAGTAGATATGATGTCTAGAGTGTGGAATGTATTAATTTCATTATCATTTTGTTGTTAGCATCTTGGTGGTGTTTACAAAATGAAATACAAATATTTCAGTCTATACCGCAGTTGTTCAACTGTGTTAAGCTTTTCCACATATGTTGCTCCTGGATGAAGTCAGGAAAACGAGGAGTTGTTTCTTTTTGTTAACAGGACTTCCCTCTAAAAATAATTTCTGCAATTCTAGCCTGCTAGTGAAGCCATATATCAAGAAATCTGCTGGTTTTGGTGTTTTAATGAATACTCAGTGTACTCTTGGTGACTTAGCATGACTTTTCATTGCTTAAACATGTAACAGGCAGATAAGCCTTAAGTGCAACTAAACAATCAAATAAATTCAGAAAATTTAAAAGCTGCAGTTTTGGAGATCTTAAAAAAAAAAAAAAAAGGAATGTCAGATTGTGAGAAAACGAGGTGAGAAGTTAACTGTGTATGCTTAAGTATCCAGCCCTTGACCTTTGTTGTCAGCTTTGGTATTTTAAAGTATTTAAAGGTAGGAACTAGGCATAATAACATAAGATTCTGAATAGCTTGATTGTTCAGGTGTCATCTTCTTACTGTGAGTTTCATTTTGTTTCTGAATACATTGAATGATAAAGAAAACTCATTATTTCATTCACCCTTTCATTTTTACTGTCTTAATAGATTCCTGCAGTGCTGTGTGTTAGTTTTGAGTGCCTTTGTTAAAATCAGGATGAAAATTAAAATAATGGCCTTGAAACAACATTCTGGAATAATGGGTGCCTTTAAAACAGTTATCTTTATAAGAACATAAAAGTTAAGTTAGGTACTACAAGGCATGTAATACTTGTCCATGCACCATGTGTCAAGAGGTTTTTCTGTCATTCTGAACTTAGTGTCTTTCATTCTTGGTATTCAGCACTGTAATTATTCATTAGTTATTTAATAACTTTTAAGTTTCCTCAGTTCTTGGATATATGAGAACCACTAACAGCTATGGCTGCAGGCTTTGATTTTCTCCTGAACAATGAACACGAAATTCAAGCATGTTTTGCAGCAAATAATTTTTTTCCACCAGTGAGATAGCATCTAATAAAATCCACAAGCTTTCATGATGATGAAATGCATCTGTGTGTTTTTTAACAACTGAGAGCATCACTTTTGCTCAGTCATGTCTTTAACATCTTTTTGGAGTCAAAGTAGTATTTCTGCCCAATTTATTCTTTAGGGAGGTTCAAATGCTGTTTCCATTAAGGTAATGTAAGAACCAGAAAAACACCTCTGAAATAATAATAAACTTTGGATAAATATTATATAAGAGAATGGTATTACAGATTTATAAGATAAAAATATTATTTAAGATAATTAATTTAAGATGAATATAAATATTCATCCTTTTTGTTTGTTTGTTTGTTCGAACACTCCACAGATCATCTCACAACACTTCCCCATGTGCAAAAGTACTTGAAGTCTGTCCGTTACATTGAAGAACTTCAGAAATTTGTAGAAGATGACAATTATAAGTAAGTACTGTTCTTTTCTTCAGGTATTGGGAAATTTAATGGAAAGATTACTTAGTTGTTAGTTTGATTAAGAGCTGAGCAAAAGGCCCTTGGCTGAAGATGTTCTAGGGCGTTTCTGCTGAGTAAAATCCAGAAGGGCAGTCTTTCTTTATGACTATAACCAGATTTACAAAGTGAAATGTAACAGTGAAGAGTAACAGTTAAAAGTAACAGTTCAGAGTAGATGAAAATCTAGTCTTTATTCTATTACATGAGGATTGTGCTCTGGGAAATTTGTTCGATAACCCTAAAGTCATCTCCAAGATGTCCAGCATTGACTCTGGTGTTATAAGGAATACATTAAGAACATCTATCTACCAATTTCAAGTTACTATTTTTGATAAGTTAGTACTTATGATTTGCGGTTTAAGTTTTGGGGCTTTAAGCATGTTAATGCAATGTTCACAAAAGACCTGGAGAAGAGTTATCCCACAGAGAGGTTTGAAGCAGATGCCAGAGAGCACATTGGTTAATATGTGAATGTGCTCCAGTTAAAGGAAGTGATAATCCCTAGCCAGTAATTCTAAAAGAGCTAGCCAATTAAGTTATAGGCCTGGGAGCCAAGGTTTTAAATAGCTCAGCCAAGGTAGATGCAATGCTATACAATTAGCTATTGACAAATAGAATAACTGTTTAGGTGAGCAGAATTTGAAGTATTCAAGGCAAACACATATTCAGTAACATGATGCTAGTATAAAATATTTTAGTATTATGTTTTGGAGAGCAAGGTTGGTAATGAACTTGTTTAAAACCAGTCTTGTTACCAGTTTTCTTAAATACTTCAGTTAAGATTTTGTCTCAGAATTTATCTGCCTTTACACCGCATGCTAATAAAATAGTCATGGAAGGGTTCATTGAAATAGAAAGTGGTTTGGATATCAAAAAGGAAGAATTCTGATTACCTGATTAGTAAAATGATAGAGACAGAAAACCCAAAATGTTATATAATTATTCTAACACTAGATTATGGTATAGATCAGTAGATAGCTGTCACAAGTGAGATACAGCCCTGAAAGGACTAATTCATACTGACTCCCTATCAAATACAGTGTTTCTATGAAAAATAGACTTGTTTATACTGCTTCAGAAGGTGCTGGTGAGAGCTTACATGGAGCATTGTATGCAATTCTGGCCATCCATGCTTGCATACTTGGTTTTCAAAAAATGCTGGTGCACTCAGATGAATAAAATCTGCCTTGTAACACCAGATGTAAAGAACTAGGTTGGGCCTTAGCCTAGAAAAGAAGTTTAGGTAATAGAATCACTATGTATAAACACAGCTGGAAGAAAATGGGGAAGGTAAAGAGCAATTTAAATGAAATTGTAACGGTAGCACAAGGATAAAATGCACAAAAAAATTTAGAAGATAAATGTTAAAATATGGTTTGTAACTATCAGTAATGGAATTCTGGAACCTCTTCTTAATTGGAATAGTGAGACAAATAAATTATTTTAAATTGAAATCTGATCAGTTAGTGAGGACTACCAGTTAGCGTTTGTGAAAAGAGGAGATTCAGTAATCAGAAAACTGTGCATTACCAGTGTGGGGTCATGCACACATGCATATGAAGAGTGACATCGACCAGTCATTTACATTTTGCTGCAATTAGTGCTGACACTGCTGGCATACAGATGCAACCTCCTACTGTGATGGAAAAAAAGGTGTCATCATAACAGAGACAAAACAGCACATATTTTAGCATAACATGAGTCAGGCAATTTGTCTTTTTAATTTTGAGCACAGCTGCAGTTGGTGGTAACTCCAGCTGTTCCTCTGAGCTCTGGCTCCAGCCACAGGGCGTGCAGGACTATACGTTGACCAGATCCATCGATAGGAATTCTTGTGTTGAATGTGTGTGGAATTTGCATTTCCTGAGAGAATAGTTCCAAAAGTAAAAACATTCAGACAACGTGTTGTTTTGGAGCTTCTCAAAGTATTACCAAGACATATTTCAGATAGAGACAAAAATGTCCAAAATATGTCTCCTTGCTTAGGGTAAACTTTCCACAAAAGAAGCTGAAAGAGCACTGGGTCATTCACTGCAAAAGCTTGTGCTTGTTGGTAGTTTGAGATATTTGTGCTTTTGTGTCTGGTTGATCATAGATACTAAGAATAGTGATGTTCTGTAGGAAAATCATTTGGGGGGGGGGGGGGGAACCCCATGTTTAGTGTTTCCATAGAAAAATTTATCTGCTCCATGGAATTAGAATTCCTGCCAGAGTACTGATGGTAGAATGTGTAAATTCATCCTTTACTCAGTCTCATGGCATCGTATATGTTTCACACATGGCCACTTTGTGCAAGAGATGCACACTGACCATGCGCAGTACACACAGTCTTTGAAAAGGTGAAGCAGTCTAAGACTTTTGTTAAGGGTAGTCTGAGATTTAAATCTCCATGTTAAAATTTAACAAATTGTCATGTTTTACTACTAATTTCCCTTTTAATGAAGACTTCAGTGTTTCATTAAAGTTGTGAGGACAGAGAAAAATTAAACTGATTAGTCATTGGTAAATGTGAAGAATTGTAGTTAGTAGGGGCTTTGAAACCCTGCATTGGATTAAAGAAATTGGTCATACTGTTTCAATTTGATTTTTAGATGAAGTTTCCTAATGATGCAACAGTGTTAATACCATGTATACAACAGCTTTCTTGAACTATACTATTTTAGAAAAAATTAATTAAACAAGTATATTCCATAAGCATATGATACTATAACATATTTGTAAAAACTACAAGTAATTCCATTTTAATTTTGAATATTAATGTAACTTTATCAGCAACCTTGCTGATAATGCTTGAAGGTATTTGATATATCTTAAAGATAATTTAATACCTTTTCTTTTGATTTAGTTATTTGTGAGACTAAATAAGTGTAGTGGTTTTGTTTCTAGGCTTCACTGTGGCAAGAAAAAACTGGACTGAAGTCACAAAAGGTATTAAAAAGAAGGAAAGGTTTGATTCTTACCACAGGAAAGTTGCTACAGCTTATGTACATTGGAGAACTTGGATCTTTTTCCACCATGTTTGTTTCATCAGAATAAAGCTTTAATTTTTTTAAGATTAATTAATTTAAATGCATCAAAACTCGTCACATCTACCCTTAAAAAATGCTCATTCCTCTTCCATTTTTGTACTGGGTAAGAAGTTTTCAGGTTTTTGTTTTGAATATTTGATTTCACATTTTCCTCTCAGTTTCCCTTAATGGATCTTTAGTTTCATAGCATTTTCTGGTCCCATGCTATCGCTGTTGAGCGGCTAGCTGAGGACTGATCCAAGTTCTCAGACAAGCGAAGAGAGGAGAAAAGGAACTTTATTGTTTTGAATTCCATATATATAGAATCTACAGAAGTGCCCCAGATTGGTCAGCCCGAGACCTCCCCCTAGGCACAATTGGCCAAGCCCGAACTCACTCAATCGAGAGAAACTGTTTGCAAAACATCCAAACTTTATCTTGTTTATGAAATATAGCAAAATGTTCCCACGGGAAGAACCTGTGCTAGCCACACCATGCCAGAAGAAACCATAAGCCTTAAAAATGCAGAGAGTTTTTAGAGTGGGAAAAAATCTCTTCCTTCTTTTTTTTCTGCAGTGACTGCTCTTTTTGAGCCAGGGACAGCATTAGTGCTCTCTGCAGAGACATGCATGTGACCTTTGGCATGAAGAACAGAACTATCTCAGTACCAGGCTGTCAGGGAGAGATGCTGAGATAGTTGCCCTCAAATGTATTGGCAGAATCCCAACACATGTTTTGCCAAATGAGAACCTCAATTACACTGTAAAGGAAAATATGGCAGCCACTTTATATAAACAAAGCTTTTCTCTACAATTTTTTTGTGCTAGTCCAATTGCTTCCGTTAGGTTCATGCTTGTCACCAAGTAGGAATGTTCCAGAAAACCCCTGACAATGATGTCATATCCTAAAAATAACAGATCTTTTTTGCTCAGCCCGTATACTGATTTCTGCAGAAGCTGCTCAGTGTTAGCAGTATATAACATTGTGGCACAATGCCACATCCTATCCTAACTAGACATACCTTACAGCCATTCCTATAAAATTTTTTGTTGACCTTTTGGTATTGTTAGGTCAGCCTTTGTATTCTTCACAGTTGTTCTTTGAGTCAGACCAGTTTGAAGACTGTTACTTGTATTACAATATTACCTGTCTGGACAGGCCAATCAAGCTGCTCTCTACGCCTATAATTTGGTTCTTCACAGCATATTAGGCAATACAGTAATAAGATCACTTACAGAAAAATCAGTTCAAATTAAGGTTCAGATAGGCAGGATGCTATGGGAAAGCATTCAAGAGAAATTAATAGACAATTAAAAGGTTACACTGACCCTAGCAGTGCTGGTGTTCCGGAAGTGCTAGCTGTACCATGTTAGTTCCAGTCATTGTTTCAGCAAAGATGAATAAGTTTTGTTCAGCCTCCTCACGGAGCAGCTAAACTTCTGTGTAAGACTATTCTTCGTCTTCATTCAATTGCTTTATATTAGAAGAATTGAGTAACAGGGGATTTGCTGTCCTAGCAGTGATTCCATCCAATACTGGAGAGCATACTCCTATGAAAGAGAACTGTGTTCAAGCCCGATTACCTGTTTTATTATCTGCATTATGTTAGGTTCCTCTTCTTGTGCTTACCAGGAAGGTTACTCTAAAATGAGCTGTATGGCCCAGTAGCCGAGCGTTATTTAAGACTAGGTTGAAATAGAGGTCTGTCCAGCTTACTTGCCAGAGGATGCCAGCTACAGTTCCAGAAAATATTTTGAGTATCAAGCTTAAAAGAAACAGAAATTGTTCAGTCATCTTTCTACTATCCAAGAAAAAAGCCTTCATATACTCTTCCTATACCTGTTCTGTGGAAGCTTTGTCTTAATTCCCAATGGTAGATTGGTGTTTATTAGTTCAGCAAATTGCTATGCTGATTTTTTTTCCTAGAGATTTTACTTTTAATTTTTGCTTCACCTTAAATTGTTAATACTAACTCCTCTGTTTTGAAATTTCAGTTTTCTGTGGGCAGTTTCTGAGGCTGATACCTAGGATTTATCCTGACATGTCTCTTAGCTGAACTCTTGCAGTATAATTTTGGAACGTTGAAATTTCCTATGTCAGCATTTAGACCATGCACTTAAACTAGGCTTCCTTACCATGGTAAAGCAAAGATTTGTTTTCTGAAAAGAATTCCTGGAAAAAAACCAGACATTCTAGCAGTACTGTGATATTGGATGAATATAGTGACTTCTGAGATGAATTTCTGATGATACAGAGGTGCAAACGCAAAAAAAAAGTGTCTTTATGAGTTATAAGTGGTTTTAATTAGGCATGCTGGTACCAAGGTAGTCTTTTGTTTAAAGTAATGCTAGTGAATTACATTGGCTGGTCAGCTGTGATAACGTCATCAGGTGTGTGGGGTTGTGGATGATGAATGTTGGTGGTAAGCACATCACATCTCAAAGTCTGCACTAATCTGTTGAAAGTAACACACTAAGCCTCTCGGGAGCCACAGATTCTGGCTCCAGGAGTCCTGTTTGGGAGACACTGGGCATGTGTGTGTATGCGTGGAACTTGTGCTGCTCCATGGAAAATGGAGTGTCAGAGGAATTGCAAAATTGAATTTGGGTGGTGACAAACAAGTCAGGACTGGTTGAAACTGTACTGACTGTCAGTATCTCTTCTTTTAAATAAAACATGGTTTTGACTGTTTCCCGCCTTCTGGAGAAGAGGGGGAATAGAAGAGAAGGTTGCTCGGGAATGACATCTCGTTTCAGAATATATTCTCTTTTCTCAAAGTTTATTTTAAATATAAACATGTCAGCATGAGTATTTGATATTTACCAAAATATATTTAGACTTGCATTTATTTGTTCTTTTTTTAATACATCCTGTATTTTCCAAGGTTGAAAATAGCTAAATTGCATTCTCGTTTTTCTGGAAATATTGCAGAATTCTGGCATCATGGAAGTCGACAGCCAAACTGTCAGAGACTTAGGAAGGGCTGAGATTCAGAGTGCAGTTTAACGTTACCAGTCAGCTAACCAACATTGTCTAACTTCACATATTCTGGGGAGATGACCAGTGGAGAGTGATGTAATCTCATTTTATAGCACTTGTTGCTCTGTCAGTGAATTTCTAAGTGCAGCACACAACACAGGTGCTTTTTAGATGGTATAATGGTAGCATGCTTCTTCCTAAAACGTTGTTAAAAGCATGAAGATGTTAGGTCTTCCTGCTGTCATGTTCCCTTTTCTTCTTTGCAAAAATAATTTTAGACAGAAAGAGAGACATAGTATAGTGCAAATAGTTCCTTGGAAGTTGATCTTATTTGCTTTTGTCACTAAAGAAGGTGTAAGAATGCATTTGCCTTAAATCCGTTAGCAGGTCATAGCACTTCCCCTGATGTACATATTCATAGGCAGTATTTCACCTGTGCTGTTTTTCAAACATGTAAGAATTGTACTGAGTCCAGGAGCTTGAAACACAGTAAGCTGATGAAGTTGGTAATAATTGTGATGTTAAACAAGTGATTTCTGGCCTTATCAGGTATGTGAGGTAGTCCATTCTTGCTATCAAAAATATGTGATTCTGTAAGTAGTTATCTGAAATTATAGACTGGACCTGCTTAATGAGTACAATTCAGTTCAGCATGCTTAAGAATAAATATGGTCTCTAATCTTTACATGCAGAAAATTAATTTTATGCTAATCAAGCAAAAAATTTTCAGGAGGAATGCATTACAAATTACATCACTGTAGAAGAAGAAGCTTTTTGCTTGCATGAACTGAATTGCAATCATATGTTTTAACAGTGGGCTTATTAGATGAATGTTTCCACAGTGACCAAATAAACTGTGGCTATTGCCACAGAGGACTAATACAACTGAGTAACTTACTTGATACGAGGTAAGGAAAGAGCTTCAGAGATGAGTTCCTCAAAGCTGGCAGAAACTAACATGCAGTTTTCACATGTGGGAAAGGACCGGTAACATCTCCCTTGTACAGACAGCCACAGAAGAAATTAGAAATTGTGGAACAGACGGGTTATCAGGAGGAGGGTTGTCTACTTCCATTTGGAGAAAAACTGTGAAACAAGTTGAAATGCCTGCTTTGCCTGAGGACTTCAGTTTTTTAAATATGAGCTAACCCGGTAAAATGAGCCTAATACCCAAATTTCTCAGTATCTGTGGCACAGTTTCTGCAGAAGATTATTAGAACAAAAAAAACTACAAAGCTTTCTTTGCAAAAATCAAGCTCACCGCATGGGAACAATAAAGCTTGAATATAGTGAGGAACAGATCAGCCTTAAAAATGAACAAAGGAGTAACTACTGTGCACGGGATGCAACTGGAACATTTCTACAGACATACAGACACGGTAGATAAATTCACATGGTAGGGCCCTATTTGCAGGGAAGGACTTCCTTTTTTTTCTCTTTTCCACACTTAAAGAAATTCCCATGGGATCAATATTTGAATTGTGGACTGACTTGTATTATCGTAACTCCCTCATTCTTGGGTTCTACGAGAGTTATGTTACTGCTTCCTCGTCACAGAAATCACGCTGACAGAAAGAAAAGTAGCCTGGAAAGGAAGGAGTCATTACCTACTCTAAATACATTACTTTGGGTAATTAAAATAGTCTAGTACTGTCAGAAGAACAGAAATTCAGAGGCATGAAATGAACCATAGCTTTGTCAACTGACTTCGCATTAAAACTTAGTTGACAGTGTTGGAACATTGCAGAGAGGGAACTGGAAGGTATTCTCCATAAAGAGTAATAAGGAAAGTGATGGCTGATACATACGTGATATTTTGAAATGCTGTCATAGGTTTCTCCCTTCGCCCCTTTGCATGTTTTTATCTGAAGTCAGAAAGCATTTCTTTGGGGTGCACAGCAGGGTGCTGCAGCTTGAAACCTTCACAGCTTTTGCGTGTGTTCACTGCTGTGCAATGACAGCAGTTATTTCCTTTGGATTTATGCCTATTCCATTAAAATTTACTTAACATTGTAGTCCTTCATACCTTTTTGTCAGACTGGTACAGAGCAAAGGACCCATGAATGTCAAGTTAAGACTGCCTAAACTTGAGAAATGGCAAAGTGATATGCATTGGGAGATTGGGATTTGTTGGATTGCTGACAGCACAAGAGTGGGTGAGTACATCATAAAACACATGGAGTGAGGCAGCGTGTCATATAATACTTTCTTCTAATTACCTTCTTTCACTAATAAGTGTTGGTCACTTTGCCCTCTTAGGCTTCTTTTCTGTAAGTTATAGTAATTAAATAGCTATTTTTGTGTGCACATTTTGACATGGTAACAGTAAATTCACTTTCATGCTCAGAGGGAATAAAATGTTAGGTTTGTATCTAAGTTACTAACTTTTTGAGTTTTTTTCCCCAAGGTGAAAGACTATAAGAACTTATGTTTTTAAGCTGAGAGGGAGGATTAAATAACAATTTCTGCTTTCATAGATTTTCCTCACAGTTTATATTTTTGTTCTAACAGGTAGTGATTTTCTTCAAAAAGTTATTGTTTTGTTACATCACAAAAAAAATAACTACACTTCCAAGAAATTCCTAGTTAGCACTGCCAAAATAATTACTTTCTTCAATTTCTTTCAACTTTTATTGAGATTTTTTTTTTTGTTAATTTTTCTAAAAACTTGTTTTTCCAGATTATCTTTAAGAATTGAGCCAGGTAACAGCTCTCCTCGACTGGTTTCCTCCAAAGAAGATCTTGCAGGTATAAAACATCATTTGAAAATTTGAGTAAGGAAGTAATTTTAATTACAGGAATCCTCCACTGAAATATATGGGAAACCCCAGAGGTACATCAGTAGCATGAGTCAACAAGAAAGATTTCTGACTTGTATAAAAACAGTTCAAGGGATGTCACAGGGTGTTTGCTAGCACTGGAACAGGTGCCAGATTGTGGGATTTTTTACCAATACTTGCATTTTCATTATTATTTAATAAGTGAAGAAAAAAGAGCCCTTTTTCAGTACAAAAAAATCAATGGAGTGAGTAACACAGGAAATTCCCCTTTCAGGTTTCTGTGTGATCACATAAATTTGAGACAATTTCACTGTGGAAAGCAGGGGGACAAAAGATTTGTAATAGCTTCTAGCAACATCTGAAAAACTAGAGTACCATCCATAAGTTGACCAAAAGTAATCTGCTGTTTATTGCTATGACCAGACTAAACAAACATCAGGCTATGTGAAATGTACTTCCTGCTATAGGAGCCATTATCTCAAAAGCTGCTATGTTTTAATCTCTTGAACCTGAATGGCCAATTTTCTGTCTCATTATGTAAAATCCTGTGTCAATGTAAAAACCCCAAGGAGTCCAGACCACATCTGACATGCAGTTTCATTTGGCTTTAAAATGTCTTTTCTTCTCACCAATGAAAGGCAAAGTAAATGAGAGAAAGAAAAAGGAAGATGCTAAATATAAAATGAAGAAAAATCCCATGTGTTTTTCCTCTGCCCCCCAGCTCTTCATGCTGACTGCTGTAAAATGACCAGTTGTTTATAGGGAACCTCTTGTTTGTCCTAGTATTTTGATTGGTATTCCCAGAGTCAGATGAACATTTGACCTGGTCTTCAATTTCTTTAGGAAGGTGCTTTCCCTCTCCCTGCTTGATGCTCAGTATTACTAATTGCTGTGTAAAACATATGGAAATAGTTCACAGGATAATTTTTTTAAAATTAGATGAGTTCAAAAACAGTTTTCAATGAACACTGTCTTCATACAGAAATGCATTTGGAAGTTAACTTCCCTACAGGAGCCATCACAGTGTTCTTCTGTGTATCTGTGTTGGGCAAGGTGTTGATAAGGTACCAGGCTTCTGCAAAGCAGTGGACACTGCATCAAGGATATCTCTCCAAACACAACCTTCGCCAAAAAGACCAGCAGGCTGGGGATGGGTGAGAGGTTGGGATGGTACATAGCCAGGACAACTGATTTAAGCTGCCCAAAGAGCTATTCTGTACCATATGACGCACTAATCAATAAAAGCTAAGAGAAAGCGGGGAGGGAGGCAGTTATTATTAAGGTGTTTGTCTTTGTAAGCATCCGCTGTGATGCTTGGGTTAAACCATGGCTGCTCATTGCCCACTGATGGGAAATAAAGGATAAATTCTTGTTTTTATTTCTTTTGCTTCTGCACACAGTCGTTGCTTTTTAAAATTAAATTGCCTTTATCTCAGTCTGCAAAGATTTTGTATCTTATTTTCTTCACCCTGTCCTGTGAAGGATGGGGAGTAATAGAGCATCTCAGTGAGCACCTGAGTGGCAGCCAGCCAAGGTCAACCCACCACATCATGTCACGTTTTCTTTTGCTTTTGTGAGGATTTGCTTTTTAATACTTGAGACTTGAAACTAAGTCATTGCCTCTCATATGGTTACATCTTTTTTATATATGTAAAGCAGACATACAAGTAAACTTTTTGTTTTCTGGCATTTGCTTTGTATTGCACATGTCTACATGCTCAACTCTCGGGCTTTGATGTTAACACTTCACTTGTATGATTACGGAAGTTCTAACTTCAGTCACAGCAGCATAGTATGTGATCATTGCCAGTATCCTGAAAGTCTTAATCAAGGGCTGAAACTTTATTAGAACTCTAACAGAAGGCAATTAAAAATCAAGTTCCAAAGTTGAAAATGAGAACTTTGAACTTGACTGAACTAGACAAGTAATACAGCATGATACTACAGTGAGCTTAGCTGGAGTCCACAAAAAATGATTGGGCCAATGTTCAGTAGTACCTACTTCATTGAATATGTGATCCTGTAGTATTGGGCAGTATTAGGACAGGGTGAATTTTCCCTTTCTAATCTGCAGAGTCCCTAAGTGCTCTTGTAAAGTTGCTTTATTCAGAGTGAGAATTAATGTGATGACTTGAAACCAAGTGCTGAGTCATTCCTATTGCTCTATTCTTCTGTTAGTATTTCCTTCGAAAGCTTGACCCACTTGTGGACTGCTGTATTTCTTGCTCAGCTAGAGAGTTCTTACTTACTGCCAGTTAGACAATGAATGCCATCAGCATTTTGTAATATCCACAGGAATTTTTCAGTGACCTGCACCTGTGTGGCTGCAAAAATGCTACCAAATGCAATCCAGTGCATTTTACTGAAAATAAATTGTACTGAAAAAATTATTCCTGCAGAAGGTTCATTAAGTTAGCATTAATTCAAATTGAAATTTAACTAAGCATGAAGGCAATAATTTACTGTTTGTTTCCCAGCATTAATAAATAGTAATATAGCCATATGTTAGTCTTGAATAATTCTGAACTAAAATATTAAAATATCAGTAATGAGATATTTGAACATGGAGAATTGAAAACAGCACGTTTGCAGATATTGCAGTCCATTTTACTTGGATTCAAATTATACCTTGAGATTAATTCCACTTCAGACACTGTGTGCCAGAAGCGAGTCCTTTGCAGTCAGTAATGCATGACAATGATAATAGATGATCTCAAAATACTTCAAGCAGTAGTTTAATGTTCCAGTAAATAGTTTAAGGCATGGGAGTCTGATAATAGTGATTTTTAAGTTAAAATAAAGGTTCTTAGCCCATAAGGACAGTCATCAGTTCAGTTGTCTCGATATTCCTAAAGTTAATACGTTAGTAATAGCAGTAAGTCTAGTTGAGTTCTGCCTGTGACATGCTGCCTCCTTACAGGTCAGCATGTATTTCCAGTGACAGAAAAAAAGCTCAATGTCATTGGTAATAATTCCAAAATCTGTGATGGGATTAAGTGCAGGGAATAGTGTTATCTTTGTGTTCTAAAAGATAATTGCATGTGTTGATGATGGAAATGGATTTTACTTGCCAGCACTGTGAATTTATCTTCTACCCAGTTTTCTCTCTTTCAAAAGAGTATTAACAGTTTACTCTAGCCAGGGACATTGTGGTTTTCTTTTTTCCCCCTTAGAGCATCTTTATGAGTGTGAGGCTCAATAAAAACAGTCAAATCCTATAGCATTTCTATTTGCAAAGTGCTGGAGAAAACCATGTGTCCCTTTTTCCGCTTCTTTTGCCAACTAGTTTTCCAGTAAATTCGAACAGGAGGCAAGCATCTGATTAAAGTGACTGTCTCACAACAAGCTATGTTTTGTATATTAGTGGCTAAGAGGGTCTCATTTAATTACCAAATGCATATATAATTGTGAATAGTGCTTTCATAGGAATATTTCATGTCTTCCATAACGCTGCAGAGATTCTTGTCTCTCGCAAGTAGCATTTAAAAAGGAGCTTTAAGCAGTTTAGTTGAATGCTTTCAGGAACTGTGTGATTCACACAACTTCCTTGGCAGCTACTTAAGTCTCTTCATTCTGCCTTGCTGTGGTTTGAGAGAGAGAGAGAATGTAGCTGGAGTTATAGTATGCTAACTGTTCAAAGTTTCCAGTTGAATTAGCTGTAAAAGACATCTGTGTTCCTGCAGTGTTGGCTGAAAGGTGCTTGTCATTTATGGTATGGCTGCTAGGTTGTTTTCGAAGGTATAACTGAATACATTTTCCCAGAACAAAGAAAAAGGTTTAATGCAATACATGGTAAATGTTAGCCTTCTAAGCAACTGAAGTTCCTCAGAATTTGCACACCAAGTGTAGCTCAGTAGAGAAGTGTTCTGTTATGCATATTCTTTATCATCATGTTATTTGGAAAGGTTCAGGGAGCAGTGCTAATCAGAATACAGAAAGTGGTTACTCATTCTCTGAAATACAGCATATTTATTCTATCTTGTAAAACAATATTAAAAAGTTAAAATAACATTAAAATAATTACCATATCTAGAAAATTGTATCTAATACTAATTGACGCAAAGACTGGTCTCAACCATTCTGTGATTTTTAATGAACCCCTACTTTAAAGTTAACATCTAGCATTAAATTTTAGCAACAGCTCTGCTGTGGGTAGCCCTTATTTTGGGGGGGGGGGTGTTATGCAGTAGTCAGCGATGGACTCTCACCCTCTCCTCTTTTTTTTTCCTCTTGTCATGGTTTGACCCTGGCCAATGCACCTACGACATCTGTTCCCTCCACTCTCCCCTCCACAGCTGTGCAGAGGAGAGAGAAAAAAAATTAACACACACACACACACAAGGCTCATGAGTTGAGACAAGGAACCAGGGGAGGACGCACCAAGGACAAAACAGGTGAAAACTTAAAGTTGCAAAGTGATTTATTGCTAACGTGACCCTAAACAGAGTCAGAGGAAGATAATGGGAGGTGAAAATAAGCTCTTAAGACACTGTTACTCTGCTCACCCCCTTCCCTCTTTCCCACCAGCAGCACAAAGGGATAGGGCATGGGGGTTTGGGTCAGTCCATCACTGAGATTTCTTCCGCTGCTCTGGGAGAGGAGTCTTCGTCCTCTGCGTAGCCAGGGGTCCCACCCACGGGAGACAGTCCTCTGCGAATTTCTCTGGCGTGGGTCCAACCTCACCAGCAGCATCCCATCCGAATCTGCTGCAGCATGACTTTTTGTCCACAGGGTGCAGACCTCCGAGCTGAGGCCAGGCTGTTTCCATCTCAGGAGCAAGGCCTTCATTGGGGCTCCCACTGGATCAGAGCCTCCTCCAGGCATCCACCTGCTCTGGTGTGGGCACCTCCCCACGGGCTGTGGGTGATCTCTGCACCCTTGTGGACTCCATTGGCTGCAGGGAGACCACCTGCTCTCCCATGGTCTTCACCACAGCTAGCACAGGGTTTTCAGCTCTGGTGCCTGGACCACCTCCTCCCTCACCTTCTCCACTGATCTTGGTGTCTCCATGTTGTTTTCCCGTCTCATATTCTCACCTCCTCCTCCTCCTCTGGCTAAAAAGAAGTGCGTGCTCACATTGTTTTGATTTCTTCTTAAATATGTTATCACAGAGGCGTAATTAACATCTCTAATTGGCCCAGGCTTGGCCAGCAGCATGTCCATCATCTTCAGAGCCATCAGAGATTGGCTCTGCTGGACATGGTAAAACTTCCAGAACATTCACATAGGACACACAGGAGCCATCTTTGTGCCCCTCCCACCTACTAGCAAAAACTGGGCTAAGCAAAACCAGCACACCTCTTTTTTCCCCAGTTATGTCTTGGTGTAATTCTTGAGAGGAGAATAATTCGACCAGAGGTTTTATGTTACCGTCATACCAGGAATGTGGAGTAATTAATCTGAAACAGCTATATTCTCTTCTTTGTTATTGGGGTAAAACTCAGCCAAGTCCAAGTCCATTCAGCTTAGAGAGCTAGTTCATAAAGAACTTAGAATATATATATTAATTAATTAGAAGAGGCCAATTATTGAATGTAGAGTATGGGATATATAGGAGTTGAAAATTCAGAAGCAGAAGGATGAAAGACTGTGGGTGTTTGCACATTTGTAACCCTCTGAAGTAGCTGTACTACAATAGTGATATCTCTACAGCAGTTCCAGCATTTTATAATAAAAAACCCCCACACCACCGTTTTCCATGTAAACACTGAGTCTGACATTTAGTTTTGCCATTTGTTTTACTGGTTGCTTTGGCAACTAATAAATAGTTTGTGCTAAGTACTTTAGCAGCCAGTCATTCTGTGGAAATGAGGATTGTCTAATCCTTGTGCAAGTTCTTGGTCATTGCTTCATGTGTACCATGTCTGCTTTTCTGTCACAGGACTTAAGGTAGAAATGGAAGAACTAAGTTTTCTTCAAATAAATTTACAGACTGTCCAGAAAACTTTGCTCTTTAGTTTCCAATCTCTTCCTCTGTGATACTTTCCTCTGGAGTACAACTCTGGAGTATTTTCGAAACAAATCAATACCAGACAAATCTGTGGATTCACATGTTATCGGCCACTAAATCCAGCTGGAATTATTGTACTGTGGGTTTTTTCTAAACATACCAAAGCTTCACAAAAATTGTAGAAGAATATTCCATCAAAACAAAGTTTCCAGGAAGAGAATGATTGTGCTCAGTTTTTAACTTTATAGCTTTCTATTAGTTTCTGTGACTTCCTTACCAAACAAGTCTAGTGTCCTAGTCCATTGATGCTTATTTTAGCTATCAAGCTATTACTCCTGAGGAATGTTGCAAACATAAACCAGCCAGAGGACAAAGGGCTTTTCTGCCTTGTTTTTTTGAGATTTACATGGTTTGGGTTTTTGTTTTTGACTCTTTTTTCACAGCAGTCACCTGAATTAGTTTCTGTAAAAAGTTGGGGGTTTTTTTGATGGATTGGTTAATGTATTTGGCTGAACCCAAACTTCAGAGTTTCCCTGCAGCTATACTCTGACAATGGGTATGTCTTCATGGCCAACTTGGATGTCACCCAAGCCCATCTACTGTGTTGCAGATCCAACTGCAAAAACTTCAGCATTTTTGCTGAAATGTAAGTCTGGGTTTTGCACATTCCACTGGTGCAGAATAAGTAACACAAATGTTGACAATTAGTGATTTCATAAAAGTGACACTTGAAATTGAAAATGTCACTTCCATCCAGGAAGCATTTGAAGGAAATACACTCAGGCATGCTTACTGTGCAGTCAAAAGTAAGTGTGTGTGTGTGTGTGTGTGTGTGTGTGTGTGTGTGTGTGTGTGTGTGTGTGTGTGTGTGTGTGTGAGCTTTTGGGGAGCTTGGAGGAGCATGGGGAGGTACAGTCAAGGACGCAGAATCTTGTTTTTAGTTTGTTCTTGTCTGAGAAGCAGCCATAACATACATGTCTCTTACATATTGTATGCATTGGTAGGCTTTTGTTGAATTGTAAAGCAATACTCTGAAAATTACAGAATCACAGAATAAACTGGGTTGGAAAAGACCTTTGAGATCATCGAGTCCAACTTGTGACCTAACATTACCTTATCAGTTAAACAATGGCACTGAGTGCCTCATCAAGTCTTTTTTGAAACACCTCCAGGGGTGGTGACTCAACCACCTCCCTGGGCAGCCCATTCCAATGCCAAACCACTCTTTCTGTGAAAAATTTTTTTCTTATATCCAGCCTAGACTTCCCGTGGCACAGCTTGAGGCTGTGTCCTCTCGTACTGTCACTGGTCACCTGGGAGAACAGGCTGACCCCTGCCTGGCTACAACCACCTTTCAGGGTGTTGTAGAGAGTGAGAAGGTCCCCCCTGAGCTTCCTTTTCTCCAGGCTAAACAGCCCCAGCTCCCTTAGCTGCTCTTCATAGGGCTTATGTTCCAGATCCTTAATTAATTAATTATAATTAATTAATTAAAACTGTTATTTTACAATAGCCATCATTCTAGATTTAATTTTTTTGTGTCAGTATTGATTCTGTGCACAAAATTCTTCTGAAGTTATTTATTGTGTGTTTTGTAAGTAGGTTTTTCTCTTTGAAAGTTTTAATTATCACACACTGGTTACAATCGAAACAGAGCAGTAAAAATTTACAGTGAAGATTAATTGGAGAGTCTGTGGCTTGGAATTGTCTTTATTAAGTTTTAGAAACAGAGCTGGTAAGTATCAGTTTTACTTCTTAACTGCTCACCAAAAAATAGTGAATAGTTGAGACTGTTCTACCTTCCTCAAAATCACTCAGTTCTTCATCATATAATATGCAACTCATTTTCAGTTTTCTGTTTGCATGTCTAGGACTGGTTTATTGATAGCTTTTTAGTGGAGAAAAAATGTGAACTGTAACTCCCTCACCCTGTTGCTTTTTTTAAAAGCTCTGGAGACTGTAAATGTTCACATGTTTTACTGAAGGATTGCAAAGTAACATTCATTTATAACATTTGAAGGATTATTCATGGAAAAATTATGCAAAGGAAAAAAACAGTGGGATCCTTTGGGATATGTGTAAACTTTTCCAAATGTTCTTGCCACAGATCTCTGAACAGCACTCGGCTCACTCTGAAGAAGTTGTCTCACGTTCCCTAGCGCAAACAAATTTTTAATAACATTTTAATATTTTTATACATTATTCTTGTGCATGTCAGCATAATCTTGAAAATGATGCTGAGAAATAATGAAAACCAAACTAACCCTTGTTCATGCCAGCTGACTGGAAAATCCTGCTAAGAGTGCTTTGTCTCCATGAAAGGCAAAATAACAGAATAGCAATCATGGTAACAGTATGCACTAGGAATGGAGCCAGAAGAGTAAAGACAAGAGTTAGCAGTAGCAGATGACTTCACTTACTGGAAAAAAAAAGTGGCAAAATAACTCAATCCCAAATGAATTTAAATATTGGAATTTTGTTATCAGCAGTATCAGGCATAACTTCCCCAGCTAATTGCTCATCAGCCTGGTATGTCCATAAACATCCCTTGTTTTCATCAGTATCTCACTGCTTACCCTCTTTGGCATCCTTCTTGGCATGGGCTCTCTTTGTCTCTTACTCCTTTACAGAATTGAGGTCATCTGCCCTCTGCCCCATAATACATGCTGACACTTAATTGCACCCCAGATTTCTTGCTGAACTGACTGTGGCCAGCAGCACAGGTGCTGGCTGAGGAGAACTCTATAAACTTCACCATTCTTCTTCATAGACATTTGGCAGCAGAGCAGATGCAAAGACTTTGTAAAGGTGTTTAAGTTCAGATTCTTTTTACAGAGATTTCCTCCTCTTGCCTCGGAGATGAGGAGGATGTAGAACTACATTTAAAATGGCCACTCCAGAGAGAAAAACACCAGCACAGATGACATTTCTGTTTTCATCTGATCCCACAAAGCATTCCGTTTTCTGCCATCAGGATCTTCACTAAAGACACCTAACTAGCAATTTGAATAAGTCACAGAATTGCAGTGTAGCTGAAAGAGACCACAGTGGGTCACCTAGTCCAAGCTCCTTGCTCAAGCAGGATCATCCTACAGCACATGGCACAGCATTGCACCCAGATGGTTCTGGAATACCTCCAGTGGCGGAAACTCCACAGGCTCTCTAGGCAGCCTGTTCCAGAGGTTTGTCAACCCAGGTCCATTTCCTTCTTTAATAGGACTGATGCAAACAATTGTGATTGTCATATATAATAGCAAGGAAGCCAGGCTGGAACTGTTGTCGTAAGTTGTAGGACTTACACGTATTTCCACAAATTCCGTCATGCTTGACACATCACACCTTAAGCCAGGCAATATTTCTATATGAACTGAAATATATTCCCTAATATTATTTTCAATCTGAGATGCAGACTCCTTTCAGAAATACTACGTCATTTGTTTCGGGGGGGGGGTGGGGCGGGACAGGATGGTTAACAAATTTTTTCTGCTCTGAAGCTGTCCAGGTAATAAAAGCTCTTGCTTAAACCAAGCAATGATCATCTTTATAATGATGAATCTTTAAATATTTTTTGGTTGCAATCATATTAGTGTAAATTTCAATCCATGCTCCCTAAATGTAGGGAGAAAAAGGGAGTATAGAGTGAAAAGTCTCAAACTGTTTTTTCTTGCTAGATAATATTTCTCAATCTTTGTCAGTTTTGATAGTAACATTTGAGCCTACCTGGAGTCAAATCCAGCCAACTTTGATTTTGTAATGGCTTGATTGTGTCAGCACCGGACTTGTTATATTGCTGTTCTTTCTCATAAAGTAATTTCGGTGCAGTCACATGCTTTTGTTTGGTTGCATATCAATGCTTTGGAATGAAATTAATCAAACAGTCTTACTACTATCAGGTCTGTGATTCTCCTCAGTGAGAAACTTAAACTTTTAAACTATAATGTGTTATAAAATTTAACAGTTATTTCTACATGTGGCGCAGGGTCTGTGTGAAAAAGCACTGCACTGTACTGATAATCCTTTAGGGCTGTGCCTTAAAATTGCTACTCTTTCACAGGCTGTGGTTTCAGTACCTTGCTAAAAATAATACTTCAGTAGCATTCAGTGAACTTAAAAGAACTTAATGTCATCCACTTGAAAAAACTTATTGTAAATCAGGATTGAGAACTGGCACGAGAAAGACCTGAATGACACAGCAGGAAGCAATATAAAAATGAACGAATCCTGCAAGCAAATTAAGGGACAGGCCTCAGAGTGGGCACATTAACACTGAAGTTTTTGCTGAGTTTCAAATCAAACTCTTGCTGATAAATGCTCGTAATTTTCAGGGAAATTTTCTTCTATCTGTCTTTGTACTGGGTTTCAGTTCCAATGTATTTTAGGCTGCTTAGGAGGTAATAAACACCTCAATAGTCCTCAGTATTTTACTGTTCACAAGTCGAAAAGTATCTGATGGAAAGGCACTACTAACAAGGCATGTAGAGCAAATTCCTTTTTGGGAGCCTAGTCCATCAGAATAACTGGAGGTTTTCAAACTAAAGAACTTGTAATCATTTCTGAAACTTTTGAATGCATTTACTTTGTCTCTTACAAATTTTAAGAATTTGTAGTGAAACCTGTGGTAAAAGACTTTAGTGAAATGTATATTACTGCTACTAATGCAGCAGATAAGATTTTTCAGACCTAATGATAAAATATGAATCCATACAGTTTTTCATTAAACCGGGCAATACATACTTGTGCTCATATTCATACTTTTTCTGTTCTAATTTGTGCTTCACCTACATGGCAGAAATGGAAAATGAACTCCTTTGGTTTTAGGGAAGAAGCTTCCAGTGTTGCGTTACAGCCCAAATGCATCAAAATGTTAGTTGTTATTGCAGCAAGAACATTGTAGTTGGCCCTCTCCAACCTCCCAGGTGTGTGTCTCTGGGTGAATCCCCAGATGAAGTAATGACTGAAAGTACATTTTTTAAAGCTGCACATGGCCTTTAAGTATAAGACCTTCTCTGAAGCTGCATATGCCAGTGACTGATGCTAAGACTTTCGTGTTTCACAAATTCTCAATTGTGTGATGGTAGCAAAGACAGGCAGGCAAAAATGCTGTCCTGATGGTATATATGAATGAGGCAGAAAACAGGCTTAAAAACTGTTTTGTCTTTGTTCTTCTACTAAATTGGTGATCTGATGAATAATATGACTGAAGGTTTCCTCAAGGAGGGAACTTGTCCCTCCTCTCTCTATTGCTAAAAGAAGTTTTGTCTTGAGGCTCCCTTCATTATTAATTAAGCAGCATCATGAATTGTGTTATCAAATGTGCAGAGCAGTCTGTGGATTAAATCTTTCCCCTCTCTACTAGGGAAAACCCTTTGCAATTTTTCCTAGTTACAGCCAGGTTTGTGTTGAAATTCCAGAGTCTAGCCTATGGGGAAAGTAAAATACAAGTAATTTGGAATTAATTTTTGTGTTTCATACTTGATATAAGTCTATATTGCAGAGTGAGAATGGGTGGTAAAGCATCTTTTGTTTATTTGTATTTTTGCCTCTTTTGGGGACAAACTCATTACTGGTTCTCGTATTTCTTGTTTCTCCTGAATCCTCAGTTTCAAGGCAGAAGAAGTTGCTAACTTCTGTGCTTCAGGATAGAGAGTAGCCTATATAACAAATCAAAACCTAATGTCTCAAGTAGGGAGAGACCCATAAGAATCATTGAGTCCAACTTCCTGCTCCTTGCAGGGCTACATAAAACTAAATATCACTGAGAGTGTTGTCCAGACTCACCTTGTGCTCTGCTAGGCTTGGTGCCATGACCACTTCTCTGGGAAGTCTTGTCTCTCAAAACCATTTCTGTTAAAACTATACCTTCACATCCTGTTGTCAAACTGTACTCTGGAATGCTGGTGGTTTGGATTGGGTTTGAGGTTTTTTCCTGTTTATTAGTCATTTGAGGCCGGACACTTTTGTAAAGATTCTGATGATGATTGCATGTGGCTTTTCACAAATTTTCTTCTTTTGTCAACCTCTTAATGGGTGGGTTTTGGTTAAAGAGTGCAGAAGCTGACTGAGCTGAGGTTGCTGGAGCCTCCAAGAAGTGATTCTTGTAATGTAGAGGGAAGTCTGTTCTGCTGGTACCTGGACTGTCCCAAGGAGAAAGATATGGGGCAGATGGCCACTTTCATGACCACTGTTCCCACTTTCGTCACAAGCACCAATGCCACAATTAAATGTTTGAAAGTGAAATCTCAACTGTTTATTGAGAAGCAAAGTATAGCCTGGTATACTCAGTATATACTGAGGATGATGATAGGCCTTGTTTTCCACTGTATTGCAAAGTTCACTTCCTGCCTTTTGCGAACAGCATCAAGGAGCTGGAACAAAACCAGTTGGTCTATGTTTTCTGTCAGGCCTCATAAAATCTGTAAATTGAGAGGAAGAATGATTGCAGTGAGACATCTCTGGAGCTCCTAGATGTTTGAGAAATAATGCATCTGGCCATTAGGTACAGGAAAAGCCCTTGCTTTCTCTTAAATGCTCAATCTGTGAGTCACTATGAGCAGATTGTTTACAGTTTATTCACAACATGAAGTTCTGAACAAAATTCAAAACACATGCAAACGTTCCTGTTCACACCTGAAGTGCAAACTGACTTTATGACTCTGCATATTACACTTTGTCACATCCAGCTGTTGTAAGGATGCCGAGAGCTTTTGTAGTTCATTGTTAACAGTATGAGCAAAACCATTTTAAAAATTACTTCCAGGGAGTTCAAGATTATGGAGATGAATTTATAACAAAAATGGATGGTGTAACCGTAACGTTCAAGAAAGAGTGCTTCAGAAATGGTGCCTATTGGTTATCTGTAAAAATTCATTTTAATCAGTGTCTAAACACACCAGCCTATGAAAATTTTGGGATTTGCATCAGTTCAGTGTTAAATAATCTCTGTCTTTTAGGTCCATCTGACATAGCAGCAATTATGAAATTCAGCAGAAGACCCACTTGTCCTGATGCCTCAGTAGCAGCAAGTCTACCTACACCTCCTGTACCAAGGCACCGGAAGAGTCACAGCCTGGGAAACAAGTGCGTACTCCCAGCTGTCTTACGCTCAGGCAGTTACGTGCATCATAAACATTTAAGATAGCAGCAGAACGTGCCAGTATTTGTCCTTTCCATTTCTTGTATTACAGAAGTGCTTCAGGCTTTACTGTGTATTCTCTAGGTTTTCTCTTGACTCTTTTGTTATTTTTGCTGACTATTCTCGGCTAGTGCCAGGCACTGGCAATATTTGAAAGCTGCTCATCCGCTTTGGTCTGTGGATTCCTGGTGTACATAACTGGTACTTTTTTTCTTTCATTTTCTAAATGGCTTGCTAATACATCTAAGGATGCGTGGCACACCTTATTCAGGAAAGGTGTGACCTTTTGCACTGTTCTGCCTGGGTAATATGGATTAGAAATATTTTTCTCTACCATTTACCCAACTAAGTGAGAGCACCCGCTCCCCAGTTAAGGTTTCAGCATCTAACAAATTTTACAATTAATGAGTTAGGGAAAGAAAGGTTCAGGTGACTTGTCCAAGGTCATGGAGCAATGATGTGTTAGTTCAGCTTAGTGAAGGACCACCAAACAGTGGCTTAGCTGGAGTCTTCTTTTTCTGGTTTTCTGCTTTTGCTACCACCAAGGGTGTTCAGGTTTTATGTGGAGAGGAGTCAAAACGTTTATGGCTTCCCAGCTGCAGAAGTTTAATAATTGTTACTGACAAAGAGAAGTAAAACCTGAAATTTGTTTTGGTAGTTAAGGAGTATATGTACAGTAAAGTGATAGCATGTAATTGCCTGCTCCGTAATAACCTGCTGATGAGTCAGAGGCTGAATAGAAACAATGTGAGCCAAAGGTTGCTGTTAGATGACGTAAGAGGGGTTTCATGTTTTTCTCTTCCGTGTTCCAGTATGATGTGTCAGTTGAGCGTCGTGGAGAGCAAAAGCGCCACCTTCCCGACGGAGCGGCCACGGCACCTGCTGGATGACAGCGTCCTGGAGTGTCACAGCCCCGCGCGCAGCCACACACCCAGCACGCGCCTTGCCAACGGCCTCTCCATAGGTAGCATCTGCGTGGGGAGTGACAGCCTTGCTCCTGTCCCAGGGTGCTGCAGATTCACAGATATCTGAAAGTAGGGGATTAGGAAGATCTTTATTTCCCATGCAAAGACTGATTGTTTTCATGGAAGAAAGTAGATCAGAACTGCTACCTGGTCAACATTACCTCAGCTTTCCTTAGTTACCTACTGACGTTTTTGCTAAAAGTGGCATGAAGGAAGATTGGTTTTGTAGATGCTCCATGTGTGACACAAAGTGTTTGTCAGCTTTTACCAGGGGAAAACGTGTAAATATATTTTAAAAGCTTTAAAAAGTTTTCACAAAGAAAGCTTTAATTTTAGCTCTATGTTTTAGAAGGTGAGAGAATTGTTTGGCTGAGTCTTCAAAAGAAACATAAAATGAACACATTATGGTATTATAATTAATAAAACAATCATTATAAGATCAACAAAGTGAACAAGAACCTGTGTTCTAAGCAAGGGAAAGTCGCATTTCAAGAGACTCAGGCTATTTCTGGAATAGGAAACTGGCTGTGAAAGATAGCATATTACTTGACCAAGGGTCAGACACTGAGATAATCTCTGCACTTCTGAAAATACAGGCACAGCTCACTGTGTTTAAACTGAGCATTAGAAGATCAGTCCTGGGCAAATTAAAACTGTGAGCTAAATAGTTGTGCCAGAAGAGGAGGGACAAATTGGTCAAGGGCTTGTCAGAGAAATAGGAACTTTAGTTATGAATGCCATCATACATATTTTTAATAACTCCTAGCAGCAGCATAGAGCTGACATACCCTCTGTTAGAGGTGTGCTGGCTTCTTGAAAATAAACTATGATACCATATCTAATAACTTAAATCAACCTATGGATATTGTGGTAGAAAAATTGTCTTACAAAGGAACTCGATTTTATGTTCCTGAAGTGCTCAGCTTCCGAAGTAAAAGCAGCATGATGAAAATTAAAGTGATGATGTTTAAACACAGCAGTAACATGAGTTAACAGTGAGATACTATAAATTGAGAGGCTCATGTAAGCCTCTTCCAACTGAACTCTAAACACTTTACCATGAACTCTAAGTACTTCAAAATATTATTTGAGTAGCAATGTCCATGGTACTATGTAAAGAGTATTCTGGTGATCCACATACATTGGCTTTGTATTTTCCCATGGGTGGTTTTCTTACTCCTTCTCTGTACTACTCTCTTTCTAGATAGCAGTGAAAGCTCAGAATTTAGTGAGGAGCTGCCGTCAGGGCTTGAAAGGTGAGTTAGTCTTCATGTACACTCACTGAGCGTTCTACAGACTTAGCTAAGAAATTCACAAATGATCTCTAATATAGGTAAGCCCTAAATCAACAGTTATTTTTATCAAATTATTGATTAGTTAGGAAAAAAAATGGCAAACATTTTGAAATAAAGCACTGTAAAGGTATTGGACCTGAAAAGATTGGGAACTATCTGTCATGTTTACCAAACCCTCACTGTTGTAGTCTCAAACTGGAATTTCCCTCATCGGATATTTGCATTCACAAACAGGGGCCGTCTATATGCCACTCTGGGGCCTAACTGGAGGGTACCGATCCGGAATTCTCCTAGGAGTCGAAGCTGTGTCTACAGGTACAGTTCAGGGTCTGCCTTATTCATTGTATGGCACTAAACTTCAATTTGGGTTTTAAGCTTTAATAGTGTAAAGTATTTTGTGTCCAAATATCCTTGCAAGACCATAACAGCTCATGAGGTCTCCCCCTCCTGCTTGTAAAAACTCCTGTCAATGCTAAAGCAGGGGTGTGGCCCATTCAGATGAAATTCAGTTTAGCTGTTGATTTAGCTAATGATGTCTGGCTTCCATTTTGCAGAAAACTAGTCTTTACTTTGGGTTTTATGGTGTAATGGAAGCAGTTTTGTCATGAAGGTCATCTTTAACTCCTGTGACAAGTCATGATGTTAGAAGGATACCTTCTTGACCCTTTCCCACAATCTATTTCCTGATTTACAGGACAGCTACCCATAACATCTGTTTGTGTCAGAGAGCTATAGTATGGTGTGTTGATTTTGTTCAGTAAAAGGCATTACCTTAGACCTCAAGTAAGAGAGAGAACATCTGCAAGCCATATGTAGCAGACACTCACAATGTTGCTAGTCACTAAGATGTGAACTTTCCAGAAGCAGGTAATCCATTTACAGACTAAAGAGAGGTGATGTGGGAAATTTTATATAGATTGAGGGATAAAGATCAGTCCTTTTATCTATACTTAACCTGAATTTGATAAATTCTGTGATTCTGTCAAATGAAGACATATGTTTGAACAGGTAAGAAAACAGAGCCTTGAATCAGTATTCTGCAAATACTGTGATTTAGTTGCAGTTTAAATCCAGTTAGATTTCATTTTGTTTAAATTAGTTTGCTTCAGCCATTGTAGAAGTGTTGATATAATGCATAAATATAATTACAGTTGCTTTACCTGAGCTAGTAACATGTGATAGAAAATGCATACTTTATAAATTCATAAAGGAATACATTTTGGAACAGTATTTCAGCTATTGTACCTGCTTCTGGAAAATAATTTCTTAACATGACCATGGTAGATTTGTTTCAAAAACATATGTAAGTTAGAAATATGAAACGTAAGAAGATTAAAATATGAAAAGCCTTTTAGATCCACAAAGAAGAATTATTCCCTAAAATACATTTCTTACGTTTATCCACCATCAGGCAATTCTAATGCTTACATTCATTCATCCTTTTCTGAAACCTTCTGCTGCCTCTTTTAGAAATACAGAATCGGCAAGAATGCACATTAGCACAGACCAGGCAGGTGCATGCAATGGAAGAAGATGCATCTGCCCGTTGGAAGGGCTTTTCTTCTCTAGATGTGGTTGTGCATATTACTTGCACAAGCATGGGTTCCTACTTGTTTGTAGACAGAATAGTGTTCCTCTCACAACTGAAAGGTAGATCATACATACGTCCTTTACCTTGTATTCATTATTAGACATGATTTAGTTAGCGCTGACAGACCTCATTGGTCCATATAAGAACAACAATGTTGTGATCATATGGCAGTGAAGTTAGCCGCACATAATCTATCAATCAGTATTTGGTTGAGACACTGTTAACAGCTGTTTGTATTTCTAGCTTTGCTTGTACTTGGGCTCTATCAGTTGTATCTCTTTTCTCACTATATATATGGGAAGTTTCATGTTCATTCTGGAAAAGGAAAAAAATATTGTAATCTCTGTACAACGAATTATGTAGCATTTTTATATAGTTTTCCCAACTCTTTTCCAATTAGGCATGGTAGTTTCATTTAATTTAAAATTGCATTTGTGGGAGCTCTTATTGCCAAAATTTTAAGCTGTAATTTTCCAGAAATTCAGATAATTTCTGTTATTTACCAGAATAAAAACCAAAATTGCCAGTTTTTACTTTGACTTTGGGTTTCAGTATTTATACTGTTTTATTTGTTCATGTCTAAGCCCCCAGAATATAACCTTTTCTTGATTTGCTATTTTTGAAAGATCCCAGTTCCTATTTGATAGCTAGGTTAGGAAAATACATATTCTGGAGTCAAGTTTCAAATGATGCAATACACGTAAAGCAGTGCAGGATAGATATATTTATGGCTAAATTATATTGCTTGCTTATCATCTTTATTTGTCTGCTGAAATACACAGAGGAATGCTTTGTCTCTCCAGCCCAACAGGCGCATGCAGCTGCACAGCAGGTGGTTCCATAGGAGTCATTACCATGGAAGGGCCTTTAAGAAGAAAAACACTGCTCAAAGAAGGCAAGAAACCTACTGTAAGTGATTCTAAATATAATTATGCCTATGATCCTAATTCATTAGTGGCTGTTTTTATTTTCAGGATTAGATTAAACCTGCAGCTTGATACCACACAAAGCAATGGTTTTATCAATTGTAATTTTCTGATCAAAGTTATAATCAGGTTATAACGAGGTTGTAACCTTTGCAAGACATTTGATCTACAGCAGTTTTGCTTCTGCCTGCATTTGCAAGTCACGTTTCTAGCTGTAAAAGCAGAACAGGAGTGAAGCAATTGTGTAACCCGCAAGCATTGTTTTGAGGGCAGAAATAAATCTTGTGGCACTGCCTGATGACCCAGAGCATCCTGATACTTTCCAGCTAAATAACTCTGACAAGTGTAGATATTGCAGGAGGAACAATGTCTGCATTACATTTCTGTGACAGGACATAGATTAATAACTATTAATGAGTTTGTAGATTACAGAACTTGCAGTGGCACTCGTAAAAGACTGAAGAGGGAGATCTTCAATACAGAATTTTCAAGGGAGACTACAAATTAAATGGAATATATTTCTACAGCATATTTTGGTGCTTTTGTAGTATCACTTTAAAATGAAATGGCTGCAGGGCAGCAACCCATAGCACTAAAGTCATGGCAATTCATAGTTAACCCAAATTCATGCATTTCACATGGTTCTAGTCCTATGCATTTGGTAATTTTTTTGTTTTCTGTAGAGTTGATTGATGTATTTCACATGCAACCCAATTTAGTTAAGAGCTAAAAGATTTGAAGAACTGCAGAGTTGTCATTTCAATGTTTTTTTTAATCAAAAGTCTAAGATCTGTCCAGCAGAATGCAACACACTATTCTTCTCCGAAACAATCATTACTGATACTTCTATGAGATACCCAAATAAGAAGGATTGTGTTCACAGCCAGCCATCAAAATTTAGGTAGCTGGACTGATTTAGCCCAGGAAACACTCTTTATCTCCATTCCCTGCTTCTGAAATTAACTTCAGTAGCACTTGGGCTTCCCTGTGAATAGATTTTTGAAATGTCAGAGATATGCAGAGTTTTTCCTAATATTTTTTTCCTTTTTCATTCAGCTCTCCTCGTGGACTAGATACTGGGTCATGCTTTCAGGATCAACTCTGCTGTACTTTGGAGCAAAATCTTTAAGAGGCACTGAAAGAAAACATGTAAGCTTTAAATTAATTCTAAAACCAGAAATTGAATATTCATAAGTAGATCTGGAAGGGCATCCAAAGTGCCCATTCTGTTCCAGGCTAAGCCATATATCTGCACAACTTTTACAGCCAAAAGTTATCCTCTGCTACAGTCTCAACTGTGACTGACTTGTCTGTCTTTTCCAGTATAAATCTACACCTGGGAAAAAAAGTCTCCATTGTGGGCTGGATGGTGGCACTGCCTGACGATCCGGAGCACCCTGATATTTTCCAGCTAAATAACCCTGACAAAGGTAGATATTGCAAGATGGACAATGTCTGCATTACTTTTCTGTGACAGGAAGTAGATTAACATCTATTAATTAGTTCATAGATTACAGAACTTGCAGTGGCACTCAATAAAGACTGAAGAGGGAGATCTTCAATACAGAATTTCAAGGGAGAGTACAAATTAAATTACCATATTTCTACAATATGCTGTGGTGCTTCTGTGGTGCCTACAGAGAGATTGCTTTATTTTGCCAGTCACTGTAAGTTTTGCAGAAATTGCCCAACCAATATGAAATGGCTGCATGTCCATGTGTCTCCACACACAGGTCTCCCAAGTTTCTGAATAGCTTCCTTAAAATCAGTCAGTATCAAATCTTGACTTACACTGAGGCCAATTAAAGTATCAAACCATTTACCAAAATAAGTCTGCTAAGTAATTACTAAATACTTCTTAATAATTAATTTTGCAGTGCCATAACTCTTTTGCCGTGATTAACTCCAAAAACTTCAAAAGATAAGATAACTCGTGGGGTTGTTTTGCACTTTGAGTGGTTGCTTACAGATTTTTGAGGCTTTCTTCACTTTTCATGTTTTCAGCTTCAGTGCTGGTCATGGAATTGCATCCATGTGTGAAGTGCATCTCTTGGGTGTTAACTAAAATGCACAAAATATTTGATTGCAGGAACAATTTGCACTAGGACATTGAAGAAAACTAAGTTTACAAATGTCAAAAACTTTACCAGATGCCTTAATGAGAAGAAATCCAGGATTAAATTAGATCTGACCTATGTGGTCTTTTCTATGGCTGTCATTTGGCCTTTCTGCCTATGAGGCCACATATGTTCTCACACTTGCTTCACCCAAAGATTGCTTCACATGGGCTCCATTATATTAGCAACATCTTGTTTGAGCATTTGAGGTGCAAATTAATTTAAGAATTTACTTCAGGACTTTGACTTCTGCACAGAAATTAGAGTCCCTTGAAACTACATGTCTGTCTGCAAATTCGGAGTCTGTCATTTTCTTATTTTTGTAGGCAATGTTTATAAGTTTCAGACTGGTTCAAGGTTTCATGCAATATTATGGCATAAACATTTGGATGATGCGTGCAAAAGCAACAAGCCTCAGGTAAGGTTGTGAAAACTGTTTCTACCCACTTTTTCCTGTTTTCCAGAAAATCCTTACTAGAAAAGATACCTCTCTCAGTCTGTGTGCACACACATTCCTGTGGGGACTGACACAATTCCTCATTCTGTACGTTGATCCATTTTCTCAATAGGAGTAAGAAAAAACATTTAAAATTAGAGAATTTCCACCAAATCAGGTTTTGTGCAGGTCTAGCTATTGGTTTGGTTACTTAAGAGCATATAACCTCTACTCTCAGTTGCTTCAAGCAAGATAACCTCATCTCTTCTTTAGAAGGGGCAGTCTAATGGAAAACAAAATAACCATGCTAGGATGGACTTGATGATCTTAGAGATCTTTCCCAAATATAATGATTCTATGAGTAATTTACAATCTCTTGCAGGTACCTGCTAATCTAATGTCATTCGAATAATTTCCTCTCCTATCTGGTGTGACTTCAAGTGCCAAACTGAAGAAACAGGTTATTGTTCTCTAAGGAGGAAGAGGAGAATGGTTTTCCTGACATGAACCAGCCACAAATATTTCCGCACTTTCCTATGTAACTTGAAAGTGATTCTGACACAGCTTTTAAAAACAGAAACTGAATGTTGTCCCTAGGACCAGATAAAGTCTCATGCACTGAGTGAAAGCAGACAAGTTAGATGGACAGAAGATTAATCCTGACTTCTGCAGGATTCTAGAGCCCTCAATTATTTGTGGTCGGAAATTGCATGAACCTGATACTTGACCACAAACTGAGCATCATATCTTCTGCCTATTCTTTTTTAAATGGTTCTTTTTATTGTTAAGCTGCTTTGTGTGACTGAAGAATATTTGGCCCATGTTGGGTTTCAATTCTTTCTAATGCACAGAATGATTGACAGTATTAACTTGCTCCAAAATGTCAATTAGAATAGAAAATTGTGGAACAACATTTTTATAATCTAAGTGCACTGACTTGCTTGGCAATGTGGCTGCCTCAAATTTTCTATCAAATTTCTGGACAATTCTGCTGTTCATATTTGAGCTATTTGGGAAAAATGTATTTTGGCGCAGGACAGTTGGTTTTCTTTTTCATTCAGTTATTTTACTCAGGAATGCCCTGGCAGTGGACTTAAGGCTGCTTACATTTACCTCATCCTGAAGCTCGTCTTTCATTCTTTTACTAGAGGCACAGTTGCTAACAAATTTAGGGGTTTGAACATTCAGTCTGAATGTTGTTCATTTCAAATCCCTTACTACAGGGACACAAGTTATCAGGTGTTATGTATCACATGGCTCTGGCTCCTCAGAATTATTCCATATCATCATTTTGTCCTTCTGTGGATGACTTGACTGCACTCAATTCCAGTATATGTTGCAACTTTGCATTAGTACCGGCAGTTGGTACCGCTATTATAAAACCATGACTGCCATGAAAGACTGTCTAACAGAGTGGAGCAAGTACAAAGAAGCCTTCACATAAGTATCCAGAGAATAAACAAACAAAAAAATGTAACTGAGCCTTCTCCTCTGAAGGAACTCTCATTATGCTGTATCCCTGCTGTGCCCTGGCACTCCTGCAGTCAGAATATTTTTCTATTAATATGTTGAATTCATCACTTTTTGTGTTTGAAAGTCTGTTGCCACATAGCATCAGTATTCAGACTTCATCAATCATCAGAAAACCTCTTCTGACTTTCCTAAGATTGCATAGAGGAGAAATTGGCAAATCAGCCTCTAGCTTACAAGCCAGGAACACCATGGAAGTCAGTTTAAGTGAACAGAACCTCTACTGGTTCCTGGCATTAGCGGTATGTATTCTATGGACTTACATGATTTTCTACATTTTTATTTTGAAACTTCTCTAACAACAACAAGAAAAAAATACCTGTGTTGTTAAATGTCAGTTAAAAGTAAATTTTTTGTTCTTTTAAGAATTTATGTTACAATCCTGAAAGCCTAATACATATCAGCTTTTCAGGGAAACCAGTTCCTGATGACAACTGCATTTAGATCCTGGGACATGGGAAAGTGTATGTAAAGTTGACATTGTTAATTTGGTAACTCAGGAACCAGTGGAAAAGAGTGTTAATGCAAAATACATTTATACCATTTTTCTCTTTTTTTACTAACTTAAGACAGCTTTAAACTAGGAAAAGCATTGGTATCTGCAAGGGCAGAGCATCGAACACCATTAGAGATGGTGTAGAAGCTTTTGAATGTTGTAACATCCTGTTACCAGTACATGTCTTCAGACTGTTAGACTATGATGTAGTCTGAATTATTCTGCACCTCTGGACTTTTGTGATTAGTCATCAATGAGATTAAACATCTTTTCAGTATAGCACAACTGTGAAATTGCCGCTTGAAAAATTCAGATGGATGGTAGTGTAAGAATACTATCAAAACATCTTAAACCAATTTTAAATTGGTCTTTAAGTATTAAACAGTTCGTAGCTGCTGATTAGAGGTGTTATGATGCCATTTGGTACCATATGGTATTATCTGGTACTTATATGGTTAATTGAAAGCTGCTATTGAAATACAGTATATTGCCTATCACTACTGATTGCGACAGCATTTCCACAAAAAATATCACAAATCATACAAGTTTTTCTCCATCAAGGAGAATAACTGCAATAGTTATGTAAAAGTAAACATTATGTCATAATTATTATTTTGAGAATTGTGAAGATATAAAAACTGTAGGTAATAATATTAGTCTATTAAATGTCCAATTTTGTTGTAATTCAGTGCCAAAATACATTTTTTTTCCAAATACCATTAAAATGAGGCAAAGAAACTAGTTTTCAAATTGAGACTGACTTGTCACATTATAATGTTAACCAATTTCAACATTTTGGTTTTTGTGTGAAAACTGTTGCACTATTTTTGACCGTATTTTCCAGCAGTCCACTGCATGCCATTTGTGTAAAGGATTCTTTCTATAATTCTTGTGAACTGTCTCACCTGTAAGAACTCTGGCGTCAGAATCTAGGTTTTTGGCAAAGTATTTTGTTACCTCAGTCTTGTATCAAGTTGCTGCATTTTTCAGTTTGTTACATTGATAATAATGATTGTTTCACTAATGAAATACTTTAATGTAAAAAAAAAATTTGTTTACTACAACAGTAATTGCATTTGGTTGTAAATTTTAAAATGTGCAGGGTATGTATGCTGTTGACAATAAAATATTCTGAAAAATAATGGTAAAGGTACAGAAGGAATGTTTTAGCTCAAAAGCAGCATCCATGTTTTATTTGTGAATGAATGGTGATACAGCTGAACAGACTTTATAGAGCACAGTGTCGAGCCATTTAATAGTATAAATACAACAGAATCAACATTTCTAGGATAAAATTGACAATGCCTCCAAGTTTGCAGTGTTTTCAAGTGAGATTTGGAAAGTCCAAAGAAGTAGAGACAAACCTAAATTTCTTTACACTTAAAATTTAACTCAGCACATTTGCAGATGACACCAAGCTGCGTGGTGCAGTTGCAACACTCTGAAAACTGGGGCCATCCAGAGGGGCCTGGACAAGCTTGAGAAGTGACTGGGGCTGACATATTTCTAATGAACAGGTCGAGAGCAGCCCTGCTGAGAAGGGCTTGGGGGTGCTGGTGGATGAGAGGCTGGACATGCCCTGACCATGTACACTGGCAGCTCAGAAGCCAGTGTGTCCTAGGCTGCATCAAAAGCAGTGTGGGCAGCAGGCGACAGACGTGATTCTGCCCCTCCACTCAGCTCTTGTGAGACCCCGTGTGGAATTCTTTATCCAGCTCTCGAATCCTTGGAATAGGAAGGACTTGAACCTGTTGCAGTGGGTCCACAGAAGGGCCGCAGAAATAATCATAGAGCTGGAGCACCTCAGCTATGAGAAAAGGCTGAGACAGATCAAATTGTTTAGCCTGGAGAAGAAAAGGTGCCAAGAAGACGTTACTGCCACCTTTCAGTATTTAAAGGGGACTTACAAGAAAGATGCAGGCAGATTTTTTTAGTAGGGCGTGTAGTGATAGGAGAAGGGATGATGATAGTTTAAAACTAAAAGAAGGTTGATTCAGACTAGATACACGGAAGAAATTTTTTGCAGTGAGGGTAATGAAATACTAGGTTGGCCAGAGAGGTGCTGGATGCCCCATCCCTGGAAGCGTTCAAGGTCAAGTAAGATGGGGCTCTGAGCAACCTGGTTGAAGATGTCCCTGCTTATGGCAGGAGGGTTGGACTACATGATCCAACCCAAACCATTCTATGATTTTATTTATTATGTAAGGTAAATAAGCTGTAGATTATGACTGGCAATGAAGGTCCTCTAATTGCTGCAGAAACGTAATTTCACGAGCAGTTGTCTGAGAGAAAAATTACAGGCTAGCTAATGCGAAGATGAGAGCAAAACAAGCTAAAAGAAGTTACTTCTACAGCTGAACAGAAAAGCATATATCCTTTTCCTGAAGTGGACTCCTTTTCCTGTTACCCCTGAGAAATAGGAAGAGTGTTTGAAGACTTTTTTGTTACTTGGTAGTCTTGGAAATAAGTTGGATCTATACAATTTTCCTTCAGGGTCATGTGCAGTGTTTCATTGTAAATATTTTAGAAAGGAAGCATCTGTACCTGTCTCTCATATCTATGAAATGGTTCTTTTCACTAATAGCATCAGTTAAAATGGGAAAATTGACTGGTATTCTTCTCCTTCCCATAGGTAACAAGATAGAAAATAAACAAAGTGAGCATGTTAGGAAGGAGAACCAACAATCACAATATCTCAGGTTGACACTGTTATGGAATCAAATTGCAGGGGGGAGAGAGGACTACCTTCTGCATTGCAATATTTCACTGAAAGGTAACGTGCTTTTGTCATACAACACCCAAAGTCAAGTACTGAAGAGCTCATTATATACTCATTATGTCCAAGCATCTTGTCTTGTAACCTGGGAGAGAAAAATCAAAACGAAGCATTAAATAACTTTGTTACTACTCCTGAGGCGAGGCTGTGCTAGGCATGCAAGGGATGGCAGTCAGCGCTCCCGGAGCCGTTGGCGTCCGGGTCTGCGGCGAATTGGGCAGGCTCTGCTCCCCAAAATGTGCCGCCAGCGCGGATCGGCGGCCCCGCCGCTGACGCGCATCAGCGTCCAGGGGTCAGCCGCCGCGTTGCCCCATTCGCGGTCTTACATAGGGTCTCCCCGACCAATGCCCCGGGGAACCTGGGACAGTGGCGGGAGAGGCCAGAGGCGTGGCCGGCGCGTCGGGGAAGGCCCTTGGGGCCGCGCTGCGGCGGGGCCGCTCGCCGGCCCCCGGTGCCGATGCCGTTCACAGCAAGCCGCGCGGAGGCACCACCACGGCTCGAAGCGACGAGCAGCCACCTCTGGTGTAAACGGCCCCACGCAGACCGCGGCGGGCGGGGGCTCTGCCTGCGGTACGGCCGGGGCCGGGGGCCGCGGCATCTCTGCGGCCATAGCCGCCGCCGCCTTCCCAGGCGGGAGAAGAGGGGACCGAGCGCAACCGGCAGCTCCAGGCTGCAGGGTCGTGTTGCGGTTGCTGCTGTCGATGCCGCAGAGGGAGCCGGGGACGGGGCCCGAGGGCTGCGGTAGCGCCGGCCCAGCTTCGCTCAGCTTTCGCGGCGGCGCCCGCACGGGACTGTAGTGGCGGCGGCGGCTCTGCCCGCCCTCCGCGCGGGGAACAGCTGCTCCCACGGGACGGGGAAGCCGGGCGCGCTGCAGTCTGTGTGCAGGTGTGGTAAACCTGCCGGGACCGTAGCGGAGGTCAGGCAGAGGCACCTGCTCGGGATCCTGTAACTGGCATCGCTCGCAAGAGAGGCGTGACAGATTCAGGATTTTATTTCCACTCAAGAAATAGGAAGATGGTGATCAGCTGTAGCATTATTTTTCGGTTCTGGTGTTAACCACTGAACGGTAAGTTAAAAGTAAGTATTAATTGTCTAGATTTTCGGAGTCTCCATCTGAATACATGTGAAGTGTGGAGTTCAACTTTAGATTTGAAGAATGCAAAACTCTTCCAAAGCATAGTTCCAGTGTGTGTTGTGGGTTGACCCTGGCAGCCAGTTCAACCCTCAGCCTTTCCCTTGCAGCGGGATGGGGATAGACTCAGAAGGGCAAACGTGGGAAATCCCATGGGTTGAGGTAAAGACAGTTTAAAAGGTAAAGCAAAGTTGCATACGAAACAAAATGTGGAATCTATTCATTATGTCCCCTTAGGAGGCACGTTTCTAGCATTTCCAGGAAAGCAGAACTTCTGGTTCAACAGTGACTTGGGAAGCCATATGCTGCCGTGTTGCATGTCTTCCCCTTTCTCCTTCTTCCCCCAGCTTTGATGACTGAGCATGGCATCATGTGGTGTGGAATAGGCCTTTGGTTGGTTTGGTTCAGCAGTCCCAGCTGTGTTCTCTGCAAACTTCTTGTGCCACCCAACTCCTGAGACAGGAGCAACAGGAAAAACAGAGACAGCCTTGACTCTGCGTAAGTGCTGTTCAGTGAAAGCTAAACATCAGAGTGTTTGAAGCACTTGCTTTGGTCACAAAACACAACACCCTACTAGCTACTAGGAAGAAAATTAACTCAGTCCCAGCTAAAAAAGTACAGTGTGAAAGACAAAAAGTTGAAATAAGTCTTTTAAATGTCATGCAATTTTTATATTGCCCAATCTGTTTGATTTTTCAAAGGACACAAAGTTTAGTTGTTTACAATAGGAGGAGTTTGGCTTACGGATATACTGCAGATTATAATGGAGAAGTTTATGAGTGTATGCAGGAAAGTGTGGGGTTCATCAGTTCTAATGGCACAAAATAAGTATGTGGCAACACTGTACTGGTCTGGCTTACTGTCTTTCTATATGGACTTGAAACAACCAGTTTAATTTTTTTAGAGCAGTGTATTGTTAGTGGAATAATACTGCCTTCAGTTTAATCCTTCAAACAATATTCTTTTGACTTTGGATCTTTTAAGAAAGGAAGGACACTGGTGTGTCAAAGAACCTTTCTGAAAAAAGTAAGCTGTCAAAAGATTGGCGACAGGCAATCTAGACAAATATGGTAAATTATTGTTAATATTTTGAATTCTTATTTAAGCACCAGTGATCCGGGGTTTTTCTTTTGACAAAAATCATAAACTAAAGGATAGGAAAAAACTCTTTTCAAAAATAGGAAGTTATTATGGCTGTTTGATAGTTGGGGGGGGGGGTTAGTTGGACCCTGGGTAAAAAAGGATTAGGTTTTTTATTGTTCCTATACTGCTGAAGATAAAACTTCATATTAGGAACTGAAACTCTTCATATTAGGAACAGAAACTCACCTTTTGTCAGTTGCCCTCTATCCTTACCCTAGATTGGCAGATAAAGTAATAAGATGAGAGTTATCAAAAACTTAACGTAGACATCGTCAAGGTACTGAAATGCACAGTTTAAAGAGTCTTCTCCCATCTCCACGTGAACAGAACAAATTACAAAGGAGATTGATAGTTACACGGCAACGACTCTTGAACTTTATTTGCAATTGGTACTAGCTTTTGGTAAGGACAGTGCTAGTCGTGGAGGGTTTTAGAAAAATGTTGGGAAGTAAGGTCTGAAAATAGAAGGTGTACAACCAAGGTAAAACCAACATTCAATTGGAAGGTGATATGAAAAAAATTCCATTTCAAAATTCTAAAAAGACAAGCTATTGGAATAACCTATAATGGAAATTTGATAAGTGAACGTAATAAAACAATGTGCCTAAAGCAGGAGTGATTCCTTGGTTTATGGTGGGAAAAAAAGGATTATTTAAATATGTGGAAGTTTGTGAGTGCATTCTCGGTCCCATACAAAGCTTCAGAGTAAATTTTAGAAGAACTCTGACCAAAGAAATGAGAAATGTGAATAATTTGAGTTGCTCAATCTAGTGAAAGATGTCCCATCTACGGCAAGAGGATTTGAACTAGATGAAGTCTTGTCCAACCCAAGCCATTTCATGATTCTAACCGTGACAAGAGTTCTTTATTATGACCTTGCTGCAGAAGAAAACACATTGTGTAACTGCACTTGCTTGTCTGACTGGGTAGGTATATCAGTTGTTGGCAGATGACAAGCTCAGACGTAGATGTGCATGTAATATGTTGCATCTCCAAAAGATATAATCCAAGCATGTGTTAAGAAAGAAAATTTCCAACAATGATGAAGGCTTGTTACTTGCCATGTACAAATGGACCAGGTACAGACATTTCTAGTCTTCTGTAGTAGAGAGTAATGGAAACTGGGCCAACTGCACAGAACTGATTGGTGAAGGTAGACTGTTTCTTATGAGGTGGTTTTAGAGTAGCCTGTCTTGTTTAATGAAGAGGTTACAAATATGAAGATGAGGAGGTGATACTACTGCAGTCTGTCAGGGTGGTGGGGAGGAAGAAAGCCTGTTTAGAGTTAAGGGGAATACTGCAAAGTAGTCATTGATACCATTAGCTAAATTAAATATTAAAGCAAATATGCTTATTTTTTATCATGTTTACTTGCATAATAATTGGAATTAAAAAATGCAAAATTGAAATGAATTGTTACTATAAAAGAAACTCATTTAAATATGCGGAAAGCGTGCTTTTAAAGTTAAAACTTGCCATTCTACCCTCTCTATAGTGAGGAAATGTAAATGTAGTGTTCCTAATTACGCTGACTTTATGTATTTTCTGTCTACATATTTGTGTTGTTAATTTCAGGAGACCAAAATAAATGAGTAGTATGGGACAAATAATGAATTTCACTCATCAAATAATTACATATTTCTTTTCTTTAAGATTTGATGTTCTGATGTGTCTTGAGCTCTAAATTTTGCTGATTTTCTCGGCTTCTAGAACTTGCCGTTGTTTCAGCACTCTTCTCACAGAGTTCCTCATCCACATCTGTATCTACATGTTCTAACTAGGCCTATAGTATGTTATTAAAAAATGCTTGTCCAGGACATACAGATATATATAGTGTATCTTTCTAGTTCTTTTTAAGTATGTGTGTGAATTAGGGTTATATCAACATGCAAGATTAATTTTCACAAGAAAACTTAAGTAGCCTTAAAAAAATCCATGAAAAATGTTTGATTTGCTTCAGCAACTCCATACTCATTTGTAATTTAAATTAAGTTATTGCGACACAACTGTATGCTTTGCTCAAGAGAGGGAAAACTTGTTTTTCTGGTAGGTGTGGCTGCTGTTACTGACATAAAAAGAGAACCAGCTATGTGAAATTGAATGTACCAGGAAATGTCTGAGGTATTGTACCAGGCTTTTCTTCCCTTCAGCATTTTTCTGTATTGGACAATTATTGCAATTTACCTTAAAAGTATTTATCTGTTTAAAATAAACAATTAGTATATTATTTTAGCGAAATAACTTAGCAAAAAATAAATGGAGGACTGAACAGAACTTCACTCGGCTATCTGCTTTAAAAGGTACTTTTTCCTTTCCTGTTCATTGTTCAGAACACAGTTTAAAAGATTTTTTTTCCCTTGTTTGTTATTTATTGCTAGGTAAAGCAGAAGAAAAAACAAGTAATAAATAGAGTTTGTTATTTACTGTTCACATGGTTTGATATTTCATTAGTTAAAAACTATTTATTCTATAGGACTGAACAATATTTTTATTAATAAATAGATAAAACCAAGGGGAAGAATGTTAAATGTGACCAACTCTATGTTGTAATAATGCTGAAATATATAACATCCTTGGAATAAGAATGCTTGGGGGAAACTTTTGTACTTTTGAATGTTTTATAAAAAGGGTTGGAAAGTATGAGTTGTTTTCAGTCACAAATCTCCAGCTGAAATTCGTATGACAGACTCTTACTATGTATTTGCAGTTCTGCTCTTAATTTTAACGACTTCTGGGGAGGACTCTCAATTTCAGAGATAGAAGACTCAATGCTTTCTGCTGCTCCTTTACTGCTTTGTGCCTAGTGTGATGTAGTGAGGTTTTGGGTGCCCTTATGACTGTTCTGGTCTGTAAAGCAGTTTCTTGGTACCTAGCAAAGGCTGCTGTAAATCACATCAGCCTTGGCATATGGGACATATTAAGGTGTGTGTTGTGACTGTGGCTCTCCCTAGTTCACTTTGTGTGAAAATATTGTATATTATTTTGAATGCACGGACAATTATTTTTCTCCTACTAGAAACCTTTTTGTCATCTTGTGCAATAGCATCAGTTTATTGCATCTTGGCATTTTACCCCATGCTTCTGCTGGCAGCTGGGGGAACTCTCTTCTACCAATCCAGTTTTCTGATCTGACGTGCATTTAATTAATCTGGGACACTCTTTTCCCAAGAATCTCTGTGGTACAGGCAGGCCTTTCAAGAGACTTGCTGTCACTTTCCTGTTTATGGATCATATCTGAATACCTAAAGGTGAATTTGTAGAGAAAACTTTAATCTAGGCTCCACTTGTGCTTGAGAGTACCATAAACTCCCACTCAGGCATTAACACTTGCTAGCACAAATGCTGCTAAAGATTTTGGCCATCCGGGCACTCAGGGCTGCCTACCTGTTCCTGTGGCTGCAAGAGTTTAAGACTTGATCCCCAAACTGTGCCAGGAGCTGAGCCAGCATTAATGCAGTGTGAGGAGGCTCAGATCTCTAGCAAACATTAATATGAGATGATCTTTCCTGCAACTCCTGCCTTGTACAGGGCTGTGTAGGTTAAAGCAGCTGACACTGAGTTCTTGACCTGCATAGATTTCACCTGTCTTCTGTTGGGTTGTATGATTGACCTTCCTCTGTATGTATGGTCTCATCTGTGGTGAACTGCAAGTTAGGGAATTCATAAATTAGTGATTATATCTGCACTATCGTGTGCAATCCCCAATTAGCATGTTTATTATGAACTTGATTAATTCTATATACATTTATGTGTCTCTAGCTTGTCTGTGAGAAGTCTGGTTGAGAGTTCTTTTTTAACATAACTTACATACACACTGTGTAGGGGGAAAAAAAAGAAAAGTTGTTTTGCTTTAAGATTTACTGCATAATTATTAAATTGGATATTCTAAAATTTGGATTATAGAAAAAAAAGGATAATTGCTCCCTGTATTGCTGGATATAGACCTCTGTGTACAGACACTGCTCCACACATCTGACAGGCATTCTGTGTTGCATACAGTATCATCCATACCATGAAAGCCATGTTCTGTGACTGACTTTTCATAAAAGCACAGTAGCTGCGTCTCTGATGAAGTCAGTGCACAATGATAGACTTACCCATTTTGTTTGTGAAATTCTTGAGCAATGATCATGGGTCTGTATTATCTCATGCTATGTATTTTCTTTCCTGCAGATGCAGCAGCATAAAGTACAAGGACAAAAAAAACTGCATCCACACTTAGATGCATACAAAATGTTGTGTGCAGGGAAAAAGTCCTACTTTGCCATTGCTGTGTGCGTTATTACTGTAACTTCAATGCTCACAGTTTCTTATCTGAGGTTACAGAGACTTTCTCATCAGCCAAAAGTAATTCAAGAAGTTAGAAGATGTAGAGGGAAAACTGCCAATAGCACAATAACAGCATTAAAAGGTAACAAAACTTTTATTATATCCCCATACTTTGATGACAGAGAAAGCAAAGTCACTCGTCTGATTGGGATTGTTCACCATGAAGATGTAAAACAACTGTACTGCTGGTTCTGCTGTCAGCCCAATGGAAAGATATATGTATCAAAAGCAGAAATCGATGTTCACTCAGATCGATTTGGATTCCCTTATGGTGCAGCAGATATAGTTTGTTTGGAACCTGAAAATTGTGATCCAAGTCACGTATCAATTCATCAGTCTCCACATGGAAATATTGACCAGCTGCCAAGGTTTGAAATTAAAAACCGCAAGGCTGAGACCTTTTCTGTTGACTTCACTGTGTGCATCTCTGCCATGTTTGGAAACTACAACAATGTCTTGCAGTTTATACAGAGTATGGAAATGTACAAGATTCTTGGAGTACAGAAAGTGGTGATCTATAAGAACAACTGCAGCCATTTGATGGAGAAAATCTTGAAGTTTTATATAGAAGAAGGAACTGTCGAGATAATTCCCTGGCCAATAAACTCACACCTCAAGGTTTCTTCTAAGTGGCATTTCATGCAAGATGGAACACACATTGGCTACTATGGACAAATCACAGCTCTAAATGACTGTATATACCGTAACATGGAAAGGAGCAAGTTTGTGGTCCTTAATGATGCTGATGAGATAATTCTTCCCCTTAAGCACCCAGACTGGAAAACAATGATGAATAGTCTTCAGGAGCAAAACCCAGGGACTAGTGTTTTCCTCTTTGAGAACCATATCTTCCCAGAAACTGTATCTACTCGCATGTTCAACATTTCATCTTGGAATACTGTGCCAGGTGTTAACATATTACAGCATGTATACAGAGAGCCTGACAGGAAAGATGTAATCAATCCCAGGAAAATGATAGTTAATCCACGAAAGGTGATTCAGACTTCAGTCCATTCGGTCCTACGTGCTTATGGGAACAGTGCGAATGTTCCCATGGATGTTGCCCTCATTTATCACTGCCGGAAAGCCCTTCAAAGAGACCTTCCCAGAGAATCCCTCATCAGGGATACAACATTGTGGAGATATAACTCATCATTAATCATGAATGTTAACAAGGTGCTATCTCAAACCATACTGCAAGCTCAAAAGTGAAACCTCGGTAATAAGGAGGGAAAGTGGAGCGCTACATGTATTTTGGGAAGACAGAGGATATTGATTTCCACATTGAGTTGACATTTTGCTGCAATTATTTAGGGAATCTATAGCAAAGCCATGAATCATTTAATGATATCAAGGGTTAGTGCAGATTGCAGTACTTCTGGGAAATGTACAATTTGTTTTCAAATAAAACAATAATAAAAACCAGCATTTATCAGCTGATTCAAATAATGCAAACCAGTTTTCAACCTGTGTACAAAAAGTGCAACTACAGTCACTAGTATTAATGGTAGCATTCCTTAATTCTTGTAGTTTGTATGACACTGGGTACGAAATTAGTATATATCAATTTGAATAAAAGGTAAACAAGTAATTAAGCACAATCTACCTCTCAGTTGTAAATAAAAATTAACCTCTTGTTGGAAATACTGTTTTTTAAAGGTGTGATGAATTGTAACACTTAACACAGCCATTGGAGTTTTGCTGATACAAATGTCTTGTTCAGCTGTGCTTTGAACAGCTGTGTTTTTAAGAAGAGTGATCCCACCTGTTTTGAATTACTTAAGTGCTAAGTGCTGAGTTGTGATGGAAAGCTTTAAGAGGCAAGGGATACAGGCTGATCTTAAAAGTACTTTCGTGAACCGAGAAGGATATATTTTGAGGAGGGAAAAATAGATGGCCAAACAACTTTTATGAAACGTAGTTTGTTGGGCTTTTTTTTCTGGCACCTTGAAGCCTTATATGAAAATGTTTCATGAAACTTAGACACAAGTTGGATTTTAGTCCTTTATGTGAATGGGTAAGTTGAGTTACATTGCTTGCTTACGTAGCTGTAAGGGTACGGAAGCTGCATTTTTTCCAACCTCTATCTGGAAATAGTGGTAAGTAGTTACTTTTGCTGAAGGGTCAGATGAAAGCCAAAGCAAACAAAAAAATCTTTTGCTTGTTTTAGTTTCACATATTCAGTTTTACAATTTCAGTTTCTGCTAGATAAGCCCCCAGAGCTATATGCATTGTATATGTTGTGGCAATATATTGGAACCTTCCTACTGAAAGCATATCTGAAGGCTACAATAGGCTGACACTTTGGTTTCTAACAGAGAGAAGAGTGTGTGTGAGAGCAGCATGCTTTTTTAAATTTCTACATCAGTGTCACGCTTTCACTCCTTCATCTGCTTTGTAACGGAACATGCCTGTGCCCTAAGGAGCTCTGTCATTTAGTGGATTAGTATCATTAGCACGTCCCAAGGGAACTTCTATTTTGCTTCACAGTGACTGCAGCATCTCCCACTCTGTATCAATAAACTGGCAGCTATATTAATATCTGAGTTGCCTTCTGCAGTCAGTCATACAATCTTGCGTAACAGCAGGTGCATTTAAAATTTCAGACTCATTGTTTAGAAGGGACATCTGGAAGTCCAACTCACTGCTTATAGCACGGTGCGCTCAGAACTTTGTCTAGGAAGGCTGGGGAACCTGTTTCAGTCTTAATCTAACCTCAGAGTGGAGAATTTATGTTGTTGCAAAACCATTGGTTGTTGTCTTGCTGCATGATGCTGAAATGAGTCTGACTTTGTTTTCTTTATAGCTTATTAATTAGCTGGAGACAATAGCAATGCCTTCCCATCCCATGCCCACCCCCTTCCCTTTCCCCACCATTCTTTCTGGAAGGCTGAGCTTGGGTCTCAGTTTCTCAGCCATCTTGTGCTCCACCTCTCTGTGGACTCTGCATCATCAAGGTCACTAATAAAGCAGTTAACCAAATTTTCCTGTTTTGCTGATTTGGAAACAAAGACAATTCTGGCATGCCTCTGTTTAATCTTTCAAAGTTAATGCAGTGCTATATAGGTGGCTCCTTCAGAAGAAGCTGAGTTACTGCACACAACTATACTGTTACACAACTCCCATGTTAAGAATGATGAGAACTGGGTTTCAAAACAAGTTACTGAAAACTTTCTATTTCATAGAAGCATTCTTCACTTTGGAGTGAGACAGCAGAAGCTCGAAGAGCTCATCATTTATGCCCCAGACAGTCCAGTTTGAATTTGGCTTCTGGTTGATAAAATCCTTCACTACAGAGATTTTTCAAAGCAAATTGGTGTGAATAAAGGTGGGAAAAGTGAGTGCTTAAGAGTCTGGCCTTGTATTTGAAAGTGCTCCACCATTATTTTATGCAGCTCCTATACTGATTCTTGCGTATGAAAACTCCCCTTCATTGGCATAATTCATACTGCATACATTTTGGAATCTTGGCCTTCATTTAGTATTAAGTATGAAATCAGGTCTCCTTGGATAGCGGGAAGAAAAAAAATCACACTGTAACAGTAGTAAAGCTAGACAATGTTGTCTTTTCAAGGACATGAGTCAATCTTCATGAAAACTCATGTTTTCATGTTGTGTGAAAAAACTGACATTAAGGGGAGAGGAAGGGAGGGAAGGCAGGAGGGAAGGCAGGAAGGCCAACTTAAAGCATATCTAAAGCATGTGATGGTGTAGATAGAGCTTTTAAGTACACGTCAAATAGCACAAAAGTGTGTGAACAAGTATTTGCTACTGAGTAATTAACCTGTGTACATCAAGTCTCCTATGATGATCAAGAAGACCTTTTTCTACTCCTGTGCTTTTCTCCAGACTTTTTTTTTCTCTAGAGATGTGGCATTCTGTCATTTGCCCCTGCTTTCCAACTCAAGATGTAGCAACTACTTCCAGCAAGTACGATGAAAATGTTAGAGGTTCTCCAAGGTTAATCCCAATCGCAGTCTCTATCAGATAGATGAAAAGCTGCATCATTCTTGCTGAGAGATCATACTGACACGTTCCTGAACTTATAACATCTGATCCTAGTTAAAGGACCCGTTTGCTTCTTCTGTTTCAAAGGCTAAGTATTTAAAGCTATCATATAGTAAAACATTTTGAAGAGAAAGATTCTGGAGAGAGGAAGGGTTTACTATCTTCTCATTTTTGTTAAGCAGCCATGCACTGCAAGCAGTATGTGCTGTTACACGTACAAAAGCCTATGGTTTTAAAATAGTAGCTTCACCGTCTGTTTCAACAACAAAATAAAGGTCAGAAGTCAGGTCAAGCACAACTTGATTTCAGATTTGATAGCAAATTTGAATGGTTTAAACATTACAAGCTATATTTCAGAGCCCAAATAGGTATATTTAAACACGAACATAGACAAAAATTTGTGGTGAATACTGTTAGCATGCTGCATTGCATTATGTCCAAAACAACCCATTCCCAAATGCCCAAATAAAAGTAAATGATTGTGCATTGCATGATGATACCATTGGGTGTGCAACTTTGGTTCATGCAAAGTTTTGTTTTATGGACACACTGCTGATAGGCCATATATTCCTGAAGATTCAGTATGTGTGAGCTTTTCAGCCATGTTCTTTCCATAACACCAAATGGATACTATGATCCGGCATACTGGTGGCAAAAACCAAGCCTGTATCATTTTGGCCATTTAGTCCGTTTAACCAAGACATTTCACCAGCCAAAAAGCTTGAACCTCTCTTTGACTTTCTATATTCTGGTAGAGGCCAGCGGCTTATCAGTTTTTCTGTCCTCAGGTCCATTATATACAGGTATCTGTTGTCAAACAGTAGAGCAAATATCTCTCCAAAGCCCAGCAAGGACACATTTGAGAAGTCTGGAGGTTTGATAACCCTAGAAGACAAGAAAACAGTGTTATCATCTCCCTTACAATGTAGTAATGAGCTTGAATTACTAAACAAAATCCTAGGTGTCTACAGAAAATGTGTCTAAACTCATCATTCCGAAATAGTTTAGAACTGGATGCAAAATTTTCAAATTAAGCAACTGAACACTTAGCTACAGTCAGGCCTGTGGTTTCAGTTCTGACTTTGTGCATTCAGGACAGACCCTTCTAAACGTAAGTAAAGGCCAAGGTTTGAAAGGGATTATTCTGCAGAGCACAAGATAAAAAGAGCCATTTCCAGATACACACAAAAGAGCAAATGTACTCGTGTTTTACAGTAAATTTCCACGTGGATTCCATGCTTCAGCATCTTTAATCTAAGAAGTAATAGCTCTTTTTATTGTTTTGACCACTCTTTCAAAAGGCAGAAAACAAACACAGATGTGCCTTCTTATGATAAGCAGGTAAGAAATTATCCAAGACTGGTCCTTAGAATGCTGTTTTGTGTTAAATTAAGCATGGAGAGAAAGAAAGGTATTTTTTAGTTCCCCAACATCTTTACGATGTTTTCCCTTAATAAATAAAACTTGGAACAGAAATTTAAGAGTTCTCCACAACTGTCTGCACATTTAATCACTGCATTACATAAAGCACAGAACTAAGGCCCAAAAATATATGGAGATGAAAATTGCTCTCAGCAGTAAGAGACCATCTTTCTCTTTTGAAAGATGGGAGGGTAAACTAAGAGGTGAAATTACTTGGTTATTCTTACTGATAAGAAGCACTTCTTCTGAAGTAGATCTTTCAGAAGTAGATACTCCCCAAATATTCAGGTTATTTGAATTAAGAGACTGCTAGCAGTTCTAAAATGCATTTCTTTCTTTAGTAAGTTACTATCTTTGATGCCACCATTTCTAACTTATACAGCCGGATTCTTTTTGTGGAAACGGAGTGCCATCATGTTCAGTCCTTTATTGCAGTCTGATAGATTTCACTATCATTCCACGACATTAGCAAGAGTGACGGATTAGTAGTGCTATAAGGAAAAAGTCTTTTTAATTTCTCGTCCCATCAAAGGATCCCCAGAAATGCCTGCTTCGTTTTCTGTATAGCAGTCTCCATGGCAACATTAGCTCTGGGTCACTACATTTTCTCATTCACAACTACAGCATTGCGGTCTGATTGAAGTCTATACTGAAACACTTCAGCTTACAGAATGAAAATGTGGAAGAGAACTAGCATGTGGCCAGAAACCAAAACAGCAATCAAACAATTCATATTATCACACGAGAAATTAGAATTAAACCTCTCAATATGTGTAAAGTAAGACATTTACTTTACACATATTGACAATTTTTATCAAGCTTCTTTTGGTCTACATCTAGAGCAATTATTAAAACTAGTATGATCTACTTCTTATTTGTTTAATGAATCCTAAACTGTTTACCTGAGAATATCATAGCTGGCAAAGTCCCACTGGTATAATCCTAGTGCTGAACTGCATACTATGTATTTACCATCAAAGTGCAGCCTGGGCTGTAGGGAGATGCTGCGGTCTTCAGAAACAGACAATGTTCTTAAGCACTTGCAGTTTATTTCCCTTCCAATAGGCCAAATCTACAATAAAAAAACAGATTAAGACCATAAAAAATTCACACTATAAACTGTTACACAAATAGAGCAAGTCTGACAGTCTCTTTTTAAGCATCGGGTAAATGTGTGCATGGGGCCTTTTAGAAATATTTATCTCCTCCAGGTAAGAACATCAATTCTTTGACTGACTTGTCTTACAGTATTGGTGCAGTATGTGTTATTTCTAGCCTAAAGAATCCCAGTGAAAATGGGTACTTTAAAGAATGGAAAAGAAAATTATTAAAAAAAAAATTCAACCATCCAATTGGGACAGAAATGTAACAGTGTTTCAGTTATGAAGTACTTCTGTAGCCACAAACTTACAGCACTCTCCAACCCCAAAGTCCGCAACAGTAACAGTATTTGCAATTAGGTGCTTCACTGTCATATTATCACAATAGGCATGAACTGAAAGCAATGGCTTTTTGCATCATCATTCTTTTAGAGCTGTCATTTAAAACCAAATGCTAAGAAGAGCATTCAAAAATTAGTTTTCAAAGAGTTTCATGTTCTGCATGCAGCCTCACAAGCGGGAAACATGGAAAAAATAAAGCCTTCTATTATCCATCAACTTCAGCAAAGCACTCAAGCTTTTTATTTCCCAATGTACCAAAATAATGTATGCATGATATCTGGTACATACCTTGATTTCATACTTATCTGCACTTAGGAGAATATAATCCCCAGGACTATGCATAAGAGATTTGACTTTGCACTTCTGCAAAACCACCTGTAATTGAAGGATGTTAATGATTTATGTTGATGCTGTTAAATAAACAAACTTTCATTTGCAGTTTTCACTTCACTGACCCCCTGCATACTGTACCCAAGTATAAAGGCAGTAAAAATACTTTCAGCAACTGAAGGAAAACTACAGTTTACACTCTTCTTCTTCCTACTAGTGACAACTTACTCTATTAATAAGCAAACATATATACTTCACCTGTACAGTCAAACATCCTACCCTCCAAGTTCTGAAATAACCAGAAGAAAAATACTGTTTCATGCTCAGATTTTTGATATCAAGATCATTAGATTTTTTTACACAATTTTTAAAGCAGCATTCTTTCAGAACCAGCTTTTATTCAGTCTTTGAACCAAACACTGCTTTGTAATGTTAACCCATCTGCTTTGGAACTGAAGTATCTTCAACGGTCTGAAAGGTTTAATTACAGCTTAAGTATTTTTTTCTGTTGAAAAGTTATTTTGTAGTATTTCCAGATGCTCTTCAGATTGTAAACATAGTTGCAGGGTTAGGATTAGAAAATAAAAATTTAGAACACGTTACAAATTTAGTGCAAATAAGTGTGTAATATTAATTAGAAATCAATATTCCCACCTTAGTGACCCATTCTGTGTGTCCAGTGAGGGTATTCAGGCACGTTCCTGCTGATAAGGCCCACACTTTCACAGTGAAGTCTGCAGAGCCACTGACCAGAATATCAAGTTCATCATTGTAATCCACACTAAAAACTACAAGCAAAGAGGGAACTAAATAAGGAATACCAGTCTCTATGCATGTGTTTTTCCATGAGACACTAGTAGCCCTTTATGTGAATTCAGCAGCCTCAAAATTCATATGCCACTACATCTTTAATTGTTGTTCTTGTTCTTGAACTGTATACATGAATTGTTGCTCTGGACGCCTTACTTTGCATTGCAAAATTACTGGGGTTTTTTTCCCAAATTAGAGGATGTATATCAGTGGCTGGATTATGGCAAAGTGTAACTTAAGATAGTTCCCGTTTCCAGAGTTTGAGTACAACAATTCCAGCAGGATTAGTACATTTTATAAGTACAGGGCAAAAAAGCTACAGCCGAGTTCAGGGTATGTTTAAGTACAACACAAAGAATTTAATTACAAGGGAAATGCAAATACATATTCCCAGGTCCTATTTTGCTCTTTGCTGTAAGCTCATGTCCAGTCTGGGAATGTAAAAAATGGCCACGTATGCCCTGCTACCTAAGGTTTGCACCTCTTTGAGACTGGAAAAACCAGAGCATTTAGTATTACTTCCACGCAACTTGCACAACACTACGTGGCTAAGCTTTGGCATATTCAAAGACAAATTTATATCTGTTCCGGTCACTTCCCCTATTGGGGGGAACTGAGGTGACTCAGGTGACAAAGATCAGACGTTGAACAAACCAAAACAGCTAATGTGCAAAAAGCTAACTTAAATTACATTTTGTTTGATGATGATGTACATTTCTTGACTGGTGAAATTACAATTTGAAAATTTAAACGTACCTGCACCAGTATGTCCTCTAAAATGTTGTGTCTTTGCCCCCGAGCTCCATTCCCAACAGGCTACCGTGTTATCAAAAGATCCTGTTACAAGCTTTTGTTCGTCAAACTTCACTGCAGCACAAGTGTGTGTCTGGATACCATATATGCACTGACCTGTGCTTACATCCCACAGTTTTGCAGACAAGTCATCTGATCCTAGAATATCAAAGAACAGGATAATTGGAAACAAGGAGTAAATAATATTTCCGATCCTATACTCATCTTTGTTTGCCTTAAAAAAAGCATTTTCATGGAATCACAGAACGGGTATGGTTGGAAGTGACCTCTGGACGTCAACTCTTCCAATCCCCCTAGTCAAGCAGGGCCACCGACAACTGGTTGCCCAGGACCATGACTAGACAGCTTTTGAGTGTGACCAAGGACAGATACTCCAGACTCTCCTTCGGCAAACTGTGCTCCATCAGTCTCACATTAAAAACGCAAAAGAACAAGTCACTCTCACAGTAAAAAAACTAACTAATTTAGGTTAATTCAGAAATTGAAAAAAAACCCAAGTAATTTTAAATTACGATCTGTATTTGCACTACTTAAATAATTTGTCTGGTAAAGGAAAAGCAAGTTGTCCTTAATCATATGAAGGGGAAGAGAAAACAAAAAATTTTAAGACTCCCAAGTTGTCTGTCCTTCCTACCTGTACACAGAAGTCCATCTTTATAGTAAAGTGCATATACTCTGGCACTGTGTCCAATTAAAGAGGATGTCTCAAAGGCTTCGTGGTCCTTCAGTTGCTTCATCCTTAAAATAGCTTTTAGGTAAACCTTCTTCCAATGTAGAGGATCCTGAACAGAGTCATCTATCTGCCAACCCAAATTCTTACAGGCAGTCTGCCACACCTCTGTACAGGCACTTATAACCTTGTTCCACTGCTTAGAGACGAGGCAACATGTGAGTAAGGTCTGCGGGTCAAGCCATTTTAACAGATAAAAACTAAGTTCCAATGGAAGAAGTTTGAGGAAGTCCCTCTTGAGGAGAATCTCTAGATTATTGGAGAGGTGCCTGAGCTGGACTGCTCCACTCAAGCTAATCAGGTGATCCAGAGTTTCATTTTTCTGCAAGTCCGTCAGAGAAAGAAATGCAATAGAAATGTTATCAAGCCATGCTTCAAAGTCCTTTTTCTCCATAAGGTTATGGAAAAATTTACCTGTGATACACCAAAATACTGTATTAGTTCCGTTCAGAAAACAAGGTAAGAATCACATCTTTATTACTGGTACATCAGTATTCCAAATGGCATGTTAACACATAGACTGAAGTGACCAAATGCATTTTAAAATATCCCTTAGGTTAGGACTAAGCATTTGCATGCACCTTGAACTATCATTTGTCCCACACCAGACTTAAAAGTAAATTTTATATAGCTAGTGAAAATTAGCATTCCTTATGAATGCTTACATCTTTCTTGTTTTAGGCCAACCCTTTCAAATTCTGAGTCCAGTAAGGTAGGGGTTAGTTTAAGTTTTAAACCTATTATAGCAAATAAACACCGTGTTAAGAGTTTACTCACGGATTATACCGATAAAAGTTAAAAAACAAAGCACATAAGCAGAGTGATGAGCCGGCTCATATCTTTATTCCTATTTTAAATACGAAGCAGGTAACTAGTTAGTTTTAGAAACCATATAAAGAGATGTCTGACAAACTGTGTTGGAGAATACATTAGTCATCTATTTGGCCCATGTATGCTTGTACTGGTCTAGCATCAGTTTTGACATGTCTGCATCACTTTGACCGAAATGCATTAAAAAAATCCTGTTGTATTTTTTCCCCATTTTCTCAGTTTACTTCCACTGAGGTTTAACTGTGAAATTGAATACCACCTCCTGAACTGCATCCTGTATGCACTTACACTATCCTGTGACATCTCAAGTTCCTACAATGATCTGGGATCATTGATTAACAAGATAAACATCAGGTAAACAGTTAAAAAAATATATTTATTTTCTCTGGAAGGTCTAATTCCATTCACTAGACAACTGTCTGAATTTAATAGCAGCTCCCAAACCAAAAGAACTGCGGTACGAGCACGACTCACTAGTATGTTTATTTCTACACAGGCATTTTAACATCATAGAATAAGATCTTAGAGTACACCTCTAAGCAGGGCATAGGAGTACTGAAAAGTACAGTCTTCACTATAAAAGGCCGAACACGGCATGCAATTGTTGGTAAAAAACACAAGAAAGTTCTGGATGTCAAATGCACAGAAGAAGCTGCTCCTATCAAGTCACAAGTTCATACATTAACTTTTACTGCTGACAGCACTTACCAGCTTTCCTCAGCACATATGGCAGTGAATATAGCTGCTGTTCAAATAGGCATGTGTTCTCTTTAAAACAAGCAAAACATTCTAATAGGCTGGCTATGAATAAAAATTCCGTGAGCTCCAAGGCGTTTGTCGTATTCAATACGCGAAGCTAATACTGAAGTTAAGGGCTGCTTGTGAGGCCGCTGAAACCGGTGCTCGAGCCTCTTTTCCAGATGTTACGCAGCCAGCCCCATCCGCTCCCCCCGCCCGCTCCCATGTACCTCCGCACGCAAAAAGCACGGCGAGGATTGTAGACTCAGCGCCGCTGCTGCCAACAGCTCCGCGTCGCTCACCTCAGGTAGCAGCCCGGCGCGGGGTGACCGTCGGCGGGCAGTCGCCACGGCTTGCGCGGACTCCCGGAGCCCAGCACGGCCGGGTGCTTCCCTGCGGCCATCGCTCCCACGGCAGGAACGGCTCTCAGCACTTCCGCGGCCCGCGCCACAATCTGCGGGCACCCACGACAGACGGGTGACCCTCAAGACGAGACCGGGGCCTCAGGACCGCCCGGCGCTGAAGGGAAGGGAGGGCCAGGCCGAGCCCGCGCCGGACGAACGGGCAGCACCGGAGAGAAAGTACTCCCGGACCCTCCGCTCTCCCGGTCGGGCAGCTTCCGGCGCATGCCAATGTCATCACTTCCCGCCGCCGCGCTCCAGCCGCTTCCGCCCGCCCCGCTCCTACTGAACTGACTTAATCTCCAATGGAGATGAATACTTGACTTTCATGGATTTAAGGTTTTTTCCTGTTGTAGCCAAGTTGCCTAGGCATGCATTTAAATCACAAGAAGGGTTGTAGCTTTTACGAGAATGTCTTTGAGACTTCAGGAAAGATGGTTGCTTTTTCAAAAGGAATTACAAGGTCTTGGAGACAGTAAGAATATACACTTAGGCAGAAACGGAGAAAAACTCTTTTGTAGTGTTAGTTGACAGAGTAAAGATCTCCAACTGAAGCAGGTCTCTGAAAGCCTAAAAGATGCCTGGAAACATAAACCGATGCTAGATTATAGCTTTTGTGAAAGATGGGTAAATCTTAAGATACAAACAACAATCTCACAGGTATGATACAGCACTCCAAAAACTTAAAAGGAAAAAGTAGTGCAGAGCACTGTGCTACATCCTGTCTTTTTGATTTCATGTCTTTTTACTTTCCAAATTTGAAATCATTAGTCATGTGTGTGTGAAAGAAAGAAGTGGGGTCAAATTTATAGTTTATTACATATGAAGGAATAAATCATGTTTCTTCTTCACAAAGGTGATAAATAGCACTTAAAACAGTTTCAGATGTGATAGGACTGTTTCTATTTGGATGTCACATCTAAAACACAAACGATACATGCTATCATATGACATTAAAAACAATGGTAATACATCAGCATTTAAGACCAGCGGTAAAGCGTCTTTGATCACAAATGTAGCAACACTCTTAACAATATGCAATTATTAAGTTACAAAGCAGTCTGCTGCCATTCAGAGATAATTAAACTGACATTCCAGATTGATAACGCTCTGCATAAACCTTTACACAACATTTTCCATTCAACCAGATAAATCCTTAATGGAGCTATAAATAAATATGCTGAACATAATCTCAATTTTCTCTTCAAGTTATGTGCTAATACCACAATTTCCAGTAGCAAACAGGAGTCAGTCAGTTACAAGTCAGCAACGAAGTGAAGCAACTAAGCAGTAGTATAGGCTGGTGAAGTTGCTGTGCTCAACTAGTAAGAGTAAAAATACTTTCTACCCTGCATGCAAATACAGATGTTTGCTGCACAGTATCTTGAGCCTTCCTATATTGTTAATATTAGGCTCCCAGGGTACAATTTAGTCTTTCACGAAATCAGATTAAGCCTATCTGAGAAAACAGCACTTTAACAGAATTACCAAGCACTGTGCATATGAACCATGACATCAAATTGTTAACAATGAAAATAGCACGATACTCATTTTCATACAGAGAAGGCAACAGAAATTATTCTGAAATACCTTATCACTTGCAGATGGGATTTTTCCCTCCCCCACTTTTTATGATCCCATTACTTTAAATTCCCATATATAATCTCAGGATTTTTAATCCTTGAAAATTTACGGTGGAAATTAAAAATATATATACCTATATATGTATATATATTGAAAAACAAATGCAAATGCAAAGGGTTATACATTTCAAATGCAGACTAAGCCAACAGCTGTGGAAAAGCCACTGCATCTGCAAGCACAAGCTACAGACCCACGCCTTTAGGAAAACATGTTCAAGCCAGCCATTACTGGTCAAATGTACACAGAACAGCTAAAAATAGATGTCAGGAGTAGCAACGTTAACCATATGTAACTAGTTAGGCAATAATGTTACCCATTCCCTGCCCTATGACGGACTGTTTAAATATTTCTTCAGGTGATTGTCACAGTGCAAAAACATTCAATTTGAATCTATCAATTACAAATACTTGCACATTTATGGAAATAATCACATGAAGGCAGACAGCAAGCCTGCCATTCATTGTGGGCGCATACTTGCATGTATGTTAGGCACTGAAAAGCAACCACAGCAAAACAACCAAAAAACACCCCAACCAAGCAACCAACCAACCAATAAAACCAAACCAACCAACCAACCAAACAAACAAAAAAAACCCAACCAAAACCCCACCAATAAAAAAACCAAACAAACCAAAGAAAAAAAAACACAAAAAACCCACAAAACAAACAACAACAACAACAACAAAAAAACCACAAAAAATCCCCCAAACCCAAAACCTGAAAAAAACCCCCCACCAACCAACAAACAAAAAAACCCACACAGCCCCCAGCCTCAAGCAACCAAACCAACCAAAAATCCCTGTCACATCCCCAAAACAGGAAAGGACTATAACTAGAACAGGACTTACTTCTTTCCAAACTAGGAAATTGAATGCATGCACGCATCTATTGAACCTAGACAGCAGTTCTCTTGCTACCATGAAAAGCCATAGCCCTTTCAAATTCCATGTGGCTCTTTGCTTCTTATTAGAAGGAAGTGTTTTGTTATTTTCAACCACTTATATAAAATATTTAAATGTATTGCATTGCCACTAGAATAAAGAACTGGAAAAAATTACTCTTAGTCTGCAACAGTTTCTAAAGCCCAAACTGTGTTATAGGACCTTGGGAAGGGCTCATCAAAGCCTCAGCCTTAAGGGCTGCCTATTCTCTGTGTGTGTCTGTGTGTCTGTGTGCAAGAATTAAATTCAGTCATATGTCTTGGGGTTCTTGAGTCTTACACTTCAAAGCTGTGGTTTGTATGCATGCTGTAATTTAAATGCAAGACAAAGATGACAAGCAGCTCAAAGTGTTGCATACCCATTTTGAACAGATTATTTAAGGGTGGTGCATGGGTGTGTGTACTGCACTAGATGATAATGCAGTGGTCCTTTCTACCCTCAACTATTTTGTGATTCCATGCATCATTACCCATGCTGGCGAGAAGGCACAAGTACATTCTAAATGAACTGCCTGTACAGTCTAATGCTTGCACCAAAGTAAATTATATTCCTATAATTTAGTCAGACTAAGGCACAGTGCTGAAGTGGAGACCAATACCGTTAGCCAGAAGGAGTTAAGAGCCCTGCCGCTGCCAACACATTGGGATAGAAAATATTTCTTGCAGAAACTTAGCCAAAAGTCAGGAATGGGCCTTCAGTTAAACTTAGCTTTTATAGCAAGTGTTCAACCTGGTAACAATTCTTCCTTCATGAAAACAATTCCATCCATCTGCAGCAACATTTTTCAGTTTTCCTGTTCGAACAACACCCATCTTACATAGTTGTAGAGTCCAAAGATTATCTTTTCTCCCAACCATGAGATGGTCAGCCAACATCAAGAATGCACCCTACAGGCAGCTTTAACACGCAGTGTGAAAGGAGAAAGGGTTGTGCTTACGGTGCACATGGCTACAATTTGAGCCTAAGACTACTTTTTAAGTTTTAGAGAGTATATGCATGCACATGCTGGAAAAGCAGAAGGCAGACAACATGGCTCTAATGCTGGAGCGAACAAGAGTACAGCTGTCAATCCCAGCAGCCTTCCAACAGGCATTGTCATCTTACACCAGACTTAGGTAGGAGAGGTTCCGCAGATGTGTAAGAACCTTGCCCTTTATAAATGATGCACCAGAGCTTATGTACCAAAACCACCAACAGCCTCTAGATTTTAATTAGCAGTCTGAATGATAAGGATCTTTTCAAAGAAACAATGGCCAGAAGGCAGTTCAGAGAATACCAACTCCTCACACGAAGAGACACAAAAATCATGGTGGTCTGATTGCACTACTAAAAACTTAAAGAAACCACATCCTTGTACAACAGAGGTTTATCCTGTTACACCAGCCATTTCACATGATTGTGTTGGTATTTGGTCTTCTGATACAATAAATGTGATAAAGATCTTCACAGAATTTGGTTCTCGTGGCTTGCGTCAAATAAAATTGGCATATTATTTCCGTGTTCTCTGCCTTCTTCCTATATTCTAGGCTGCTCTCATACAGTAAATAGGTAGTAAACTACATATACATGACTGTAAATCCTCAGCTACCATCTGTAGGTGTCATATAAACCAGACTAAATGTTGTTAGTTTAATTACTCTGTACTTCTTTTGCCACATCAGTAATATCTGATGTCCCTCTAAGACAACGGTTAAGTACAGAAGCAAAAATTCAAGAAGTTAAAGCCTTATTATGACACTTACTGGATACATTAAGAATGAAGACATGTAATTTTTTTCCAGGGTTCATCTCCTTCCTGTCCTATATGAGTAACAGTCTGTTAAGGTCTGGTAGTACCTAGTGTCACCTGCTCAACAGCTTGTACCTGACACATTAAGTGAAGCTATAACATAAAAGCAGGTAGGAGGTGCGTGGGGATGCAGTTGGTGGGCTTCCCTCTTCAAATGGTACCAACATCCTGTCCAGATATGTATCATGAAGCTAGTCTGATCTGGTTTTTTGTAGCTTCATTAATCAAATATCTGTTCTCCTTATAGTTCATTTACTATATATCAATGCTGTAATAACAGACAGACCTTCAAAGATTCTTTCTTTCTCTCTCTCTCTCTCACACACACACACACACACACTCCCCAACACTTTCTTCATTTATGATACTTTACAGCCACTGCTGCATTTCTGGATAAAGAAAATAACTCTTGCCTTATAGCCCTTTTTTCTACAATCATGTTTAGGATATGATGCAAATGCCATATCTATATGCGTTCTGACTACAATCATGGCCAGCAGTCAAGCTTTCTGTCAAGCTCTTCTCATTCTTCTTGTTCTCCCTAGTGCTCCATCTCTATGGCTAGTCTTTCAGGATACATAAGTATGTTTGCTCATGCTCTTCGAAACAAGTTTTAAAATCTCCATATATTGTTTCAACTGCAATCAAACAATTTTAAATTAAGCTCTCATAGCACAGGTGAGTATCTGCAATATATTGAAAATCCGATATCCTAACAGGGTAAAGCGAAGTTTCCAGTCAAAATTTTATTTTAACCAAAGTCCCAGTTTTGCAACACTCTGGTACAGTCCTCAGAAACAGCCACAAACCAGAAATCAAATACTATGTTGAGAAAGCTGTTCATGGAAAAAGCTGGTTCCTTTGCTTTCTAAAAAAAAGCAAATGCCATCAGTGACCCCAAAAGTGGATTCAATACAGAAGAGTTTACAACTTCCAGGAAAATAAGCACCATGTGGTACTTCCCGATTGATTTTTTAAAAACCTTAGCTGTCCAAATAAATAAGGATAGGGTAAGGTAACACAGTCTCTGGAAACAACATTCTCAAAAAATAATTACAAGCTTATTTTGATCTGGAACTTCCTTTTAGATGCTTATTAAGGTTCACCCCACACATCTATGAGTGGTATAATGAAATAAAATCAAGGACACAAAAGTATTTCTACATATAGAACAAGGAACACTTGCTAATAAAGCTAAAAAACATCATATATAGAAAGACTGGAAGCATCACACTTTAGTGAAAATAAAACCATAACCAAACAAAACCCTGGCAAAAGTGTTCTAAAGGAAAGGGTTAAAAAAAACCCCAAACAAACAAACAAAAACAAACTTTAAATATAAACCCCTCTCCTTTTACAATAGCAAGAGACAAGATGACTAGTTCATCATAGAAAACTAGCTTATTAGCCGTGAAATGTCAGTCTGCATCCAGTTAGAAAAACACAACTATCTGGATTAATTACTGTTGGTGCAAGCACAGACAACAGCTAATGCTGACACCTGCATAAGAATCTTTCTGTAGTAAAAGACAATCAGGATTGGCTCTTCTGCCTGTAATGGAAAAATCTGCAGATGCGCTACATTAAGAGTTTTCCCGACTGGGGTTTTTGTATTTCCAATTTTAAAGAAATATGCTTAAAGTTTGTGTTTCCTATAGAAAGTTTCTCTTCTCAAGGATTCTTTATGCCAAAAGAGTTTTCAAGTTTCTCTAAACAATGAGCAAAGGAAGCCCCATCTCCATATCTCACTTGATTCTTCAGTGAACATACCACAGATGCACAATTTCAAGACTGACTGCACTGTTAGAAATGACCTCGCCTGTAAGCCCTTTTGTTGCTGTTTCATTTTTTTAAAGATTGAAAAACCAAAAGCAGTGATCTGTGTTATAAAATTCCTCTTCCCACATGACATACACTGGTGTAAAACAACTCATGATAGCAGTAACAGCAATTAACTTTGCTGCATGTCATTTAGGTACCTCAAATTATAAGAAGTTTTGAACACGTAATACTTTTTTTTTACTTCAGTTTCAGCTTAAATCTCTCATTGATAACCTACTGTCAGAATGCCACAAAAAGTAATACTTCATTAACTGAGGAAATATACCTATGTCAAAGATATAAGCATCACCAAATCAGGCTGTGCAAACCAGAACGTGGGCTCTATAAAGATTTATCACCAGTACTTCCAGCCACATTTTACCACCAGAAGCAGTGTTTGTGACATTGCCATAGAGCTTACAGAGTTGTAAGAAAATGTGAAGTAAGGAGGAAAGGTTTTAAGAGTGTCTTCATTTCAAGTCAATGATGTCTTCATCATATAAAGAAATCAGCTGAAATGGATAGCTAGATGGTGAGCTCTCCTCCCTGTTTGCTAAAGTATCAGGATCTGAACTAGTGGAAAGATGACGTCTTTCAGAATAGCCTTCAAAAGAGCTTGAGATTATCCTGCAAAGAGGAAGACAAAAATTACTAAAAATATACACAAATCAGGGCAGGAAGGAACAATAGCTACTTCTAGATTCACTGAAGTTATCCTAAAGACAGACACAGACCATTACAACTGAGTCTCATCCTGTTTCACCCTACTAAAAATAATCAAAAGGCACTATTAATGAAGCACCTCACTCAGATAATTTCCAAACTGGGAAATAAATCAAATATAGTTTTATACCGCAAGACACTTTTTGTTTGTTTTGTTACTCTCAGTCTCCTGTATCTTGTCTGTATTCTGCCAGTACTCTAAACAAACACGTGTTATGGAAACACTGAAAACAAGAGAATGGCACTGGGGTCAGTGCCAAACAGACAAACACTATGGTACTTTTTCACAAAATTTATTCTGAAAATAGCAACACGAACATACAAAGAAAACAGCAAAAGAATCTGCACAGTGCAGATGCAGTAGTCCAAATCTTAGTAACAGGCTCAATTGCAGCAGGTCCCCACAAAATGCCATTTAGTCTTGCTTTGCGCATTAACGTATCTTTAGCAAAAAGTGTAATTGTTTCAGTACATTATTACATTCATTACAATGAATAAGTCCATTATTCAGACACTCTAACAAACACATTAGCATGAAATGCACATGGATATACAAAGGTCTCAGAGTCAGCCTCATGCCAACTGCAATATGCATGAGCAATCAATTCTGAAAATATTTACAGTCTAACTTACGCTCTTTTCTAAAGTCAGTATATTTACCTGTCACTACTAGTTGATCTTACTGCTCCCTGCTTGGGGTCTGACTGTCTTCGAGAAACCTTCTTTAGCTTCTGTGCACTTTCTGTCTTGGGTATAGGCTCATCCAAGAGGCCTCAATAAAGAAATAAAAGACTTAATACTCTCAACAGAAAATAAAGCATTCATGAAAATGTTAAGGTATCTGTTGCTGATTTCCATTATTAACTATTTCTACCTGGCTTAGAATATGGCCATTTTATACATGATCACACAATGGCTATACTTCTTGCAAATAATGTTTCCTCACAGTTTCCTTTTTTTATTTTAATAATTTATTAACACTAGCTGCATGTTACAAACCTACCTGTGATGGTGCAAAGATTATAACGTATATATTTGGCAATTGATACGTAACACTGAAGAATGAGTTTACCCAGCAATTCTTTACGTGTTCTGCTTGCAATTTCTTTAATTTCCATACGAGACAAGGATAGTGAGTGCATAACTGGAAGAGAGGCAATGCCACTTGGTGTTGTAGTTGTTGTAGCAGGGATGACCTTGGGAGCCAAAGGTGACTTCAGAGGTCGTTCAATGCTTCGCCCAACCAGATTGCTGAGAGGTATTTTGTACAGGTTTTTGCAAGGAACTTCACCTGAAACACAGAAAGAAAAAAGAACATTACACTTTCACAATAATATCAGTTCTTAGTAATTCCAAATGAAAAGTTATAAAGACAAGTTATACTTGTTGAGCTGAGCACTTTTTAACTGAAATGACAAAGATCTTTTTTGCTCTAGAGATCTTTGAATATAAATAAGCTAGGAGAAGGAAGATATACGAACAATTTGACTTAGAGAGAAAAAGAAGATTGACTCGGCAGCATGATGAATTAGCAGTGGAAGCAGGAAGTAAATTTATATGACTCGAGGCTGGTACTCTGACTATTACACCGCAGTCTGTGCGGTATTTCCCGTGTGTTTTAATATATTGCAAATTAATTGGAGCCTGGATCCCAAGTGGTTTAAATTATGACTCCTCCTCTTAGGTAACACAAAATACCCCATTTTCCTAATACCTAGAAGAAAAACAAATAAAAATCCCAAACTTACAATCAAATACTATGGCCTTTAAAAAACTTAAATTGTGATTACATTCTCCTTTCTGCTAACAGAGCAGCAGCAGATTTAAGGAAGAAAGGTCTTGCATTATCTAGTTGATGTTCCCTTGTTTCTCCTTTATTGTTACACTATAGATTGACTGTTCACGTGTTGACATCATGTTACACTAAACTGTCTGTGCAATATTTTTCAAGGCTTCTTACTTTTGTTTTGCAAAAGAGCTTCAGCCATTCAGTGGTCGTTCAGCTTTTCTTAAATAAAAGGAATAGTGTATGTGAAATGGCCAGTTTTCTCACAATTTTATGGCCCTTTCTTGCATTATTACTTGTGGTCACATTGGTGGCCAAAGATTGCTCAAGCTACTGAAGCTTAATTCCTCCCTTCTTACAGAAATTATTTCTTCAGAACAGTGCTAGCATATATTCAGAAAAGGTACTTCAGTGCAAAAGCTCAGTCAAGTGCTTTACACATGTTGAAAAATAGAAAATCTCTTATCTTCCAGTCTTTCAGGTAGGAACTCACTTTTTTTTACGCTCTTTACTGACGATCAGCCGCACCGAGATGTGATAGCTGTTGGAATGAGTAGAGATCATTATTCAAGCTGTCACATTACCTTCTAGGGAAGGAAGAGGAAATTCTGGCTTTTCGTAAGCTGTCGGTGTTTGAGGAGAAGTCTTTGAACTCCTTTCCTTAGAGCTGCTGTCAGATGATCCACTTACGGCAGCAGTAGCTTTAAAATAGATATCTGACTGAAATGACAAGTAACTTATCATTAGTACAGTGAACCTTTCTTAACCATCCTCTGATTTTCTTTGTCCTTGATAAAGACAAAGAGCACACAGATGAACAGTTATTGCAGATCAAATAGCACGTATTTCAGTCTTTGGTTGGTTGGTTTTTAGTGGCAGCAACTTTTTATGTTAATTAGATCCCAACAAAGCACAGAAATAGTAAAACATTATTTTTCTTCATCTTACCCTTGATGCTACAAGTTGAAGCTCAGGCACAACTGCTGTGTGGACTAAGTTCCCATTCACCACTAATCGGATCTCAATGGAATCAGTAGTGAAGGCGAGAACATAAGGGAAAGCACAGACTGCAATGGAATAGAAGTTATTTAGCAAGGAAAAATGGTTAGCGTAAAAGTGTCTTGGATGCTCCATGAAAACTGTTCTTGACCCTTTCTGGCATGTTCCTTTCACGTGAGAAGTTTGTCTAACATACTGATAGACACTGAGCTAGATCAAGCCTGAAGAAAGTTTCAGTCTCCATGCCTGGTAGAGTGAATGGAAAATGAAAAACACAAAGAAGAGAAAGGGAAAAAAGTTCAGCAAAGGATGTGCTCGCTACCAAGGCTCCACTTTCCAAAGTTATCATATGCAGAAACTTAGCTTGTGGCATCACAAATGTAACATGCTTATTCCTAGAACACTGTAATTCCACTAAAAGCCAAGTGTAGGCCACAATAGTAATGGACAAAACCTAGCAAAAATAGAGTAAAAAGAGGTATTTTCTTACCAACAGCATAAGGAACTTGATTCCAGCTGAAGTGGAAGTCATAAGCCGATGGCTGGACCAGCGGAGAACCTCCACTGAAAGGATATACCTTTCTGTATTGACAAACATCTGTAACAAAACAGAAAAAAGAAGCATCCATCACTTTACCCTGTAAGTGTCCTACACCCGTTTTATAGGTAGATTTTGCGGAAGGGTGGACATTAAGCACATGCCCACATCTGCGCAGAATTCACGTAGAATTAATGTAGAAAAACATTCATGTAGAAGTCCTTCTATAGCTAAACAGATAAGCAAAATTTGCTTTCTCTGTGAACACAACATTGGAAAGACCAAAATAAAAGACCTGCATTTTAATAAGTTGTAATATTTCACAAAGTAAGTATTACTGTTTCAAAGGTTATCTCAGGTCCCTTACTTTTCCACTGACAGAGGAATAGGCAAGAAAAATTCAGAAGGCAGTCTGCAGAACTGTACTTCTCTGCCCTTCAAGCAGCCACATATTATCGTAATTTACACTCTTTGAAGACTGTTATGCACATGGGATATTACAGAAACCAAGATTTCATGAATCATATAACTTGTGAACCTACTTCTTAGCTGCTCTTAGTCCATGATTCTGAAATGAACAATCTTCCCATGAGTCAGACATGAATGCTGTCTTATACAGCTTCTTACTGGCAATGTAATTCTGAATTTTTTAATAGATAGAACTAGATAAAGTGGAACCTCCACTACCAGGAAGGTAGCGTCAACATATGCCCTAGTGCTAATCAAACTTCTATTTAAGGTCATGACTTGAGAAGTCATATCAGCAAACAATAAGTAACCTTAAAGACAAGATGCAACTGCAATCACATTTTTTTTCCTGACAAGCTCATATAAGTGTTTCAGGGGCTCCAGGTAAATAAATAAAAAGTCATAAATGACTTTATGACACTTTAGTGAGAAGCGTCTCTGCACATGGCAGGGGAAGGGGAGTTGGGACGGGATGATTTGTAACGTCCATTCCAACCCCTTAACCCCTGATTTTACATCCAAGGCCATTTTATAAACGGAACATCCAAGGCCATTTTATAAATGGAGATTGAGAAAATTACAGGAAATAATGCAACAGTGCCAAGAAGTAGGCAGAAGAAAAGGCAGAAAGACAGAACGGGACAGGAGACAAGGAAAAAGGGATGAAATGCTAAATTATACAAGTCTTGAAAACACCTGGTAACTGTGTAATTACCTATAGAATAAGCTAGATCTGAAGAAAAAAAACTTCTGTGGGATGGTAACATCTATAAATGTAGAGACACACATCTATAAAACAGCTAGTATGACTGAAATACTTGCATTTCTAGTTTCTCCAACATGCACTTAAGTTCAAAAGAATGTATTTTGACAAACTCTCCATGAAACACTAAAATTTATTTTCAATACAGACCTAGACTCCAATGAAAGAAGATCTACATATGCAGATTGAGCTATTACCATTTTTGGCCTTTCCTAAACACTTACAGTTATAACACAACAGTAGACCAGCTTCACCATCTTCATACACATCAATAGCTGCAACAAAATTAACCTGCAATTGTAACGGAAAAGATTAAAAAACAGTCAGAGGATACTGTGGTTATTACAACTGGGTCATGACTAACAAGGAATACAATCAGTTGGCAAAGTGCACAACCACAGGTAAAAAAAAAAAAAGATAAAGAAATAATAATTTTATAAAAATAACCTGTTTTGTGATGTAATTTTCAGGATGTTCTCAGGATGAAAATCAGTTTCTTTTGTATTTGGTTCTGTACAGTACTGAGCATTCAATACCACACCACAGTGTAAACCAATAAAAACTTATATAACTCATTTATCAATATAAATTTTGGGAAGTAGGATAATTTCAGAAAGCTGTGAATCAACATTGTATGTTAAAGATAATTATTTTCAAAAAGTGATCTTCAACTACACATAATGACTAGCAAAAAGATCAGATACACCAATGACTGGTTCAAAACCCCTACATTCCCAGTGCTGCATAGAGGTTTACACCTGATCAACCATGCCAGGAGCACGTCTTCATCACCAGATCCAAACAGAAATATTTAGAATTTAGAAAGAAAATAACTTATCAAGAACTACCAAATGAATGAAAAGAAGTTTCAAGGATGCCAAAAAAACTTACCCTGTTTGTTTCAACGAGATGCAGTCTATAGGATTCCCCTGTACTCTCATTGACTAAATCAAACTGATGCCGATATGCTACACAGATCATATTGTCACTGTCTCCAGTAGGTCCATCCACCAGTGTCATAACCACTGGAGGGTCAGAAAGGCATATTTCCTATAATGTAAACAATGGAATTACTCTCTTTTTCAAGCTCCTACTGTGAGTGCTGCAGGTACTCCACGATTTTAAAGGATTGTTCTCCAAGCACAGAAACATAACAAAGAACGAGCAGAAACAATTCTAAAAAAATCTGAAAGATTTCTTTAGCATATATATGATTGAACTCCACTGTACAGCTTCTCAATTTTATTTGTGTGCAGATTCAGGAAGATGATAATTCATCCTCTGTCTTCCACACCACCCCCCACACTAGCTGAACCCTGCCCAGTGCGTTAAGATAATTAGTAACTAGATTACACATACCCGGATGTACTGGAACTCCTCTACTGGAGATTCAGGAGATGATAGCAGAGACGTGCCGGTTAAAGCGTCGTGCGGATTATATTTCTTCGTGACGAGAAGCAGTTTGTTCCGAATGGCCACAACAATCCTCAGTTCACTTCCATGGTGAGTATTAATGGCATACAAATGGCAGCCTGAGGGAATAATGTTCTAGAATCTAAGCGGTCGGGGTAGGGTCTGATTTTTTTGTTCTGCATTTGTCTGATTATTACAACAGGGCTCTGATGGATGACTTGGCAACACAGAATTAAATACTCCTCAGTAGGATAACATCAACTTCTAGAAAAAGACAAAAGCCTATGACTTTAGAAATGTACTTTTACCCTTACTCCTAAGTACACAGATTGTCACTATTCTGCAAGTTCCAGCTTTCCAAAACAGCTTGTTTTCGAAGACCAGGGAACATTTATGTCTAAAAAGAAAATTGGCAACACCCGAACTAATCTAAGCACTACTCTTTAACAAAGACTCGCTAGTGTTCCTCCAACTTAAATTGTGCTTTATTCCAGTCTAACACCCCCACAAAATTCTTCCAATACCTATCAACCCCGAAATCCTATTTTTTCTCTAAAGCTTTTCATCAGCAGCAATTGCCAGGTAACATGGCATTTTTACAACATTCAAAAATGTCATGCTGAACTATACTAGACTAGTTTTCAAATATAAGCTTAACGAAGTTTGAATCGACTGTCCCGAGAAAAAATTAAAGTTGAACACCTACGCCTGCATAAGTAGAGCTAATAAGCCCCTGGCAACTACCATCATCATACCACAGTGGATGTTTTTGACACAGGATAATAACATCACCTTTTGTTCTCTCCAGTTTATTTTCTCTGCAGTCGTATTTGCTTCTTATCAATTTTTTTGTCTCTATATCTTTTTGGACAGCACTGAGTCTGAAGACAAGGAGACGAGAGTCTTTCCCTGATGTATGAAGAGAACCGGAAAAAAACAAGTTAAAAAAAGAAAGCGGTAGTTTGAAATTAATACTTTTGAAGAGAACTAGCACCTAAGAAACAGAGCAAAGATAGCATAAGCAAAGATAGCATAACAGAGCAAAGAAAGCATAATATCTCTGTGTGGACAAAAGATTTATGAACTCTCTAGGATCTACAATTGTAGCAACCAAAGCCTTCAGTACATTAGCTGAGTTTCCCATTAGGTGGTGCTGCACCAAAGAATGATCTGAAAGCTTCCAAACTGTGAGATGCACAATATTTTGCAAATATACACAATCTTGCCAAATCACAAAAATGTAACAGATATAAACTACAGAGCAAGAGTAAAAAGCTTAACTTTAAGAGCTGGAACCATCCAGCTGAGCAAATGATAACTGGATCCTTTACAGAGTTTGAACCCTTCATGATACAGATCTGTTCTGCTTATCAGTTCTTCAAGGATCGGCCAGTTAGGTTCAAGGATTAGTCCAGCTGCCAAGAGTATACAGTATCTACTTCCATAACTAATCTCTTTTCCACAAAGATAGACATGAGTGGAATCTAAAAATCCCTAAATGCAAAACAAATAATTAAATGATGCACTACTATCTGCAGTTGGGAATTACCAACTTGAGAGTAGCTTTTAAGAAACATAATTCAGTAAGAAAATATTTGCAAAGAATGTTGACTTCCAACAGTGGCCATAGCCAATGTGATCATCTTCAGGCTTGCATTGAAGAAAGCATGAATGAGCATTTAGGTATTTTCATCTCTACCCTCTTCCCCAGGCTTTTAGAAAGTAACAGCAGTTGCTGTATGTGCTCCCTTATTCTAAAGAAAGCATCTAATATACTTACTGCTGATAGACACAATTGCTTCATAAGACATACGTACTCAGCAACAGCCAGATTCATGCAAGAATCCAAGAACAGGGACCTCTCCTACCTTTGTCTGTTCGGGCAATCAAAAGATCCAGAGCTTCCAACACATTCATTTGCTTTATTTGGAGAGTTTTATCAAATACTTGCACTGACGTTTGACCATCTAAAAAAGAAACATGTATGTATTCAAAACCCTACTAAAATTTGCTAATTGCCGGTTGTGAACAATGTCTTTCTTGTAATAAAAGTCTTGGGTTTTTTCTTGAAGAGGAGGAAAAGAAAAAAAGAACTGCACAAAGCTCCTATATATGCCACAGCATCATAGTCAATACTTCCTCATGGGAGAGTTTTATTATTGTCACGAATCAGATTATGCAACCAAAACCAAAAAGCGACATTCCTTTGGTGAGTTCCAGAATTACGGACAAGAACTAACTTCATTCCCTCAGTCCTGTTGGCCTTACACAGCACACAGAAGATAATAAGGGGTCAAAGTAGCAATATCAGTGCTAAGGGAAGAAGTACGCTTTCACTGTCACATAAGCCCTTGGCTTCATGCTCCCTATCATCAGGGGCTAAGAAAACCAGACAAGCCATTTAGACACTTCTCGAACGTGGATGCGACCTCCTACGGTTTTCTTTCATAAGGTCAAGAAAACAACATCTGAAATAAGAAAACATTCAGAAATCTTCATTAACACTGGCTCCCCTCAGTATGGCTTGATTCTAGCACAGAGAGCATTTTTGCAACTAGGTGACATGAATGTAATACCTTAACTTGGATTACTAACTATCCCCCTAGGTGAGGACCTACCGACACCTGAACAAAGCTTATGAACATACATTTTCAAGAAAATGGTCAGATACAGAAAAATTGACACAAAAACACTAGATCATTTACTAACCATCTATTAACAAGATGCCAGCATCTGTAGAAACCAGCAAGGACTGGCCCCAAGAATCTGCACAGACAACCTCATGAGGAAAATTACTGCAGAAAGACTGAGATTCCCAAGGCTATGAAGTAACATAAGGGATACATATTAAGTACACTAAAAAATACAGATCATACAGACACAGAATGTGATGGACAATGGCAATAACATGTAAATGCTTTTGGCAGGATACATTTCCAAACAGTATATTGTTTGAATTTGAAATATCAGAATCAAATTCATTTTCTTGCAGAGGAATATCTGTATCAATTTTCTTTTGGATACTAGTAAGCATAAGACACGTACCTGAAATGCTAGAACTCAAACACATGCAGCTGAAACTCACCGCAACCCTCACTCCAGATTTTTTATTTAAGAAACCCAAACCTATATACCTAAAACATACGTACCACCACGCATACGCGGTTTGCTTACATTTGACGGTTCAGTCGGCGATGTTTAGTGACTAGCAAGCGGGACAGATAAAACTGCCTTTCTGCCAAATTGTTCTTCCATCCTGTGTTCTCTGGACTTACCTCCCAGAGCCTGCCCCTCCTCTCCCAATTTATATATTAGTTGGAATCTCTGAAATTCTAGAAGCACTTCTGAAGCTTCTGTATAGAAAACACATGCAGAAGAGTGCAGTTTGCATTTTTCACTCCCTAATGACTTCAAACAAAATCTAGTACTACAGGAAATGAAAACACAACTGAATTTTGTTTTAAACTTGCTGAACTTAAAATAAAAGATGATTGCATAGGGAAGATGTCACTTTCATCGAATTTTCCCAGTCATAAAATCGTCCATACTTGCTTTAACTTGAGAAGTGCTTCTGCCCCCAGGCTCATCCTTTATTAATCTGATAGTGACTGCAAAATCACTTTGACACTGTACCTCTCATCTTTTCTGCTGCAGCATCTAATTACAGAAGTAAATAAATAGACAGCATACTAGATAATGCCGAATGCTTCATAACTTCTCAGACAGTTTCACTCACCTCCTTTTTACAAAAGCTTGTGGTTGCCAAGTTAGCTGTGGTATCCCCTTTCACAGTGGTTTTCAATTTCAGTGCCTAATACAAACAGATGTTTTATTTAAACTGAGTTTTTGTGAGCAATACCCGAGCTAATGTCTACATAAAAAGGACAATTTAGGACTAGATGGTTATTCTGGTTTGGAATTCCTATGCCATTGTAAGTAATGAAAAAAGAAGCAGAATTCTGTACCTTGAACAAAACAAAAAAAATTCAAATACTTTATTGTAATGTAAGTTAAAATAATGCAATACTACAAAACTATTTCTGATCACAGAAAACAGCATTAAATCCCAACATGACCGCAAGCTGATCAAAGTCTAAGAAAAGGTGCGACACAGTCTTCGTAAACATAGCTGCATACCTTGTAAACCGATCCTACCTGACCAAGCCGAACAAACTCCGCTTGTCGAGCTTCCTCTTTTTTCCGTGTTGATTTTGGGGACTCTGGTAACACATCACTGAAGGACCTTCTATTGAGCACGTTCTAAAACAGAAAATGTCTCTTTTTAACTGCTTAGCTTCTAGAAAAAGAGAAATTGCAACTCTTCAGCCCTCAAGCGATTTGCCTTACCATTTGACATAGTTTACCACTGTCACGTTCTGTACAATCATACCACATGAATATATGGGAAAAAAAAGTTTAAGCAGATCTATATACATAAGAGAAATGAAAAGAGGTGGAAAAAATAGCCCCTCGTTAGTTTTAGAAGTACCGAACGTATTTTTAGTTGGTTAAGAATCACCATAAGAATAAGTCTTCATCATTTAAAATAAAGTTACCTCATAGCTATCCAGGGGTAAACATAATCCAAATTTACTCATAACAGAATAAATGCAGTTTTCACGGTGCCTAGACTAATGACCGCATTTGCAGTATGCAAATTCCTTATTCCCTCGCTGCAGGTAAGCTTACACAAAGTATGACTTTGTTAAAGCTCTCCTCACACCTGGTGAAGAGTCCTACATGGAAGGGACTGTCCGTCAACTTTCACGGAACAGTAAAGGAAGGTACATGTTAATGGTTATTTAGCTTAGTCATATGCAATTAAGTGCTCACTAGGATTACTGTCTTTTGAAGTAACAGAACATTCAAACTACTACTTTGAACAGGGCAGGACAATTAGAGGGATTCAGAAACTTCTGACTTACATTTACTTTGTGTAGGTCAGGCATCATGTCTTGGTATAAAGAGCGGATCAGCATGTCTAGAGTGCGCTGACGTTTCTGAGAAAATGTTGGTGTTTCCAAGGTGGCTTTTTCACCATTTATTACTAAAATATTATGGAAAAAATATCTATTACAGAAATGAACATTGACAATCTCCACTGACTCTCGTTTGCCTCTGTATCAAAAGACTAGCTTTGCTCCTATCACTTTAGAGTTGCCTCCTTTTGGCCTTTTTTTTTTAAGTGAATAACTCTTTCTTAAGTTAAAAGGAAAACAATTAGTAAGATAAGAATTCCACAAAGCGTAACAATAAATATCTAAGTGATAAAAATTAAAGACAAACTGCCGATCAATTTAAGTAATAAACAAGTTAAATAGGCAAAATTAGCTATCTGTCAAGCTCCTGTGAGGTAATCATCTAACTGCAATCATCATGATTAATTCTCAAAGATTTCTTCCTTGCTGATTTAGAAGGGCAAATATATGCCAAAGGGAACTGAAAGAGAATCATTACAGAACTAAAAAGTGCTGCATAGGTGTCCTTGAGCAGCTTTAAGAATACATTCAGAAAAACTGCTGCTTTCAGAGCTACTAAATGAACACCTTCTGTTACTAAATAACGAATGAGTGTAATGGTTTGATGGAACTGACATCCCACCTATGCTACAGATTTGAAAAAAGTAGTTGCGCACAGATCAGCAGAATACAGAAATACAGAAAACGTGTAAATGTTTTAAGCATCGCAAATTTGAATTTGTTAGCGCACTTACTAAAAGAGCATTTCTAGCGAAAGAAAATCCGACTTACGTTTCACCAACATAAAGTCCCTGAATTCCTGGTGATTTGTAAACACAGGTGGGGATGGAAGGGGAGGCCCAAAGAGAGGAACACTTTCTTCTGAAAATATTTTCAGCCTATTGAAAGTACAAATTTTTATCTACATTGAAAGTCACATTCAAACGCTACGTTTTTTACAGATGCTGTTCAGAACGTAAGGAAAAAAAAAGGAAACTTATCTGGGTATGTCTTATATAAGAACTTACAAGGGTCTAACAAAAAAGACCTACTTGGAATTACTCAAGAGAGCAAAATTACGGTTCCTTTACACAAACTAACACTGGAGTTATTTTTAATGGTATGTTGGAGAAACACAGTAATATGCAAAATTGAGTTAGGTTTTAAGTACGTGATGTTCAACTATACAAGTATTCTATCAAAATCCCTAAGGACGAACTAGTTTGCTCAGCAACACCCGAACGGATATCTGTAAGGATCTGTAGTCTGTGGCTATCGCAGCATAAAGTGCATTAACTAATGTTTGTTATCCCCATAGTTTACCATGTCATCGATCTCACCAGGTCCGAATGTTACAAGCACATCTTTAATAATTTAGTTTTACAAACAGGCGGACCCGTCCGTATGCCAGAGGGTTTTCTCATTGCCAACGTATTTTCCCATCTTCTCTAAACCATCAGAAATTCAGTGTGAAATTATGTGTTACAATCAGCACCTACCTGTAACTGTCATTGTGCTTACTATATCTCACTAAAGCAAAAATATCTGCCATAGAGTTAAGGAAGTTAATCCAGTTATTATGAAGCTCACAGGTATTTTGATACACTTTTGTTTTCCTGCAGTACATTGTAGATTTAAGCAAAGTAAAATATAGTAATCAAGTCAATGTAAATCTGTAAAAAATTGTAGACTACACAGATTTTACTGTCTATGAAGAAGGTCCTATACAAAAATTATACTGTTTGATCAACAGTTTTAAAAATCAAGGTACTACCACTGCCCAAGACACACTGTAGAATTTTGTGTTTTATTTGTATTTGATATATTTGGGATTAAAAATTCTTTTACTTGATAAAAAAGTATTGACTCTGAACTGTGTTTATACCAAAGCTTCCACTGAAGAAAAGATTCCAACAAAATAATTTAGCTGATGGAATTGTAAGGAAATAGAGAAAATTATTTAAAGTGCAAGTACACAATAATGTGTTACCAGTCTCGATTGGTAAATTCAGGCAAATCTGGGGAAAAACAAAAAAAAAAACCAAACCACCAGACAAATTTGATTTGGCAAACAATTCTTCTTAGTATTTATGTTCCTTTGATATCTAAAATTTGCATTATTTTGTTCAATGTCTATACATTTTTCATTCATCCCTAGCAAGAGGGTTGTAACAAGATTTAGTGTTTCTGAGAACCAGGTCTAGAAGTCTTAGGCTTTGTGATAACTATTTAAAACTCAACAACAGAATATAGATAGAAATTAGAGTTTTCTTTTCATCCATTTTTCCTCATTCCACTCCATCTAGTCTAATAGATGCCAGATTGGGGTCTACAGATTACTAGTGTGACTCCACGATAATTCCAAGAGATTGACCGCTGGTTTTGGGAATCATATCATCTTTGCAATGTTTTCAAGTAGAAGTGTGAAAACACAGGCTGTCAAAAAACTGGAGGATATGTGGGTGTGGAAAAGGTGACAACGGCATCTAAAAATTAAAAGGCAATATTCTGTGAAACACCACAATTAAAGCCAAAGTAATCTACATAACTAAGATAAATACATTTCTGAATTTATATTTTCTGAAAAGGTATGAAATAAAATCTGTGAAATGATAGAAATGAATGCTTTCAAGGAAAACACGATTTAAAAAATCACATTCTTGCCCTTACCTTATCTTCCAAGGGATTTATCAAACACTGTTTGACACTGTGGACTTGGGGACTCGTAGTCCAGCAACTGAAGGTAAGGAATGCAAGAAGGCAACTGTCTTTCTAAAATACTTTTCACTTCCAAAAACAGGATGCAGAGAGGACTTAGGTCATAATTAAAAGCAATAGTAATCTTTAAAGGAAAAAAATCATTAGAAAATGTCAGGAAAAAGATACGTGTAAAATGTGAGCGAATCATAGATGGCTTGAATGCTGAAGAAGACTCTTCACCTTCTTGAAAAATGATAGTGACAATGTCATTTCCAATATGTCGCTTCCTTTCTACCTGGAAAGAAAAGGAAAATAAAAAAAGGCAAAAAGAAAGAAAAGAAAGAAAGAAAGAAAGAAAGAGAAGAGAAGAGAAGAGAAGAGAAGAGAAGAGAAGAGAAGAGAAGAGAAGAGAAGAGAAGAGAAGAGAAGAGAGAAGAGAAGAGAAAAGAAGCAACAAAACAAAATAAACAACAACAAAAAAATATACAGTGACTTACAAGACATTAGTAAGGATTTCAGCCATTCTGTGACAGAGTAATAAAACAATCTTCCTAAACTGCAAGCAGAAAAATTACAGTCAGCATGACTGAGGATAATATAAAATCATTACTTAACTATAAGCAAGTAAACTAGCAATGATATGGGGCATACAACAAGGCAGGATCTAGAAAAGCAGATACTGCATACGTTCAAGTTAGGAAAAGCATTCATAGTTTTCATAAATAATATTCAGAAATCAGGCATGGAACCTCTAGCATTCAAAAAAAGCAGATCTACTGCTTGAAATGGAAGGACAAAAAACTGTGGTATTGAGTTATTCTCAAAAAAAAATCCCTTCTCTTCTGTTATCTTGTCATCAGTGCAAGGAAAAATGTGAGAAAACTGACAGAAAAATAGAAAAAGGACATTTTAACTATATAGTCTAACTATGTAAGAATGCATAATAAATAGTAAACAAAGTAATTTGTAAGTGATGTAGGTAAATCTTTATGGATGTATGACGTATAGATGTATGACGTAATAAATGCACACGCTTATAAAGTATTTTTTTCATCATAAATAGAAAGAAAGGTTTCAGCAATGGATGGCAGCATATTTGAACAAGTACTCAAGAATCCACCAATGCTACGTATGAGTATGTGACAGCATTTATTTACGGTTCCTCCCATTAAAATGTTCACGAGGGGAATTTCTTTCAAGCTACGCTAACTGCTACCTGAGTACGAGTTGTGTGTTACACATGTGAATATTCCTGCAATCCAGACACAAGGCTAATTTCCAGTTTTCTGAAAATGTTTGAGGTCATAATTACAGTAGTGGAGTGAAGTTCAAGTCATCTGAACACCACAATACTCCATCCCTTGTGTGTGAAGCTACTTAGATTTTCTTCACAAGTATGTTTTGTACCTTAATACAGATGATAGGATGCAGTATTTGTAACAAACATCCCAAATTTTTCAGCAGTAGGTAGAATATTGAGGGCAAAAAGAAAGGAAAAGTCTCAGTATTTACAATTCTAAGATACGAACAGGCAAGAAATCCTTTATTTCTTTAAAAGTAGTGGACTTTGTGATTGAACAAATAAATATGTAATCAAAAAAGAGAGAACAGTGTACCTGTTGCTTATTCTCTTTAGAATATGGTAGCATGGTTGAAACATGGAACATAATTTCATGCCCTTGAAAAACTGTATAGATGGAACAGGTTCCGGTCGTATCATCTGCAAGGGAAGACAACATTTTAAGGAGGTTTACATCCTGTAATTTTTCCGAAGACCAAATGGTATTTCAAGTCCTTCTACCAAATCTTCTGAAGTTATCCTTTTTTATCTGATGCAGTTTTAGAAAACGTCCACACCGCAGGTTTTACGTGAGTCCAAAACCCAAGTTTGCAAGTAATCTGCATAATCACACTTTAAATCTATGACATCCTTCATGTAGCCTCCCGAAATCACACGCATCTTCAAGCCACGATGTCCTACTATCACAAAGCAAGTAACATGTCAGGTTATTGTTCACCTCATTCCAGCTTAAAATGAAACCGTTCACCTCGATAACACACGTCGGAGATACTTTTCTCCAACCGCATTCCATGCCAGTGACTTCATCTGACCTGACTCTTCCCCGGTGAGGCAGAGCACTTAGTACGCACACGAGGAAGTCTGGTTTTGGATCGTTTTATAACTACAATATACGCAATATGGGCATGCAACAAGAAGAAACAGTTATAGCGCAGCCCCATGTCCCTTTTATGACTTCAGATGAGTTCTTACTTTTAGTGTCCAGTCCTCCTCTGTAGCCTGACCAGCCTTTCAAAGTAATCGTGTCCCCCAAGAGATGCAAAAATCGTTGAAAGCTTTCGCTTCCAGTTTCTACATGTGGGAGGGAGAAATGTTACTAAAAAAGCGTAGATATAGTAATAGAACATGCATTAAAAGTAATCGAAGTAAGGAAAGAGGTCCTGCTTCAAGGACACAAGTTTCAGCTGAATTATTTTCTTTTCACGTCATTCAATCCTTCCAACCTTTTCAGACAGAGCATGCCAGTCCTGCAGAACAGGCATCATCACATGCATTTAACAGTGACCTCTTTAGCTAACATGCGATGTTGTTGGAGCGTGTAGGAGAATGCGATCACACCATAAAAATGTAAGAGCGAAAGAGCTACAAGCAGTGAGTTAATGAGTCACCTTTCTCGACTGCTTTTTCTTTCTAAATGTTACATCCCACAGTTTATTTCCAGAGAAGAGATTTCACTATCTTTTAAGTTGTAATAGTAGGCTTCCTACAGCAACTTTTTATGGAGTTAGAATGTTGCACCGTACAACGTTTCACCTGACCCAGAAGCGCAAGTTCATATAATCATTACGTCCCATCTTGCTTTCAGCTGTAGGCACTATGTTCCTTTTTTTTTTTTTTAATCAGATGAATAAAACAATTAGGAAAAAGGTGTAAAAGCTCACCATTACTGAACATTTCATCATCTGTAAGCTGACCATCCTTAGCATAAAGGACTCCGAATTTAAAATTCACAGATCCCTGAGAAATGAAGCCAAATATTGTATGAGAAACAGACAAAGAGAAGATGTAAAAAAAAAACCAAAAAAAGTTTGCTCTAAGGACTTTTATATATGTATCTTTGTATAGATCCCACACATCCGAACATACATTTTATATAATCTCCTAATACATAATAATTAGCCTTTAACCCTCTACAGTATAGCTTGAAAGTATGAATGTAATTAGGCGGTATACTAAAATGAGATATTAAGTCGGTGCTTAAAATGATGTTTGATGCAACATTCCAAAAACATTACACGATTTACTGTAATCAGCATAGGCTTTCAAAGTCATCATAAGCACGCCGGTGCAAGCATTTCAAATACAAAGCCGTATTGACCGAACAGGTCTGTGAAGTAGAAGTGGTAAGTTTACATTTACCTCTTGCTCTTCAAGAACCAATAAATCCTGTAAAAAAAACAGTATCTTTAGTATGCTCATATTAAAGATTCTGCAAGGAAGAGAGCTTTGTGTTTTTAAGTTTAGATTTGAAACGGACCAAAAGTTGAATGGACGAAGACAACTGAAATGGTAATATGTATAGTCATCATTATTATCTGCTTCTGGAAGAAACAAAGTAGTAGCATTTATAACGAACTACTTATATTTCCAGATGTTAATAATTAATAGAGAAAAACAACCCAACCAAAAAAGTGACTTCCTACCTTTTGTATCTCAGGATGAAAAATTTCCCTTGGGCTCTTCTCAAATTTATCCAGACTCATAGCACTGAAAGGCAAATGAAATAATGCTTTACAGAAGGGCAAGTGCACATTTCAACATAGAACCACCAATGGGTTGCAGTTACTACCAGTTTCAAAATGAATCGTCTGAAGAGCCTCTGCAATACTTCCGAAACTTCTTTTGTATTGTAAAAACAGAAATTAGTAAGACCATGTGTGCAGATCCTGTTAAAATTTCTTTACTTACGGAGTACAGAGCTGTACTACATCACCCCTCGCTTTTGTTTACACAGAATCATTGTGAGCATTTTACAAAGGCTAAATAAGTGATTCTAGTTTTTGGTTTCTTCTCTCTGTTCTGAAATAATTCAAGGCAAGTGAAAGAAAAAATAAGAAAAAAAAATAGTCAGGGAAGAGTTTTCACTCCAAGCTGAAGCAGGAAAAGGAGACGACATTTATGCAACCAAACGCATGTGGCACAGACCCCAGGAGAAATGGGGAACAAGGTCAGAAGCAAGACCACAATTTTCTTCTATAGAATACCGGAGCATCACAGGATGAAACACGCCAGGGTGTTTTAGGCCCAGAGTTCTGACCCTAGCTAGCAGATGACAAAGTTTCTCCACTCTGGGATGCCTGACGAAATACACGCGTGTAGGTGGAGTGGAGGGAGAAGCTGGGTTTGAAAGGGATGTTAGGGAGAGATACTTCAGTGACTGGTGGGTAGGTATGGAAAATCAGCTACTTATGGCAGTAGAGAATGCAATACAGACAACTAGGAACACTATTCAAGGCAACACTGTAGGAGTTTGAAGGGGGCACTTAATGTAATTGAAACGTTCGAAGAAATAGAAATAGTGTAGGGTTTGCTCACTTTGATATTGTCTCTTGCCACAAAAGAGGCAGGGCAGAGTACAAGCACGCTCGTACAAACCATAGGTGAGAGCAGGAATTGTTGCAGCTTTGCTGCGTGTAACACACCTGTAGCGAGACTTAGATGAAGGCAATCAGGTGAAGAAATAATTGTCTTTATATAGACTGCCTGCTTCCTCCTGCTAGTGTCAGACAATATCCGCTAGGCAAAATCCAGTATTTCTTAGGTCAGTTGATTGTCTATCTAATTTTAAGAGGTATTGTTCCTAAATCACTGGAGTTCTGCTTAGCACCTGTTTCCCAAAGAACCTGAAAGCAGTCCTTGTGCTGAAGAAAACGTGCTAAGTTTTTCTCTTGATTTTAAGTTGTCTCTTTGCTTGTCCCAGAACAGGCTTTAAAACCCCTTTTTGCTGCCCTTAAGGGTAAAGATTTGCAAAACTGTTTTTACTATTTTTATAAAGGTGTCTCTAAAACCATGGAACACGAGCTCTGAGTTACTGGAAAAGGTATACAGGCAAATACCTAAACCCGTAACTTATCTGTAAGTACATACCTTAATATAGATTTCACTGACAAGGTTTTTGTGGGACTGTAAGGGAGACATATTTTCTGAGTACCCTGTAATCAAGAAAATCTGCTATATATTACATGATATAGCTCCTTTTTTGGCACATTGAAACAGGAATAATAATAACAATAAAAGCAAATAAGTAAAAAAAACAAAGAAGAAAACCAAGGTACTTTTACTTAGCTACACTTACTACTGCTTTAAGGGAAAAAAAAGGCACAGATGCTGAAAAAAAAGAAATAGTGGCGCATGCATGCCTGTAGGAGTTTAAACAGAATTGATTGGATAGAAGACTGTCATAGAACATTAAGTGAAAAAAAACCAACCAACCAACCAAACAAACAAACCAAAAATAACACGATGGTATCAGTGAAACCAGTATCACACCTGCCTATTTTCTTAGCATTTTACAAGAGAATACGAAAAGTAGTATAAAGTCGTTGTGCGAACTTATCAAAGGACATAATCAAGAACAATTTAGGTATCATTGAAAAAAAAAGCAGTTGTTAGAAGTTGTTAGAACAATGAGAGAATACCTGACAGTAGTGATTAGCATCCAAAATTTTTTTGTAATGTTACCTGCAAACGTAATTGAGCTTTATCTACTACGGTGGAATGACATGTTATTATTACACAAAATGAAAAATATGTAATAAATATTGGCATTCAGGAGGAAAAGCTTACGATCAACATACCCAAAATAAACAAAAAAGCAAAAGTCCGAGCAGTAGTTAAGTATTTGTTTCTTACCGTTTTTCTCCAAAGTATGGAATGGTATTGAGGAACGCGCTGATTATTTTGGTCAGACAGTACGACGGACAGAAAGAAAGGGTTCTTCTCTGCATCTGTACCTATATAGTTCTGATGAACTGTTGGGAGCAAAACAAGCAGCACTATCAACCGTCAAGATGATGCGCTGCCCGCTCGTACGCAGACTCAGAAAGACGCCTGCAAATCCGTGCCCCGATTTGGATAAATGTATAGTTGTCTGCATAAACAACTTATATACAGATGTGTAAAAAACGACCCCAAGAGACAGGCACATCCTTGAAAGCTGAGAAGGGTTTAAAAGCATCCCTTTTTGTTAGCAGGAGCTTTACTCCTTTTAGAAACTCATCCTCTGTTTTCTGGTGAATAACACATGAAACAGTAACTTGTTTTCTGTACATGACAGAAAATGTATTAATACTAAAAGAACATCACACTTTCTTGTTCCATACTGAAATGATAACAATTCACAGGTATATTACATTTTCATTGATCCAGATTCCAATCCATTTTCAAAGCAATAATTACCTTTCCCCAAGAAATATTTGAAGTACCATCTTGTATGATACTCTGGGTTTTCCAAATGCACATCCGTTCTGTGCCACGTACCCGGAGCGTAGTCTGTATTCTGAAACAGAATTGGGAGACTGTTACATTCAATACCAAGTTCAATAAAATTAGAAAACATAGGCAAAAGCAAATCAAGTTTGACTGATTCACCTGAAATTGTAGCTGTACAGTGGTTTTTAAAAAGCCAGGCAGGATTTTTAAATTTCTGAAGTCAGTTGGTGTGTAGCTGAAATAAGAATTTCTCCCTCTCATTTACCTTTTTTTTCTAATTTCTCTCTAAGTAGCTAAGTCTTCTCCTACTGCACCACTAGGATCAGGCACATCTTAGAACGTCAGCGAAAAGAAGGTACTTCAATGCGGAATTTGAAGACAAATATTTTTAAGAGTTAAAGAAATTATTGCTTTCAGGTTTCATTTTTTGCAGTTGTGGCTGGATAGTCTAGAAAAAGGAGCTAAGTCTGCAGTAAAAAACGACCATTTCACTCCTCTTAAACTTTTACATTGTTTCGTGTTTTGGAATAGTCACAAGTCCTCTTAGTAACCGAGTGCAAATACATCCTTTGACGGTGGAAAGCAAGTGTAGCGGAATTAATTTTTTCATTTTTTGACGAGTATTTTTAGGCACTTACGTCACCAGAGGAGCCATTTTCCACACGGAAGCGTCCGGCCCTTTGAATGGCACCATCGGCATCGCTAGATATAAGCTGTAAGAGAGTTTAAGACAGAGGTTCTATTTCCAAAAATAGCCATGTGATCAGCAGTCAAAGCATAGTACTGTTTCCTTTGTTCCAGGCATCCTTACTCTCCACTGTGAAGGGACCCATGTAGCTTTTATCAATCGAACCAAAAGTTTGGAATGACCTAGCAAGAACTGTAGTGAGGCATGAATTACAGGTTACTGTTGAAAACATGAAGCAAGAAGAGTTAAGCATAAAGATTTAAGAGATTTGAAAGGGCAAGAAGAACCCTCAGAGATCTGTACATCAAAGGAGACACAGTTTCATAAAGCGGTAGTAGAATTTTAAGGAAAAATACCCAAAACCAAGAGTATTCATGTGAGCTCACTGTGAATTTAGAGTCACAAGTAACTTTATTTTTCTCATCAAAAGACACAAAGTAGAAGGAATGAGTCTCTTAGTAGAAAACAGTTTAGCAGCATTTTTGTATGAAAACACTGCACCTGTTATGTTGAATGTAGGGACAGTAAAGAAAGATACCTGTTCTTCCTGCAATGCAACTTCCAGTAACCGGGCCCCCAGTTTACACCCACGTGACATACACGTTAGCAAATATACTACATACAAGCTTTAAAATTAGAAGTATAGGTATCAGAAAACCAGTGATTTCTTCCCATACAAAGAGAGCTGGAGGTCACTTTGTGAATTCCTCTCCACTCCTGCTTTTGTACAGTAACTTAATGCAATTTAATTATGACCCTGTAATCAGAATTACAGAGTTTTAACTGCAGAGAAATTTTCACAGCAAAGAAAATTAGACATGAGACAAATGAAGTAGCAACTTAATTTCTGAATTTGAAGAAAATTCATGGTAAGTGACAGAGCGTAGGGAAGTGTTTGAAAATCCTAATTCTTACCGGTTCGTGTAGTTTGAAACCTTCTCCCACTGTGACGAGTCACGTACATATAAACCGACATACGTATCTAGGTATACACGTGAGCGTGCATAAAGCGTATAAGTAAGATAACTGCAGGTATTTCATTAAATGCTACTGTGATGTTTTGCCACGTTTAGGTTCTAAGAGGCAAAGGGCTCAATTCCATGTGTAGGTAAACACAATATTTATATAACATTTCCTATTACGCTGTAATGAAATATTAATAAAGAAGGTAGCAAAATGATCTCCTATTGCAGGTGTGAGTTATATGTATTAAGAAGCTGCTTTCTGCTAGGCTGTAAGTGTCAAGTCCAGCTTTGAAAGTGCATTTTCCAAACGATATCCAATTTTTAAAAATTGTAATGGAGAAGGATTAGAGGCACGCATTATAAGCCGACAAACTGAAGGACAGGCTACGTAAACTCACGAGCTCCACAGATCCGTAATGCTTTCTGCTAAACTCTCCGCGTCTGCAACCCAAATCTTCAGAGACGGAGCTGTAATAGAAACGCTTATTCAGCGCACGCAAACCAAGTGGCCTTACATATCCCGGAACATTATACCCCGCCCTTAAAAAAATATCATTTCTGCCGAAGGAGATTCACAACAGATAAACTCACGGCTGCAGGGAACACTTCTTACGGCACATGCAATCTCTAGCAGCTGTTGCAGTCTGGCTTTCATGTTACTTTAAAGGAAATGTCTGTATTGTGACCCGAGTGAAAAGCTGTGATTAAATCAAATTCTGAGCCCATATGCAATATGAATTCCAAAGTGGGTAGTGCTTCATAACCACGTATAAAATGTGAAGTTAATGCTTAAAATAGGACAGCTGCACTATCTAACTCAATCTTTGGCTCTCGATTCTTGTTTACCGATGAGGTCTTTACTCAACTCTTCGATTTATCACAACTGCTAATTAAAAACATAGCTGTCATTAAAATCAACCATTGCAAAAAATTGTGTTCATTGAATTACATCTGTCCTCGGTCCTGCTCTCATGTATATAATACAAAGTGCTGCTCCAGTTATGACAGTTTTAGATTGTCCTATCTTGATGAAGTGCTAAGACTGAAGAAGGAAGTTAGTTCATCAATGACTGAGATTACGTGGGCTTAATAATTTAAATCTACTTCCACGTTAAAGTGTTTAACCATAGGTTCACGTATACCGATGTGAATGAAACCAACCAGCTTACAAGGCTTTTTCCAGCATCTACGGTATACTTCACCTCCCTTTCGCATTTCTCTGTAAACACGGTTACAGGTCCATAAATGAGCATTAATGAAGAAGAAAGCGGAGTAGCTTCAGGCTGTTTCAACATAAAGTCCTACAAAATAGTCCTGAAAGCTGAACCAGAAAGCACGATGAAATGCATTTGCTAAGGTAAACCTATACTTTTTTTGGACCCTAGCGTCAAATCACAAGTTTCGCGTTTGAGAAGTTCAAAGCCGGGAAGCATTTTACTTGCGGGGTGGGAGGGCAGTAGCACATGGGGGTGAGTTTGCAGATTGCACCCGTGCGATCAGGAGGACATAGCCTGCCCGCACGCCTCTCGGGCTTGCCGTTCTCTCTACCATTTATATGTTCACTTGGTAGAATCGGCCAATGTGTTTTAATTTAAGAAAGCTTCACGAGTACAGACGCACTCAGCAATCGTGTAATTGCAGCCGTATCCCCGCGGTATCCGCTCGCACGAGCGCAATACTGAATTCGCTGCAAAAGCGACCGCGAAGACGCTCGTCCGACTCGGTCCACAGCACCAGCTAATCATCGAGGGAGACGGCTGCAGCCGGGGGCTTCCGCCGCTCCTCTAGCCCGAGTGCCACCCGACCCGCACCATGGGAGCATCCACCGCCGCTCCCTCCGCAGCCCCTCCAGCCCCCGGTCGGCGGAAGCAAAGCACCGCCTTCCCCTCCGCCATCACCGGTCGGCAGCGCGTCCCGCTCCGCCCCACCCGAGTTTAGCCCCCGCCTCCGGTACCGCTGAGTGAGGCCGAGGAAGCGGGTGGACGCTCCTTCCGCGCTGCTCAGGTCCATGCGGGCGGCGAGACGGAGGCTTCGCCCCTCCGGCGTCGCTCCCGCGGCTCCGTTCCGCGCGGGAGAGGCGCCGGGAGCTCCGCGCGCACATCCCGGTACACCGGCGCACGGCTCCGCGCGTCCGCCCCGGCCCGGCAACCACTCATACGCCGCGTCGGCCGTCGCGTCGGCCGCCGCGCCGCCGGCAGGGCCCGCCGGGAGCTGTAGTCCCGTGCCGCGAGCTAGCGGTCCGTCCTTCCGGCGCCGGGAGCTGCAGTGCCGCGCGGGGAGCGAAGCGGCCGTTCGCCCCTGTGAGTGCAGGGACCCTAGTCAGCAGCGGCCCTCTGGAATCGCGGCTTTATATACCTAAAGGCAACTCATCGTTTCAGATATCTGCCGAGAGTTTTCCACGCAAACTACACATATTCGATACGGGCTCAAGTAGCAGAAGCTATTCAGTGCCGAGACAGGCGAGGGGGTGGGTCAGATTAGCTGTGGAACGCTGCTGTCAAGTCAAGATGCCACACCCGAGTACTTTATATTTACGGTACACGATTGAAAATGAGCTTGTACGGTGACTTGGATGCCAGATTTAAAGGAAAGGACTACAAGGTGCATCAGCGGTGAATTGTACTTACTAATGATAGAAGTAGTCTTAGTTGTTTGTCACAGATCTATTACTGTAATAAATCAATAAAAAAATAAGCTTTCATTATCTATCTCTCTACGTGTATAAAAAATACCATTATGTGTAAAATACCTTTTAAAAAATGTATTTCTAAATACAACCTTGTATCAGCTGTCCCAAGTGAAGAATAAAATGCAACCCTGCAGGTAGTGTTGTAAAGTAACAAGATCAGCACTGACAGCCTCGATGATAAAAGGAGAAAATTCCCATCTGTCACCAGCTGTCTTTGTACAGCCCAAGTAACTGTCACCGAATCTTGTGTGGAGATGGCACACGACTCCCAGGTAGCCTTGTCCGTCATGCAGTGTTACTAAGGCTAAGTTCATGCTTTGACTATGTCCCAGTACTTCTAGGAAAGGCAATAACTGGCTCCACGCAAAGGGTTTCTCCAGAATGGGCTTATTTTGGCATTGTTACACTTTTACTTTTTGAGACCAGAAGATGTCATCCATGTTGCCTGTGCCTCGGCTAAGTGGAATAGCACGTGTAACAGCCGGTGCAATTCACCCACTATAGAGACATGCAGCATTTTGTGCCGAGGCTGACGTAAACCCTACGAAGGCTGTTGCAGTGCCTCACTGAGGGTGCAGGGGAGGAAGATTAAGAGAGTTATCCTTCAGTATTTAAAGTGATAGATGTGCTTTTTTTCAGATGACATTGAAAGAAGCAGTAAGGTTTCATTTCTGTCTTGTAGGCCACGTGAAAGCTAAATTAGTGTACACGCCTCTACCAAGGAGGTGCACTGTATGATGGCTTTCAGAGCGTTGCTGCACCAATGAGGTTTAACAGTAAAGTGTTTTTCATCGTGCTTTGCGTGTGTTATGCAGTCTACATACAGGTACTAAGTAAGTGCAGGTATAAAGCTTAACACCTTCTTTAGGGTCCAGTATTTATGAAAGTATTTGGAGAAATGTGTAGCAGTTTTGAGCTCAGTATTGCCAATGTTTGTAATGTAAGAAGCCATAGCACCATCATCCAAACCTGTATTTTTTTAACAATTTGAAATGATGGTGTTGTGGATTGAAATTGATACAGACCTTATCTGCAAATTTTTCTATGCATTCCTACAGATTTTACAAGCATGGACAATGTTATGTAAGGAAAAGTAATTCATGAAGGTTTTCTATTATTTGTATCCATACCTGGAACTTTGTGTGGTATAGAGCAGTATTTTCCGTGTGCATTCTGTGACAGGAGAAGCAAGATGGAGAAGCAGCACTTCTGAAATTGTTCCCCAGCAGTGATAATTGCAGTCCTTTCAATGTGCATTAAAAAGAACAGATATGAAAAGGTAAGAGCAGGAAGGAAATGTGGAAAAAAAACATCCTGAGGTAGGGGACTGCTGCAATTTTTCTGTTGTTCTTTTTCTTTTTTTTTTAAGGGAAGGACACGTATCCAGGTGGCCGCAGTGTGTCGCAGCGGAAGTAGAGGCCTTTTTGAGTTTCAGGAAGGAATGATTTTTCATGTGTTACATGTGAAGTAGCTGAAGCATGTTCCATAATGACATAATCACGGACTAAAGCCACCTTTTGTTAGATGTTGCAAATATTTTCTGTGTTGCAGCAAAGCTGTTGACTACCTTTATGGCTGGCAGTGTGGTAAGGGTGTTTGTTTTCCTTTTGCACGCATTGTCCACGAGACTCTGTACTTGGATGAAGATTTGAGGTGAGCTGGGGCAGCTGTGGGGAGGAGCCTGGGAGGAGCCTGGGGATGAGCGTTGTTGAGGGCAACGGTCACGTTTTCTGTTTTGTTGCGTCAGGTACTACGAGCAGGTGTGGAATTGAAGTTTGGAAAGGTAAGGGATACCTGCTGTCGGTGAAGAGGGAGGGGGGCATTGCAGAAGGGGTCTCTTTTGGGGTGTGTCACGACAGTCTGAATTTTCTTTTGAACTGTTGCAGGAACTGAAGCAAACCAGAGGGAACACAGTGCCGTCCACAGTGTGGAGGATGGATTGCGTCGTCTTGTCTGGCGAAAGCTGTGTCAGGAGTGGTGGTCGGGAGAAAGGAAAAAGCTTTGTAACGACAGGTTTGAATTTGAAGTTAGGTTAGAGGAGAGCAGTGTTGTGGGAGAGGCCCTTTGGAAGTAAAGGGAGAGGTTTTCTCTTTAGCATCAGCCTTTGCCGGGTAGGGCAGCTGTGAGCCACATCCCTGTTCTCGTGAGCTTTTTGTCATGGGCTTTCTTTGAGTGTAGATGTTATCTTTTGAGTCAGGAGCGATCGGCACGGTCACCTGGCATTCCTTGGTTCCTTCTGTAGGCCTGCTGAGGTTCTTGATCATGGTCTTAATAACTTTGACAGTAAGTTGTGGTCAGGATTGAGTTTTCATTATCATGTGCTATTGCTGTGGAGGCTTGTTTCCTTGAGCATCATCAGCCTCTGGGTCATGTTGCAGTAGGAAACTTGCTGAGGAGTTTTAGCCCGTGCCTGTGTCACGTTGTCTGTGTCTGTGTAACGCTGTCCGTGTCCATTGTGTTCCGTGTGGTAGGATTTTGTTGCGTCTTGATGCTTTCTCAGCATTGTTCTGGGCTCTGTCAGCAGCAGGGGTCTGTGCTTCCATTTGTTCCCCGATGGGGCTTCTTTTGGCATCTTGTCACTGTTAGTTGGTGAGACCAGATAGATGTTGTCATCCATCATGTTGTCATTTCTGGTAGTACCTTCTTTTCCTGAAGGGTATTGTGAGCTGCTAGAGTGTGCTGAGAGAAATGCCAAAGACCTGGCCTTTTTTCCCTCTTGTCATTTGAAAGTGCAAAAATGAAAGAGTTGACCAAGGATGCTGTCAGTGGGAGGTGGTGATGGGCTAACCTGTTTTTGAAGGCATTACCCACAGCCTGTAAAGCGTGGATAGGTGTAGCGTTTGGTATCAGCAGGGCTGTGGCCGCCTTGCAAAAAGCATGTTCTTTGGGCACTAAAATTTTGGGGTTTTTGGTGGGTTTTCCTGAGAAATGCCTTGTAGCCCTCTGAGCTTTGCTTTGCAAAGCACTGAATGATGTTAATGGTTCTGCAGGGATGTGTGCCTGGAATGTCCTGGGTGTCCCGGTTCAGCTGCCTAGGGTGGCAGGAAGGTGGTGCCGAAGATGCCAATCATCAAGCCCCTGGACATATTTTGGCTGCAGGAGCTGCCAGCAGCAGGCTGTTTAGAGCCAGAGCTTCCCAGGATGGCTAAGGCTGTCGTTGTGGCAGTCCCCAAAGTAGTATCTGATGTGAGTAGTTGCAGAGCTTTGTAAAAGAAGTGTGACCTTTGTTATGGTCTTGGGCGGGCCCAGCAGGTCTTAGGTGGCTTTTATTAAGCCGCCAAGCTGGATTTTTTAGTGCTGCTGAGAGAGTTGAGTGTCACCTTCTTAAGCAAGGAAAAGCTGTGTGGTTAGTGCAGGCTGATGCAATTTATTTTCCCTTCTGACTTGCCACGATTCCTTTAATAAATCAACTCCTAATGAAAAGTGTGAATGTGTGAATTATTTGTGTGTTTGATCAGCATTAGAAAGCATCTGTAGAAATTTGCGGGAGAGGCATTGGGAGTAGCATAAGGGAGAAGGGTGTGGGAGGCAGGGCCCGGTCCCAAGGTGGGTTGCTGTCGGTGTCATAGGAGGGGATGTCAGAGAGATGCAGATAACTGGCTACTCTGTGAATTGTTACCATGCAAGGTTAGTGGAGCGGAAGGCCATCCCAGGAGAGGTGCAGGCCCCGGTCCCTATTGCTGAGTCCCACCACAGCCTTATAAAGTCAGGATTTGGGCTCCAGAGCTGAGAGGTGTTGTATTGTCCAGGGCAGCACTTGACACCACAGGGCTGTAGGGTGCTGTGGAGTGGGTGGGGGGCCCTCGTGTGTTAGCTGTAAGGCAGGATGAGTGAGAGGTATTGAGGGCAGTGGCTGGTGCTGCCCCCTGCATCTCAGAGTCCCATGCAAAGCTCCCCCTTTCAGGGTGTGCCTAAGAACGCCTGCCACGTAGTCTTGTGTGTGGAGGAGGAACTTTTGCCAGAGCAGCTGTGTGTAAGGCCAGGGTGAGCCTATATCCCATAAGGGCCTAGGTGTAGTGTCCTGTGATCCCCGAGAACCCACATTTGAGGTGAGAATTTTCAATGTTTGTAATGTAAGAAGCGATAGCATTATCCAAAGGCAGAAGTTTTTAAAAGTTGCAAGTGTGTCTGTCGAGCATTGAAATGGATACCTACTTGATCAGGAGAGTTTTGTAATGTGTTTTGTTAGATTTTAGAGACATGGTTAATTTTTTGAAGGCATAGAGTTTCACTTATTTATTTCATTAATGGTATAAATACCTGGAGGTTTTCCACAGCTACAGAGTGGCATCTTGGGTCTGGATTTTGTTCACACGGTGAGCTGGATGGAGTAGTAGCCCTTCACAAATTTTTGTGGAGCAGTGGTAATTGCAGTCCTTGAAATATGCATGAAGAAGGTCCCATGTGAAATGGTAGGAGCAATTAGAGAAAGAGGAAAAAGAAATGTTGAGCCAGGGAGCCCTTGCAAAATTTTCTGTTGTTCATCGATGACAGTGATCTTGTAGGCAGTAAGCAAAGTGTTAGGATTTGAATAATGGAGGGCGTGAGATGGATGTAAAGTGTAGGGAAGGAAAGGAAAATGGTATTGTAAAATGTTGCTTGGGGCAGCATGCAGATGAGGCAGAGACAGCAAGAGTTACGTGTGCCCCGCATAAGCTTGTCCATGCAAGGCCAAAGCAGATGGATTTGAAAGTGCAACATAAGTCTTGTATATACAAATGAAGCAATGAAGGAGCTTAACTTCTAAGTCAGGATGAAATATAGGACAGAATGTAAAAAAGGAGGAAATAGATCTATTATCTGTTGTATACAAAGTCCAATGAGATAGTAGATATTAATGTAAAGAGAGGTTTAATATGAGTAGATGTGTACGGTTAGAGTGTAGAAGTGCAATGTGATATTGAAGTGTGAAAATGTACAAGGTGAACATTGTAAATAGGTGGCTTATGTCCTAGGAGAGGTTCCATAAGTGTCCATGGATTTGTAACGATGGGTAGATTTTTTGTATAAGAAGTGCTAATAGAGAAAATGTCAATAGATGAGTGTAAATATATAAAAGTTTAGGTGGTGGTTCTTGAGAGCTGTTATGCTGTCAGGTACTCCCCAGAGCGTGTTCTTGAGGTAGAGAGAAGGAGCTGTGGCCACGGTCATTGCTGTGGGGGAAGAAGAGATTTGATGTGGTTATTGGCCTTGCTTCCTTTAATATCATTGGTGCCATAGTTCTACTGATGTGGTGTCCTGAAGCAGCAGTTGCAGCAGTTGCAGCTGTTGTTGTGGGTAGTGAATAATTGAAATGAATGTAAAGAAGCGATTGTTGTGATTGCTATCAGTATAGCTTGGTGTTCTTAATCCCACAAAGCAGGTTTGTAAAAGGTTGAAACAGTTTTTTTCAGAAAACCTGACCGAGCGGATTGATTTAACCCAGAGGTGATCTAGTGTATCTTGAGGCTTGTGAAGAAGTGTTGTCAGATGGTTTTTATGGTGTGAGAAGGCATTTGTCATGGTGTGCAGGACAGAAGGGTGGAAAAGTTGGTTCCCTGTGTAAAAGAGGCCCCGTTTGCAGCCTGGTTGAAATGTGGTATTGTACCTGAAAAGTGTGCATGCTGTAGGAATCCTGTGAGATGAAAGTGTGAAGAAGCAGAGCTGGGTGTGCACTTGGATTCCTCCAATCTGCCTATCTTACCTGAGGGTGGCGATGTGCTGTTGCTGTGTAAAAGAGCCATCGATCGCCAGCCAGGTGCCCACGGCCAAATGTGGGATTTTGTATCATAAATAAAGTTGTGCAAATGTCAGGATTTGTGCCAGACAGAAGCAGCTAGGAGCTAGGCCTGAGGCTGGCCTTGGACTCCTGGGTCTGTTGTGCCAAGCGTGTGCAAGGATTTCCTAGCTGTTCAAAAGAGGCAGTGGTTTGAGCCAGGTTTGATCAGCAGGAAGGAGGAGGGAGAACACAGTCATGGGCCACGGTGGAAGCCTTTTGAAGGAAGAGATGTTAGAGTCCTAATTGAAAGAGTAAATACCTTGTGTGGCTTATGTGGCAAATAAGATTAGATGAATGACATGTTGCCAGTGAATTGTAAAGAAGTCATGAGTGAAGGTGCTGGCATCTGAATGTAAGTTTTCTCCCTAGGTTTTGAGAAGGATCCCTGTCAGGCTGCAGTGTGTCAGGCTACCCTAATACGAGAGCTGTGGTGATCAGAGTTTCATAAAGGGAAGTCAAGTATGGCTCAGATGTTTTGGTCACAGTGATGGGAGTTCATCTACACCAAATACTTTTATCAGAAGCATGGCCTGGGCCGTTCACATGTTCAGACTGAACGATTATACAAGCAGCACCTGCAAATGATCCCTTTGGGCATTTTCCTTGCTTCTATGTGATGTGGCCGAGTGGAAGAGCGATTGGAACAGAGGCTGAGAATCAGGCACCCTGTGAGTTGTGTGTCATTTGGTATTGTGTTTGAAGTAAACTTTCTGAAGCATCTTTTGGTGTGTCATATAGGGAACAGGGAAGGGTGGTTATTGCGGTTTCTTCAGCAACATGAGGTATGTTATTTGTTTAACATGGCATTGAAAGAGTTAGCAAAAGTTGTTTGTTTCTGTTAGGCCATTTGAAAGCTAAAGTTCTGTACCTGGATAATTGATGACGTGGTGTTCTGTAAGGCTTGTACAATTGAGGCTTAGGAATCAGATTGAATCTTGAAGTGTATTTCTGTAGGCTATGCATGTGGTATGCAGTTCCCAGACAGGTAATAGGTACGTGGAGGTATAAGGGCAAGCACCTTATTTCCTGTTGTGTATTAGGTAAAATATGTGTAGAAATGTGTAGCAGTTTTGAGGTCAGCCTAGGCAAATTTTTAATGCAAGAAGTGTTAGGAACATCATGCAAAGGCAGAAGTTTTGTAGAGTTGCAAGTGATGGTGTTTATTGAAATGGATAGAGAGTTGATGTGGCAATATTGGTATGTATTGAGTCAGATTGTGCAAGCCTGGTAAATGTTGTGGAAGGGCAAGTATTTGCTGAATTTTTTGTACAGTTTCTAGCTATAGCTGTAGGTTTGTGCAGCTCTGGTGGATGGGCATGTTGTGGGTGGATTGTGTGGTGTGATGAGTCAGATGGGGAAGTAGGAGTTGATGAGTGGTTGTTGAGTGAGAATTGCAGGTAGGTCGTTCAAGGTGCATGAAAAAGAGTAGTGGTGAGATGGGAAGAGCAAGTAGGTGAAGAGTAAAGAAGATTGAAGTGTGATTTGTTAGTGTTTGTGAGGATGTGGTGTGTGTTGTGTTTGTGTTGGTGTAGTCGTTTGGAGAGGTGTTTGTTGGATGTGAGAGGCATTATTTTGTGTGGTGTGAGGCATTGGTGTTTGTAGTTGTTTGATGTAAAATGCGTGTGGTAATGTTTTGTCGCGTAGGTGTGTGTATGTAGTTGTTTGTTGTATGTTGGTGTGTGGTGTTGTTATTTTGTTGTGTATTTAGTTGTTTGTAGTAGGTGAGGTGTTTGTTGTTGTTTTTGTGTTGTGTTCGAAAAGGGAGAGGTGTGTGTTTTTGAAGAGGTGAGGTTTGTTGTTGTTTGATGTTTGTAGGTGGAAAAAAAGAGTTTTTGGCCCCTTGGTGCCTTCCCCCCCCGCCCCCCGCCACGTGACCACCCCCCATTGGCGGCGCAGTGGGTGTCCCGGCGTACCCCGCGAGGCCCCTTCCGGGCGGCGCCATCCCCCCCTCCCTGCGGGGAGCTGCCGCGACAGCCCCCCCTCGCCGCCGCCCCGCCCGGGCTTGCCCCCCCTCGCGGGACGCTCCGCCTCAGGCGCCCCACCTTCTGGCTTACGTGCCTTATTTACGTTCCGGGGGGGGTAGGCGGGCCCGGCTGGCGCCCAGACCACGTGGCCGTGACGTGCCTAGCACACGCACGGTGTAGCCTGCGGTGGACTCGAAACCCTGAAGTCCACAGATTCGGCTTAAGGCCGTGCCCACCGAGCCAGAGCGGCTCCTTAATTTTAAATCCTTTTTTTGGAGGCATATCTTTTGCGCCGCACCATGACGTCACCAAAGCCCTGCCCACCTCCCCGCCCCCGGTTCTGTGTCCGTCACTATATTGCACCTACTCTTCCGCCCCTCGTCCCTCCCTTGGCCCCGCCCCTGTCGTCACTCGGCCCGGGCCAAAGCCACGCCTCTGGTAGTCTCCGCACCCCGCCCCTTGACGTCACGGGGCTCGGACGGCAGCCATGCCCCTGGTGCTCCCCGCACCCCGCCCAAGACCCCGCCCCTCGGTGCCCCCTGAGTCCGCCCAAAGCTACGCCTGGCTCCGCCCGCCCGTCGCTATGGCAACACGGGAGCAGAGGCATTTTTCTCAGCACTTTTAGAGTTTTACTTTTTTCACAATTTTTGGAGCTCTTTTGCTATACAATTTTACTAAGGTTCATTGCCTGATTTTTACACGCTTTCTCTCAACTGTATTACCAGAAATTACCATTCCTTCAAACCTTAGTGGGTCTTTTTACCAGTTCTTGAAAACTCCACAATTTACAACTCTCGAAAAACAAAACACATTTTGGGGGATACTGCAGCACTATCATACAGCTGTTTGTCACAGCTATGTCCATTTTGCCCACCTCTTTCTGCAGCATTTCCTAGGGGCTTCTACTATGTATTGCTGGGCTTTTGTTTACTTCTTCCATGGGTGCATTCACTTGTGCTTGCATGTCTTACACCATCCTGTGCTTTTGCAAGGATCCCTTCTTCACTCTTGGTTTTCTTTCCCCCCACCTCTACAGTACTGCCACGTGTTTACTAGTGTCACCGAATCTGCACAAAAAAATACAACAACTCTCCAACAACATTTGAATGGTACACAGTCAAGGCATTACTTTATTATCTGGCCAGGATGGTTGTTCAGGCCGGGATGTACCACACAAATCACGTCATCCACACGTAGCCCGGGTGTGCACAGACAATCATTCTGGGATACATAGCTTTTACTCCATTTCTCAGATATTGCATACAGTACAAGTACATAGGAAAGCATTGGGTCAGTGTTCATTACTCCAAAGTTGAGCAAACTCCCCATATTCAGTCTCAGTGGACTCCAATCTCCTTGCCTCTGATGCTAATGACATTCTTCACTTGTTCTTATCAGTCTTTTTTCTGGGCAAGGATCTCTTCAGCCCTGCTGCAGATGCTCTGGGGTAGCTGCTTCTGATATCCATCATGTCTTCTTCAGAACCACAACTTCCTGCTCGATGTTCTCTTCATAGTGCTCATCTTTCTGCTTATCTTTGGGGGTCACTCCCAATCTGCTGGTATGCTGACTTCACCAGACCATTGCCCTGCAAGAAACCTAAAATTCCTCTTCCCAGGGTAAACCCAAACAAAACCTTTGACTACAGTTACACAACATTTTTAACCTGATCTATTTTCCAACACTAGCACTGAGTCACAACAATTTTCCTTCAGTAGCCTTTCACGTGATTTTGTTTTCAACATCTTTTGGAACAGAACAGGTGGCATCTTTCTCTTCTCTATGCACGCCACATCACCACAATATCCTCGCAGGGACCGGCAACTCCAGCAGCAGCCAAACACCACCATCTGGAAGAGAACATGACACACGTGCCAGTCATTTCTGCACAGCTCTGCACACGTGCAAGTGCAACTGCCTCACGCCTTCTCTTACTTGGGCTCTTACCCACCAGCTGCCTGCTTAAGTCCTGACCACGGGGGAGGGCTTCAGGCCTGCTCAGCAATGCCTGCACATTACACTTTCACAGTATTATACCATTCATTTCTCATACAGGTGCACCATCCCTGACCCCACCCACATGTCATCCCACCGGAACCACCCATCCTAACACCTTCTAATCATTCTCACCGCTTTGGAATATTTCCTTATGGCTCCCATCTCCAGGGCTTCCTCACACTTGCCTACAGCAAAGGCTGCCTAACAGTTCATGCACTCCATTCTCTGCAGAGTTCCAATTCCATTCCAGGGATGGTCATCACACACTCCTCATTCTTCCTCACCTAAACATTCGTATCTCACTCCATCCACAAGTTTCCCTCAAGACAGATACTTTGCACTGACATTCAGCCAGCTGATTACATCCAGGCAAAGTTATTATGAAGTCATCTCACCTTCTGGGAAAGGTGTGTATGCACAGAGGCCAAAGCCTGCAGCTGCACTCCCAAGTTGTCCAAGCCTCAGCATGCAGCAGGCGAAGAGGATACGCTTGCAGGAAGCAGGTTTGTACCTGCTCTCCCCCAGCTCAGGGGGGAACAGGAGGCCTTTGCCTACATGCTGTCAGCTCTGCTCACAGGCCATAAACATCTACCCTCCTTGGCCCAGCTGTGGAAACCCTCACCCAGCCCCACATGCCATAATCATGCCATTTTGATGTCACAGTTCCCTTACAGGGTCTTTCAACGCATTCCACACCCTCCGCAGGGCTAGGCCTTGCACTGCAGCACTCTATATATATCCACAGATCTGCAGCCTGCTGCAAGATGCTGACCCTGCTTTGCCAGGGGGACAGGCCTGGCCATTGGCCCATGACTTCAGGATATATTAACCCACCTCAGGATGCCCCTGGGACCTATGGACTGCTCATATTGCTTTGTCCCTGTTTGTTCCTGTACCCCTACCTGTCCTTCCACTCCTCTTTTTCTCTCTCTCTTTCTCTCTCTCTCTCTCTCCTTGTGTCTGTCGTACGTATGAACAGATGCCAGTGACAGGACACACCGTGTGAGGGTCTCCTTTGCACATACATTCCTTCACAGGTATTTCTAGAGAACGTTCCAAGTTCCACCATAAACACTACCTCGACACAAGAGGACGCTGTAGGAGTGGACTTACCTCACTGCCAGCCTGCTGTCTTGCATTTCAAAGCCATTTCCATCGTAGCACCCTCTCTGCTCAACTGCAATTCTTTCCAGCACCTACCTCCCCTGTCTTATACATGGCACTTACAACTCACAGGTCTCACAATTATTGCACCAAGCCTGTAAACACAACCTGCACAACTCTCCCTATGTGCACACAGTATCTCTTTGCACTTCTCCCTTTCACTCTCAAATCTATGCCTCAACATGTACCGCAACTCAACTGCTCCATGCCTGCTTCTCAGCAATACGTGCCTCCTGCTATGGCAACTCCAACACTTTTGAAACGTGACACATACATTCTCATATCAGCATACTTAGGACGGCCAGAGCTGCATGCTCCAACAGGACAGATTCTTCTCCATTTCTGCCTTGACAATCACATCAAGTGCCAGCACATGTAGCTCCACATGGACGCAGTGCCCTCGTAATACAGGCAGCCCTGTGTAATGCACAAATACTGTTACTGCAACCTGTACATCCCTGCACGTTCCTGTCACCGAGACACCTCAAGCCACATTCTTTCCTCCAGCTTTTCCAACCCTCTTCTATAATACATAATCCCCTCACTGCCTCCTTCTATGCCAATTCACATACTTCATCCTTCTCATCAACCCACTCCCAGGCTTTCTTGTTCCATACTCATCATACTTCCTGACCCAAACCTCCACGTACAATTCCATTCCAGGGATGGTTATCAAACACTCATCATTCTTCTTCACCCAAAAATTCATATACACCTCTATCTGCCGGTCTCCCTCAAGACAGCTACTTTACACTGAGTGACAGTCAGCCAGCTGATCACATCCAGGGAAAATTATTCCTCAGTCATCTCACCTTCTGTGACAGCTCAAAGCCTGCAGCTGCACTCCAAACTGTCCAAGCCTCAGCATGCGGCAGGTGAGGAGGATATGCTTGCAGGAGGGAGGTTTGTACACACCGTCTCCCTCAGCTCAGGGGGGAAACAGGAGGCCTTGGGATACATGTGGTAAGCTCTGGTCTCACGCAATACACAACTATCCTCTTTGGCCCACCTGTGGAAAGCCTCACCTAGCCCCACATGACATAACCGTGCCATTTTCACGTAACAGCCACCTCGCAGGCTGTTTCCATTCGTTACGGACCCTGCACAGTGCTAGGCCACGTACTACAGCAGCGCATATAAAGCAAGAGATCTGGAGCCTGCTGCAACTCACCCACCCCACTTCCCCAGGGGGACAGGCCTGGGCACAGTCTCGTGGCTTCAGGGTCTATTAACCGACGTCACGACGCTGCGGTGCCTCGTGCGGCGCCGATATAGCTTTGTCCCTGTCCCTGGCTGTGCGGCCATCTCTTCTTCCACTCCTCCTTTTCTCTCTTCTTCTCTTTCTCTCCTTGTGTCTGTCGGGGGTTGAGAATTTCTTCCCATTCCTGTTACTAAGCAACAAATAGTTAGATGTTTAGAGCAATCAAGCCTTTTGTAAAAAAGACAAAAGCTGGGCTTGGGCGAGGCAGGTGAAGGGAAGAGGGAGGCTTTGGAACCTCTCTCTCGTGGTTCGGACGCTGAGAGGAGAGGCTGCTCTTTGCTTTTCGGCTGGGACCAGAGGGAATCCAACTGTGCCCTGTTTTCTCTTCTCCTGACTGGGTGAGCTTGGATTCAACCTTTTCTCCCCACGGGGAAGAGCACGTTCCCCGCCCCCGGGCTGCGTTTCCTCGCGGCTGCTGCTGGGAGAGTCCCGCGGCCTCTGCTGCCTGCCCCCCCCGCCCTCCGCCGCACGAGACCGCGGCGTCTGCTGTGACTGCAGAAATCCTTGCTGCCCGCTGGCTGGACGGGGAGAGAGAGCCGGCGCCCGCCCCTGCTGCCCTGCTTTCTCGCTGCTCCGAGCCGTTTCGCTGCCCTCCGCGCTTTCTCAGCCTGTCCGCCATCACCAGCTGCTGGACACTGACCTGACCCTGCGCCACAGCGCCACCTGCAGCCGCTCGGGAGTCATCGCACCTGCCCTGCCCGACCGGGAGCTCAACAGCGCCACCTGCAGCCGCTCGGGAGTCATCGCGCCTGCCCTGCCCGGCCGGGAGCTCAACAGCGCCCCTGCTCCTTGCAACCGTGATTACACCACACGGGCAAAGGCTCAGCAGCTCACAAGCCATCTGCTATTGGTTTTCTGGTTCTAGTTGTGGTTGCTATTATTGTTATTGCTTGTTTATAGATACTAGTAAAGAACTGATATTCCTTTTTTCCCATACCTTTGCCTGAAAGCCCTTGATTTACAAAATTGAATAATTCGGAGGGAGGGAGGAAAGGAAATCACATTCTCTGTCCTGGAGGAGGGTTCAACCTCTCTTGGCAGACACCTGTCTTTCAAACCAAGACAGTGTCTCATACCTATGAGCAAATCAAAGTCAGAGGACACACTGTCTGAAGGTCTCCTTTGCCTGGTAATTCCTTCTGAGGTGTTTATACAAACCCTTGTCATTTTCATGAAAACCAGCATGTAAACAGAACAGGCTACTGTATGAGTGCAGTCACCTCACTTCCAGCCTGCTAGCTTGCATTTCAAAGCCATGTCCTTTGTAACACTTTTTCCGGTCAGAACTGCAATCCTTCCCAGCACCTACCTCCGATGTCTTACACACGTCACTTACAACTCACAGGTGTCACAGTTACTGCACCAAGCTTGTAAATGCACCCCGCATAATTCTGTGTATGTGCATACACTATGTCTTGGCACCTATCCATCTCACTCCCACATCTCTTACCCATCATGTATGACACTTCAGGTGCTCCATGTTTGCTTCTCAGCAATATGTAGCTCCTGTTACGGCAACTCTGACACTTTTTAAACACGACATGTACCTACCCATATCCACATACAGAGGACAGCCAGAGGTGAAGGCTCCAGCAGGACACTTTCTTCTCCCTGTCTGCCTTCACAATCACAGCCAGTGCCAGCAGATGTAGCTCCACATGGAAGCAGTACCCTTGCAATAAAGGCAGCCCTGTGCAACACACAAATACCGTCACCGAAACCTGCACGTGCCTGCACACACCTGTCAGCAAGACACCTCACCGCACCTTCTTTCCTGCAGCTTTTCCAACACTCTTATACAATCAATAACCCTCTCACTGCCCCTTTCTGTGCCATTTCACACACTTGATTTTTCTCGCTGACCCACGCATAGGCTTTGTTGTTACAGACTCAGGATACTTCCTGCCCGAAATATCTGCATACAATGCCATTCCAGGGATCGCTGTCACACACTCATAAATCTTCCTCAGCCAAATATCCATATACAACTCCATCCACAAGGCTCCCTGCACACAGCTGCTTTGCACCGAGAGTCAGCCAGCTCATTACATGCACGGAAAATTATTCCTAGGTCATCTCACCTTCTGGGACAGGTGTGTACGCACTAAGACCAAAGCCAGCAGCCGCACTCCCAAATCCTCTAGGCCTCAGTATGCAGCGGGAGAAGAGGATATGCCCGCAGGAACCAGGTTTGTATACACCGTCCCGCAGCTCAGGGGGGAACGGGAGGCCTTCGGGTACACGCCGGAAGCTCCGATCACGGGCCAGAAACATCTACTCTCCTCGGCCCAGCTGCGGAAAGCCTCCCCCAGCCCCACACGCCTCAGCCGTGCCATTTTCACGTCACAGTTACCTAACAGCATTTCCTGAAGCATTGCACACTCTCTGCAGGCCTAGGCCTTGCACCACAGCACTGAATATGCATCAACAGATCTGGAGCCTGCTGCAAGACACTGACCCTGTTTTGCCAGGGGGACAGGCCTGGGCATGGGTGCACGCCTTCCCCGAAGGAATTAACCCACGTCACGATGCCCGCCGGTAACCATGGCCCGGCTGTATGCTCTGTCCCTGTCCCATTATGTGCCCCTACCTGTCCTTCCACTCCTCTTTTCCTCTCTTTTGTTCTCTCTCTCTCTCTCTCTTCTTCTGTCCCTCGTATCTACTAACAGGTGACAGTGACAGGACATACTGTCTGAGTATCCCTTTTCCACATCATTTCCTTCACAGGTATTTATACAGGCTGATATAAGTTCCTTCAGAAACAGTACCTGCGCATAACAGGACACCGTAGGAGTGGACTCACCTCCCTTCCAGCCTGCCGTGTTGCCTTTCAAAGCCATTCCCCTTGGAGCACTTTCTGCCTTTCAAGGAAACCTGCTTAGAGAGAGAGAAAGTGAAAACCTTAGCTGTCTGCTAGCTCTGCACACCATTACCGGACACTTCAACAGCAAGGAAGTGCCCAAACCAGTAAAAAATTATTTCATTCCTACCTCTGTGTGCCTACTTACAACCTCTGACAAATACAAACATTCCTTAAACACTCCACTTATGTACAGACCTTATGGTTCTTACCTGCTCTGCTTTTTCAACCTTACTTTCAATGCTTTGCTCCTCATTTACAGCTTGTGTCACCTTCTTTTTTTGGTTCCATGTGCTTTTGGTTTGTTTGCTCAATGTCTTTTCCTTTTCCCCTGCCATGCTGCCCTTACTTTTTTTTTTTTTTTTTTTTTTAAGAGAGTGTGCCACCTTGGGCATATCTCTGTTCCTTAGCATCTGTGCTTCTTATATTTTTCCTTTCCTTTATTTTTATATATTTATTCATTTTTATATATTTATTTTATATATTTTTTTTTATATATTTATTTTTATATATTTTAAATTTATATATATTTATGCATGCAATATATATTACAAAGATACTGTACATATAATATGTACAACATATAATATATATCATATATTGCATATCACATATATAAACTACTTTATATATTATATATATATTATATATTTTATATGCATTGTCTTTATATATATAGTACATATGTTACATATGGAATATATAACACACATTATATTTCATATATATATACATAAAATATATGTAATATCTGTAATATTACTATACATATCTTTTATAGGTATTATAAATTTAGATACCCGTTTTTAAAGATTATTTATTTATTTCTATAAGTTTGTTTATTATGTGTTTACTTGTATTTATTTATTTATTATTTGATATTCTATTTCTATTTTTATGCCCTTTTCAAGGGCTTGTTCCTGTTGGTTTTTTTTTTTAAATTGCCTTATGTTTTCACTTCCAATTCCTGTTCCTTTTCTGTGTCTCCCCTTCCCTGTCATTTACACAGTGAAACATCACCCGGTGTTTCTCGGGGTGGTGCTGATAGGGCAACTGTCACCAGGTGTTTCTGGGGGGAAGTTCTCAGGCAACCGTCACCTGCTGCTTATTGGGTTGCTGCTCATCAGGCAACCATCACCAGGTGTTTCTGGGGGGAAGTTCTCAGGCAACCGTCACCTGCTGCTTATTGGGTTGCTGCTCATCAGGCAACCATCACCAGGTGTTTCTGGGGGGAAGTTCTCAGGCAACCATCACCAGGTGTTTCTGGGGCGGAAGTTCTCAGGCAATCGTCACCTGCTGCTTCTTGGATTGCTGCTCATCAGGCAACGGTCACCAGGTGTTTCTGGGGGTGGTGCCGCTCATAAGGTAACCATCGACAGGTTTCTATGGCGGTGGTGCCGCTCATCAGGTAACCATCGACAGGTGTTTCTAGGGGTGGTGATGCTCATCAGCCGAACAACTCCTACATCTGTGTGAAAGTCCAAAAGCTATGCACAGTCTTAGAAAAAATGCACTTCTCTGAAAGGACCAACTATTCCCCAACTATTCCATCTCAAGCTCCTGCTAAATACACCAAAAGGACCAGACCCCACACAACAAGGCTCTGCACTCTCCCGTCCCGGCAGCAGCCGCTCCGCCTGCACAGTGTCCCGGCTGAGCCTCCAGCTGACTGCCCCGAACACCGGCACCACCCACGGCCCGCGGTGGCCGGCCGCTCCAGGTCCCCTACTCCCTGGCTATCCCCGAGGTTCCTGTACGTCTGTGCCACTCACTGTGGAGCGCCCGCTGTTTTCCAGCATCTCCTTCTTACCTGCCAAGGCGCCGCGGTGGCCGGACAGCCCCCACGCCCGGCACTTACTCCGTGCCGCAGGCACCCGAGCACCAGGGCCACGAGCGCCGTCGGCGCCCCACCCCTCCCCTTCCCGGAGCGGGTACGCTGCCGCCGCTGGCGCACCCCCCTTCCCGGCGCGGGGACGCAGCTGCGGCCGGCGTGTTCCCCCTCCTTGCCGGCGCCGGGACTCAGCTGCAGCTGGCACGCCCCCCCTCCTTCCCTGCGAGGGGATGCTGCCACCGCCGGCTTACCCCCCTGCCCTCCCCTGAGACGCAGCTGTGGCCGGCGCCCCCCCCCCTTTCGGCCGCCGCCCCCCCCCCCCACCTTGGCTGCGGCTGCCACCGCCCCCCGGCGACTCCGGGGACCTCCACCACTCTGGGCGCAACCAACCCCCAGCCTCCACCCCCACCCCTCGACCTGGGTCGCCGCCGGCTTCACCTCCACTCCGCGGCCGCTGCCGCCACCGCCCCGCCGTCGCCCCGCGGCCGCCCCCGCCGCTCCGCTCCGCCGCCGCCCACCGCTCCGCCGTCGGCGCTCCGCCGCCGGCACTCGGCCGCGAGCGCCGCCACCGCTCCGCCGCCGCCGCCGCTCCGCCGCCGCCGCCGGCACTCGGCCGCGGAGCGCCGGCGGCGCTCGGCCGCCGCCGCCGCTCCGCCGCCGCCACCCCGTCGCCGCCGCCGCCGCTCCGCGCCGCTCCCGCCGCCCCTCCGGCCCGCCCCCGCCGCTCCCGCCGCCGCTCGTGCTCCCATACGCCCCGCGGCCGGCGCTGGGGGGGGCCCTTTTAAGGGGCCCGGAGGGGAGGGGCGGGGCTGGGCGCCGAGGGGCGGGCCGGGGCGCCGAGGGGCGTGGTCGCCGTATGTCCAACGGCGCCGGTGCGTATCCCTGCACGCAGCGATCCCGGCAGCCCCCCCGCGCCGACCGCGCCACCGCACGCTTTCCCAGAAGCCCGCAAAGCTCGCGAAACGCTCTGGTGGCCCTCTCGGACTCCCCATTTCATTCAGGCTGCACAGTACATGCCTAAACCGCCTGAGAATACCCCGCGGCCGCCATTTTGGTACGCGTCAAAAGCGCGCATGCTCGAGCGATGCCGACGCCATTTTGGTAGTCATCTGTACTGGGCATGCTCGAGCGATGC